>NIVC01001444.1:0-288672 GCA_002269645.1 Macrostomum lignano | reverse complement strand
AATTTATGTTTTCTCTTTCTCTTCAAATGGCTTAACCAATTTTTATGTGACTTGCACTGTTCAATCAGAATTTTTTCCATGATGGTAAATGTGTCTTAGCTAAGAATTTTCTTGGTGCTAAAGGCATTAAATATTTGAAAAAACATGCTTTTTTTGCAAATGTCAAGGAAATTTTTTGACTTGAAATACATTGTAAGAATTCTAGAAAAAACTGACTGGCTGAATTCTGATTCTAAAATAGATTGCATCATAACTGAATTGTAACTCTGACTTGAATTCCATCATAGTATTGAAAATGCAATGTGGAAGCGTAGCACTAGACTTGATTTAGATTGAACAACCATATTGTTAACTGACTGACTGAGATACTGACTGACTAAGAAATTGATTATGTCATGATTGCTTTGTGTGATGTACTCTATGCTTGGAGTTTAAAGTGTTGAATTATATAAGTGCTAAATTTCATGCTATCAAAACAAGAGAGCTAGCCTAGAGATAAACAGACTGAACTGCTAAATGCAGCAACGATGGTTTAAATTTTCATAGAGTAGAATTTTTTAGGCAAAGCTTTTTAATGTCAGAAGAACAAAAAGAGTTTTTAAATAGAAGCATCATATAAACAATCATAGAAGCATCATATAAACAATCATAGAAGTATCATGTAAAAAGTAAAAGAAGCACTATGTAAATAATCATATAAGCATCATAAAAAGTCATAGAAGTGTCATGTAAAAAATCATATAAGCATCATAAAAAATCATAGAAATGTCATGTAAAAAATCATATAAGTGTCATGTAAACAATCATAGAAGTGTCATAAAAAATCATGGAAGTGTCATAAAAAATCATAGAAGTGTCATGTAAAAATCATAGAAGCATCATGTAAAGAATCATAGAAGCATCATGTAAAAAGTCAGAAGTGTCATGTAAAAAATATAGAAGCATCATGTAAACAATCAGAAGTCATCATGTAAACAATCATAGAAGCTTCATGTAAACAATCATAGAAGCTTCATGTAAACAATTATAGAAGCGTCATGTCAACAATCATAGAAGTGTCATGTAAACAATCATAGAAGTATCATGGAATAGGCCTAATAAAAGCATCATGTCAGAAATGAAAGAAATGTTGTGTAAAATTGAAAGAAGCATTATGTCAAAAATAAAAGCCAAGATAGCTAGAATAGCTGAGATGTCAAGACTTGCAAGGGGAATAGCTAAGATGTCAAGACTCACAGGGGATTGCTAAGGTTATTGCACAGAGAAGGCTCTATAGTTTAAACATGTAGTTTATTCAAAAGTAGAATAAAGCCTTGACAAAAAAGCATCATGTCAAAAAAGAAGTGTTATGTACAAAAAGTCACATGAAACTACGATGTGCTATCACTCTTAAGGAGAAATACTATTGATATAAAAGCTTATGGGAATATGGGGGAATAGCTAAGATGTCAAGGCTCATGGGGGAATAACTGAGATACTAAGGATAAAGTCAAAAGCTATATATAGTAGTTTATTCAGAACTTTCTATTACATTATTTGTTGGCTCCTCACAAGGGGTGTTGCTAATAGAAAAAGAGTCATGTAAAAAATAAAAGAAGCATTCCATGTCAAAGTTAAAAGATTCATTTGGGAATCCTTATGTATAATATTGAGGCTTACAAGGAACTGCTATAATGGTATAGGCCTAGTAGTATAATAACTCTTGGGGAGAATTACTGAATTGCCAATGCTTTAGGGTTAAGGTTAGGGTTAGGGTTAGGGTAAGGTTAGGCTAGGGTTAAAGTTAGGTTGACAGATTTTTTAAGATTTCAAAGCTTATAAAGGGTATCGCTAAGATGTCAAAGGGGGAACTTGATATATTAAGGCTTATAGAGAAAATTGCTAACATGTCAAGGCTTACAAGGAACTGCTAAGGTATATTGCAAAGAGACACTGAGATATAGTTTATTAAAAAAACTTTTACTAGGCCTATTTTTTTGGCTCCCTAACAAGGGGCACTGATTGCTAGTACTATACTAGAGCTTATTATATCTAATAACTAGAACAAAAATCCTTGTTACAACTTGGTGACATTAGGGCCTAGTTGATTTTAAGAGATAGGCCGATAATATAACACTAAGGGCCTAGGTCCTACTATCAGTATTCAATATCACAGCCTTGAAAATAGGCCTAAACAATAGGGTCCTAGGCCCTATTCCAAAAGGATAGAGCAAGAACCTTATTATAATAGTGATAGCAGTAGGATATTTCATAGTTAAGAAATTGACCCCTATAGCACATAACAATCAATAGGCCCCTACCTGATAATTAGGCCTAGGCCTATATAAAAGAAAAAACATTTTATATGATTATATTATAGGCCTATGCCAATACTTATACTTATTATGCCAAAACCTAATTTCTTTTTCTTTTTGTGGTTAGACATTTATTAAGTATAGGCCTATTAAAAGTAGTCTTCTAGGCTAGGCGCTGCACTAGGCCCTTGGCCCTAGCCTAACCCAACTGTCTGGGCTGGGGCCTAGGGGCAAGCAAGGGGCAATAGATAGTTAGGCCTACCCATTAAAAAAGTTAAAACAGTGACAATTTTTCCGAGTCTTAAGTATATTTAACACAAAAAAGTTGGTTAAGACTTCAAAAAAGTCTACTATATCAGGTATAATGGGCTTCACATTTTATAAATGATGAATTTTAATTTTAATTTGTTTGCTACAAAAAATGACTAACAAGCGTCAAGTTCATAATGTCTAATGTAAATTAGATTGCATTAGCCATAAGTGTTGGAAAATGCTTTTATCTACAATTGTAACACAAAATCGATCGTCCACTATTATTTTTTGTATTTACTACACTGTTTGTTACTCTTGTCTTTGCGCAAAAAACGATTTATTTATTTAATTTACAGGAAACGACAATCGACTCTCATGGATATATAGGCCCTACGATATATTCGTATTCAGATATAATACAGAGCCACAGATACTCAGCAAGCTGCTGGTAGTGGCAGTGGCAGGCAGAAGTTTTTTTGGTAATTCAGAAGTTCTTATAATCAAGCAAGGCCAGATTTGCACTTGACTTGCGTTGTGTTGTGTCCTGAGACAGAGCCACAGTCCACAGCAAGCCTTTAGTCAGTCAATCTCTAGGTCTTGCATAGCCGGATTAGATGCCATCGCAGAATATTTTTGCAGGGGCCAGCCAGGAGCAAAGTTGTAGGCTCTCCCTAGTAATTTGATTATGACTTATACTTTTTATTATTTAGGCCCCCTAGTCCATGGGTGGCAGGAGCTTGTGGCTCCAAAATGAGTCCACATGGTAATTCTTAGTGCTTTTCTGATTTTAGGCCCTAATTAGCAGTTACAAAGATACCTGTGCCCCCCTTGCCCTATGCCTGGTGCCCCACCCCCTAAAATGGTAGGCTCTGCCGTCCCTGATTTAGTCTTTAAAAATGGTTCCTAGTCATTTTTTCATTTGCCACTTTGTCATCTGGGGTTTCTGGGGTGCTTACCTTGACTAAGGTCACTTTGTCATCATAATTAGGCCTAGCATACACTACCTGAAGAGAGTCATTCCGTCATTTACCAATCATATTAGTTCCAACTTCCAAGTGAATTAATATGGCAATTAAACATATTTACTTGGAATCCTAATGTCAATGATCCTAGTTATTTTGTCATCTTGATTGATAAAATTTGGCAATCAATCGTTTTCTGCTTGCTGCAGCTTATAGTTAATAAAAAAATAGTTTTATATTAACTCGAATCTTATATAGATTGATTGGTTAATGACAAAATATCTAGCATAACTAAATATTCTGTCACTTTGTCATATTACTTTTCAAATCTACTTTGCTTCTAGTCACTTCTTATCTGGTATGAAAAAATGGAATATGACAATCTGACCAGTGACCTAAAATATTAGGGCCTAATTTAAAAAAGGATGACTAGGCCTAGGGATAGATAAAAATACAAAAACCATATTTTTACCTTTATATAATTTTAAGCCAACTCTATAGCTATATTAATATTATTTTAAAGGTAGATAACTCTTTAAGGCAATGTTGCAGTTTGTTTCGCGAAATTATTTTTACTTTTGAATGTAGGGGATAGTAATAGGCAATCCAATATAGCACTGCACCAAAGACATACATGCCCAACCTCAAAATTTCACCTGTCTGGTGCGACTTAGTTTTGTCCAGATTTGCAACTTACCTATGTACCACCACACTGAAGGACTAAAGTGTATATTCTTTGAGTCATTATATACTTCACTTAAAGATAGACCTGTACCTGACTATATAAGGGCTAAGCAATAAGTTTCTGGATGTGCCCAGACAGAAATAGTTAGAGAGAAAAAACAGTTACATCATTTCAAAGTACTCTCCAGCAGATTTGATATAAATTTTCATGCGCTTTACCACTTGCTGAAGCAGCTAGACCAATCTGAAGCAGGCACCTCCTCCACATGCCAGATGAAAGCCTCCACTGCAGCTTCTGGTGATCCATAGCGGATTCCACGCATCTTGTGCTTGATTTGTGGAAACACAAAAAAGTTGCAGGGGGCCAGGTTGGGGCTGTAGGGTGGATGACCAAGCTCTTGAATGCGCTCTCTGGCCAGGAACTCTGCCACCTGTCGAGCCTTGTGGGCCAGGGCGTTGTCGTGATGGAGAAGGATGCCCCAAGCTCGAGTCCTTGGGTGATGCCTGGAGAGAGCGCTCAGCATTTCTGGCAGGCAAACATTGGCGTACCAGTCACCGGTGACTGTGCGCTGCTGCACGAGTGGAACCCTGGCCAGGTGACCAGTTTTCACCACAAAAACGGCCACCATCTGTTTTACCATGCTGTGCTCTCGCTCGCCAAAGCTGAGATGGTGAGGTGCCACCAACTGGAGTCCACTGGGCCGACTGCTGCTTAGTCTCCGGGTCGAAACTATGGATCTAGGACTCGTCACACTGACAATATCCAGATGAGTTTGAGCTGCCTCCATTGAATCTATTGAGCATAGTGTGACACCAGGTCACCCGAGCCTCCTGCTCCAGAGTCAGCTGATGAGGCACCCAGCGTGCAGAAATCTTGCTTAGGTTAAGATGTGAATGCAGGATCGTCCTGATGGATCCTTATGAAATACCCACCTCTGCCTCTATCTGGGCTAGTCACTTGGGCATCATCCTCAACCATGGCCTGGACAGCAGCAACATTATCCTCAGTCATTGTGGAGACAGACCAGCCGCTGTGCTCCTCATCATCCAGACTCTGCCTGCCACATCAAAATTTGGCAAACCAGTCAAAAATGGTGGATCTAGATAATGTTTCATCCCAAATGCTCCTCGCAATCGCTCAAGACTTTCTTGCTGCCGCAAACCACTTTTAAAATGGTAATAAATCATTGCTCTAAAATGACTCCTATTGAGCTCCATTGTGAATTTGATAGATAGGGTGGCTATGCTAGCTTGGTTTGGGATGCTGCACTGGCTATATATGACCAGTGTGTTTGAAACTTTACAAACATTGTACTTATATAATGTAATTTACACCCATGGTGTCAGATTTTGTCAGCTGCCTCTCAACTATGCACACCCAGAAACTTATTGCTCAGCCCTCATATACTGAATCCTGCATGTGAATGGGATGAAAAAGGCCATGAAGACTATTCTATCAACTGGTGCCCCCTTTCTGTAGCTGAAGAGCAAAAGCCATTGCTCTTTACATGATGGAAACTTGGTCGTGAAACTCCTGGAAAGTTAATGATGATTCTGGTACACATTGAATATTAGAATAAAATTTACCAGCAATCTTAAGTGCAGCCTAGGGATCAGGTGATGGTGCATCTGTAGCACATTCAAGAGAACTAGAAGCATCACCATCCCACACAGAGAGAAACTGTTAATGGCGGTGCAAAATCCAGAGGTTGTTGCTTCTAATAGAGATCTATCTGTGTAGAATGCAAAAATTGAGATTGAGATGTTGCAGATGCAACAACCCACAAGGTGTTACAACAGATAAAGCATCTGTGATGACAGGAAATTAGGTTGGACTTACAAGTTTGCTAAAACCATGGGCAAAAAACAATTTCTTCCAACACCATTGTGCTGCACACAAATTGGAGCCTTCTATGTATCATGCCTTTGAAAATTTGCCATATATACAATGCCTAGATACACTACTGCAATGCCTAGAGGACAGGCAAAAAATCTTCCAATTGCAACTTAGTTCCTCCCAATTGCGACTTAGTTCCTCCCAATTGCAACTTAGTTCCTCCCGATTGCGACTTAGTTCCTCCTGATTGCAAATTAGTTCCTCTCAATTGTGATTTAGTTCCTCCTAATTGCGACTTAGTTCCTCCTGATTGTGACTTAGTGCCTCCCGATTGTGACTTAATTCCTCCCGATTGCGACTTAGTTCCTCCTGATTGCAACTTAGTTCCTCCTAATTGCTACTTAGTTCCTCTGTTCTCTTTTCTTCTCTTTCTCTTTCTCTCTCCTCTTTCCCTCTCTCCTTCCTTTCTTTTCCTTTTCTCTTCCTCTCCTTTCTTTCTTCCCCCAATTTTTTGTTTTTCCCATTTCAATTTTGCGACTTACCTTGGCTGGTAGCCATTTCACCCATCTGGTTTGGACGGGTCGGACAGGTGTTGTTGGGCATGTATGACCAAAGACGTTGGTAGGGTACATGCGACATCAAAGGAACTCTTCAAGATAAGTCATATCATACATGTAGTGCAAAGGGAATGTGCCATCCATCAGATTTAGCAGCTTGGCAGCAGGTACAATCTCAGCAGGTGGGATTACAATGTGGGAGGTGGGATTGCAGGTGGGATTATATATTATATTTATATTTATATATTTATATATTATTATATAATATAATATATACATATATATATATATATATATATATATATATGTATACATATATATATACATCATGGTAGTAACATCAACACCATGTCCCAAGAATGAAACAAAACTTATACACATTTTCTCTAAGGCTTAAGTGTTAGTCTTACTTTCTAAAATCTAGGTCTAGTGGTCTAAGGTTCTAACAGCTCTTTATCTCTTATCAGGCCACCAGAGAAAACTGTATAAACTGATAGTATCTTCTAGTATCTAGGCTGAATTTGAATCTCACAAGTATTTTGCTCTGTGTAACTTCAAGGAAAATAACTGGGTTTAAGACTTGAATTTGAGCCAACTGGATAGTCCATAGACCAATACAAAAGGAGTGAGTTGAGATCTAAAAACTGTACAGGAAAAACAAAGTGCCACTCCAGTTTGAGATAGGCCAATTGGCCATTTTGACCTTCCCCACTGCCAGTGGGATGTCTTCGCGTGGTTAACAATGGTGGGGGTTTAAGCAATAAAAATCTGGGACTCACTTTTCTAGTTGTACATGAATTTTTTTAGTTCTAGTAGGTTGCTAAGTGTGAGGGTTAAAGGTTATTTGGGGTTTTGCAAATCTATGTGTTGAGTTAGATAAAATTTAGGATAGAAAGATTATAGAAAAAGAGCTTAGTTTTCCATCTCTTAACTCTATGGGGCCATTCCATATAATTATGGTCGTAACATGACAGACTATTTGTACTTATAAAATGAAATCTAATAATAGAATATACTAAACCAATATTTTGAATGAAAGATTATTTTGTCAAGAATATGTTTATAAAGTTTCATATAGATATCATCATTAGTATAGATGCTATTAAACCTTGAATGGCACTTATGGTTGTAACAATAGGATTTTTGACATGTAGAAACGAAAAGGTAAAAGTCTTATAACATTTTTCATTTTTGATATTTTGCAATAGTTTTTTTAAATTTGACTAAGAACATCTTTAGAAGTCATACTCTTTTATTAGAATATATAAACTCAAAAAGACAACAAACATACAAAAGAAAAGGCAGCCTTATGGTCATAACATATTTTTTTCTGTCAATTCAGTAACTGAAGTACTAATATATTAAAAATATAATACATTATATGGTTGCTAATGTTTTTATCTGATGATGCAAGCACTATAATTTTATATATAGTTTGTTTTAACCTTCTAAAGCTTTCTATTTGTTTTTAAAAGGTACATAAACTTAATAATGTCTTTTGCTTAGAAAATGTCCATTTTTTTACAAAAATAACTTTTTGCCAATTGATAACATACTAATCCAACATTTTATCATTTATTTATTCTTAGATTGTATACATTACATACAAAAAAGATTTGGTAAAAAATTGGTTGATAAGGCAATGACAAGCAAAAACATTGACTTTTTTCTATTTTCCAAATATGTCCATCTTATATGGAATGGGCCTATGGATGATTAAACAGTCCTCTCTCTCTTTCTCTCTCTCTCTCTCTCTCTCTTTCTCTCTCTCTCAGTTGTACCCCAAAGGGTTCTATTACTGTGGGTCATCCCACTGCAAATGCTACACCCACTCACCACATGCTCTTTCTCCCTAGGGACTAAGACCAGCTTCTAGTTTTTTAATCTTTCAGAGCCTATCTTGTGGCTCCAAGAGCATATGAACACTTTTCTGTCCCACCCCCTGTGCACAGCTGATGGCAGAAGTGTGCAGCGCACCCAGTGGTGACTATGTGGAGAAGCCTCAGGACAATGATGATTAACTTTTAACTTTTCTTTCCTCAGCTTTCATGTTGCAGATTTTTTGTTGATTCGTTGAATGTTTTGTTGTTTTGTGCATGAGGTACAAAGCTTTGGTCTATGGCAATTCGTAAAAGTAGCACAGGGTGGGGCAGAAAAGTGCTCATATCTCAAGAATGCCAGCTGATACAGAAATAAACAGAAAGTCATTTTAACGGGCAGATAATTCTCTTTTCAACTGCAACAGACTTAATGTTTCTGATTGGTCAGAAAAAAAACTATAGTGAAGAAAGTGCATAGACTTTTGGGACACCCCTTGTACTTGCAAATATCAATTATTAGGCTCCTATCTTTAATACCTGCATTGTATTTAATTGTAGTACTTCAAAAAAAGCAATTTTTAATATACTAAATATAGTCAATGAAAATGACTGGTTTAAAGCCTCTGAGACAAGTTAGAGCTAGACAGAATTGAGTTTTTAATGTACACCTCTTGTATAATATAGTTCCTTATCTATTTTATCAGACTGACAAAAATAATACTTAAAAGGCAAACTTGAATTGCATTACACCCTAATTTTTGGCCTGACAAAGAGCCTAGAGGCTTAAAACCAGTAGCCTATATTCTAATTTTTTAAATATGCTGTGACCTCTTTTCTCTTTATTTACTTCTCTCTCAGCTTTTCTTCCAAGCCTTCCCTTCTCTCCTCTCTATTTTCTCTGCTCTCTTCTCTCTCTCTCTCTTCCCTCTCTGGTCTCTGCCCTCTCCTCTCTCCCCCTCTCCCTTCTCTTCCTTCTTTCCCCTCTCTCCTCTCTTCTCCCCCTGTTCTCTCCCCTCTCTTTTCCCTCTCTCCTCTCTCCCCTCTACTTTCTCTCCTATCTTCCCTCTTCTCTCTCCCCTCTTCTCTCCTCCCCTCTTCTATCTCTCCCCTCTCCCCTCTCTGCACTCTCTCCTCACCCTTTTCCTTCTCCCCCCTCTCTACCTTCTCCCCTCTCTCCCCCTCCCCTCTATCCTCTCTCCCCTCTACCTTCTCCCCTCTCTGCCCTCTCCCCTCTGTACCTTTTCCCTCTCTGCCCTCTCCCCTCTGTACCTTTTCCCTCTCTGCCCTCTCCCCTCTCTACCTTCTCCCCTCTCTGCTCTCTCCCCTCTGTACCTTCTCCCCTCTCCTCTCCCTTCTCTCCCCTCTCCCCCTCCCATCTATCCTCTCTCCCCTCTTCTCTCTCCCCTCTATCCCCTCTCTTCTCTCTCCTCTCTATTCCCTCTTCTCTCTCCTCTCTCCCATCTTTCCCTTCTCGTCTTTTCCCTCTTCTTTTTAAGAGAAGATATCTTTTTTACCCCATACCATTTCTCCTCTCCCTCTCCTTTCCACTCTCATCTTGCCCGCAGCCATGAGCTGGATTCTTCTTCATTTAACATTCCTATAAAGAGCGTTGAGTTTAATCCTATGTACAGTAAGTACAAGTTTATCATTTTCCAAAATTAACTGAAAATATTACAGAACCATGCCAAGCACCATCTGTGTAAAACAATAAACTGCACGATGGTTCAAAATTTCATTTGCTTTTAGCTGCTTCCATAGTTTTCCAGCAGTTTAAATCTGATTATATTTTCTTCGAACATGCATTTCTTCGCATGAGGAGCACCGAGGTATCTGCCTGCAGTCCTTTATTGTTTTCAGAACCATCCCATTCGTTATTGTATAGAATTGATTGTTCAGTCGAGTTCTTCCACATCTTTCACAGTCTTTAGGAGTAGCTGAATAAGATCTAAAGCTGAATGAAAATTGGCATTGTGCGCCACAAGTTTTAGCTGCCCATCTCAAGCGTTTGTTTGGAAAGATGTTGGCCGGCCTTGAAAGCTGCTTGGCTGTGGGGGGAGGTTCTCTCCGTAGTTTTTTTCCTCCGTTGTCCCGCCTGCATCAGTCTTTCCTTGCTTTCTGCACAGTGGCAGGTCTCCCCAGTCCCAATTCAATATTCAGTCTCTTAGCACACTCCACTGCCCAGTTACTTTGCTGAAACAATAGGAAGGAAAGGAGAGAGTGAATAGTAGCGTAATGATTCATTCAGTTAGCAATGCAGAATCAAAAATGTTGTTGGGAATAGGGCAGTCTGCGTCCGGCTAGTCTGTGCCAGACATGACACCTGCGGTAGCTACAATTACATATGCGATGAGGCTGCGGGGACCTATACTAGGCCTTGAGCTGTATCGTCTTCTTGGAAAAATTGGCAAGATTCTGTTTAAGTGCATAAGCTTGTGCAGTAGGCAAAAGTTTCTCATGCGCACAATAGCCAGGCTATTGGACTTCAAGCTAACCGGCTCTAAGTTGGGAATTTAAAAGTGCACCTTAAAAGCCCAATGGAAGCTTCTTTTCACAATAGAACGCAACAGGTTAGGCCACAGTATGCAAAGATCATTCATGCGAGTCTGCTTCCACTAAGGAATTATTGATTTTTTTAATAGATAAAATGTGTTTTCAATCTTCGTTGGCAAATTATAGCTGGCTAGCTTCTCTATATTGTTTGTTACTTCGCTTAGTAGGTTACTACTAGTAGCTAAAAACGAGGGTAACTTTAACGATAGCCAGGCTATAGCCAGGCTAACTAACGCACAATAGCCAGGCTATTGGACTTCAAGCTAACCGGCTCTAAGTTGGGAATTTAAAAGTGCACCTTAAAAGCCCAATGGAAGCTTCTTTTCACAATAGAACGCAACAGGTTAGGCCACAGTATGCAAAGATCATTCATGCGAGTCTGCTTCCACTAAGGAATTATTGATTTTTTTAATAGATAAAATGTGTTTTCAATCTTCGTTGGCAAATTATAGCTGGCTAGCTTCTCTATATTGTTTGTTACTTCGCTTAGTAGGTTACTACTAGTAGCTAAAAACGAGGGTAACTTTAACGCATATTTAAGAAATAATAAGTGAAGAAGGATAAATAATTAATATTTGCATCCACAGTGCTTCTTTAGCCTTGATATTGTTTCATGATTATATTTTTGTTGTTTGTTTGTTTGTTTAGGAATTGTTTATTTAGCTGTGTGTATGTAGTTGTACACCATTTTACCCTCATTTTGAACAAGCAGAACACGAAACTGGTTAACTCCTCTTCAATATTAACGCTCTACGGTCGGGCACTCAAAATCTGCAATCAGTATTGACAGATCGAGCTTCAATTTTGACAATGCAGGTTTCGTCAACTTCTCCTGGGAGAATTGCAGCTCATTTGGGCCTACGCGCATTGATATGTTTGCCAATGTACTGGAGCTTTTGTCTATAGTAGCGAGGCTGGCACAGTGGCATTTAATTTGGTCCAAAAAGCACCCATTTGGTCCAAACGCTCGTGAGCCATTCGTCAAACTCCTTGCCTTCTCTCAACCGTCTGCGATTGTTGCGTACCACTGGAATGTCAGCGTCTCTATCAACAATTTTCAGTCGCTTTTCAGAGCTCTGCAGATAGTCAAAATCGATAACCAACTGTAGCTGTTCCTTCAACTTCTGCTGCATTTTCTGCTCCGTCAACAAAGGATTCGTCTCAACTGCATCGAGTAGCAGTTGGACCTGAGGCTCTCGCAACTTGCTTTGCGATTTCCACCTCTTCGCAGGCGATCTATGCCGCCAGTGGTTTCAACGCGCTGATGGATGCTGTAAACCATATTTTCTTTTACATTCAGCAACCTTGCCATGTCCTTTGGGTGTTCACCTCTGTGGAATCTTTCGATCACAAGTCAATGGCATTCGTTCGACTGGACTGCCTAGCATATGGTCCACAATTCTGGGGCTGATCTTGCTCCTTCGCAGCAGTTCCAAATGAAGCTATGGACCAAATTGATGCTTGTTGTTGTTGGACAAAATTAAACACCGCTGTACCAGCCTTGCCACCATGGACAAAAGCTCCAGTACTTTAGCAAACGTATCTTGGATTAAATTCAATGCGTGTAAGCCCAAATGGGCTGCAAAAAGCTATAATGATTGTAGATTTTGAGTGCCTGGCCATAGAGTCAATATTGAGGAGTTTGTCAGTTTCGAAGTTGTCCATGTTCAAAATCGAGGGTGAAATAGTGCAGCTATTCTTATATTTGAGTTTTCGTTCTTTTTGTACAGATATATATTCAATCTTCGCTCACTTATTTCACTAACACAGTCGACTAGGAATCCCCCCATTTCTTCGGTCTCTCCAGCGATAAAGTGACGCAGATTCTAAGTCCCATTTTCAAGTTGCCTGTATGGTGAAAAAACTTCTTATCTTGTGCAATCATAAATTGGAATGAAATACTTGCGTCGATTATAAAATAACCTACTTTTTCTACCTAATAATATGCACCAACGCTAACCATGCCAGTGTGTTGGATGCCAGAAGTCTTTCGGCAAACAGTGACTGCGCATGAATGATCTATGCAATATTTTAGCATTACTACGAGTATTGAATATAAAGGCGTGAAATCTACGAGTTTATTAAACGCTAGTCGCTTAAAGTACCCATTGTAAACTCTGTTGAGTACCAATGCTGCTTTACTGATACCGCAGGCATCTCATTCTAAAGATTAGTATACATCTATTGGCGCGCAAATGTCTAAGTTAGATTCATCATCATCTGCTGCAGCTATCGCCTGCCGTTCGATCATTGGCAATTCAAAAGTGATTGCAACTCTTGAACGGCCATTAATCACGTCTAATCTGTCGTTGCCATAATGCGACAGCGACGCTTGCTCTTCATTTTCCCGCTCCGGCCGTTGATTGATTGGCTCATTAAAGTCGACCTCCTGGTTGCAGATGGCGCTAAGCGCCGGTGCGGCTGATTGCCTGTCAGCGATCGCTGTCGTTGCAGGTGCCGCGTGCGCCGATGCGCTATTGTTGGGCGATGCTTCATTTGTCGCTGACGTTGCAAACATCGACACAGGCTGCATAGAACGTCGCGATAAGCGCTTGAAAAGTGCCGATTCAGCAGTCCGTAGATGATCCAATTGTCGCAGGCGCTGGCTATGCTAAATAGGCCGAGGTGTCTGTGCACTCCGGGCTGGAATCTGAGATAGGGGCAAGGCTTTAGGAGCTAAAATTCACCTAATTAAAAGAATGACTACATAACAGATTTTACTCTGCTTATTGGTTGCTGCATCCTAGCTGTGGCACATAAATTCAAAGGCACTGGTAACATGATTCCTATTCTTCTCAGCGTCAGGTCCTGAATTTTCTGGAAATATTTTGCAGGGAAAAAATTAGACCAGTTGTGGCGATTTGCATCTTCGTTCCTTTGTTCAGGCGGAATTAATTCAGAGAGATTAGAGCAAACAAATCGCTTGGTCACTTGTACTTCAATTTAGCGCATGGTTAGTACGCATTCGCTTGTTTTACCTGTCGAAGGCTGGATCTAGCGCCAGAGCCACCATAACGGGAAGCCAGTGAGCCAGGAAGGCCATCAAAGCTGCGAACATTGGCAGAGTTGCGCGTCTCTCACGGCGTAGTCGCCGGGCTGCTGCGGCAGCGTCGCTCTGAGCTGCCAGTCGTTGACGCGCTCGACGCAGGTTGCAAAATATCAGCGCGTATGAGACGGCGCAGAGAAGCGCACTTGGCGCGAAGCATGCGCAGTTTATGTAGACAGCAACAGCTATTGGCTGCCTGGTGTAATTAAGATGACACACACCTGTTGCCGGGTTGTAAGCATATCGAAACAGTCCGGTCCAGGTGGGTGCAACCACTTGTAAAGCTGTGTAGACCCAGGCGACGAGACACCATCCTGTCACTCGCCAGTGTCTGAACAGGTAGGCAGACAAGTGCGGTCGGCACACGGCTATGTACCTGGTTTGCACCGTATTTAATTGGAGTAGTTTATAATAACGCTTCGTTATTTCTTTCACTGAAGCTATTTGGTATGTGCCTTGGTATTCGAGACTTGCAGCTTTTTCATTTTAATTCCCTAGGTACTGCAATGTCATGGTTGAATAAATATTGCTAGTATTTGCTAGACACTTCATTTCTTAATGTAAATCCTTGTCCTTAGAATAGTTTATAAATCTGTGCACGTAAATAAATATTTGAAATTATACGAGCCAAGTCCAAAGCAGTCCAAAAAATGGTGAGCATCACCTTGCAACCGCAATCAGTGCACTCATATTGACGCTAGCCGCGCAACCAAAAAATAACAATTCTCCGAAGATTCGACACCATTGATCGTCCTCAGACGCATCGTTATTATCAAAGCGTTTCCACAGCAACCGGCTTGAGCTTGGTGCTACCAGGCCGGCCAACAGGAGCCCGGCTCCGGCCAAGTTGGCAACAAAAATCGCCGTGACGGTGCGCATACGTCTGAGAATTAGCACGCAGAATATCACGAGGCAGTTACCGAATGTGCCAACCGCTGAAACTGCTGTTAACATTAACAGATCAACCAGCTCTGCTTGGCTAATGCCGGTGTAATTCATCTTAGTTGTTTTTGTGAAAGTCTAAGGGAGAATTATTTTAGGAAATTTGGCTCAGCCTATTTTGAGGCGAAACTTAAGCTCTTTGCGGTGTGATCATTGGCTTAGACCAGAGACTTGTCACGTTTTTTTCTTTCAACTGAGAGCCAATGAAAAATTAGTTCATTACTAAATTCAGAGATGTCGATTAATCTGATGGGTGAATGCCAGACCAAATTTTTACGGGTCACAGTTTACATTCTTCATGTATACATGTACTGTTCACGATCTGAGGCACAGAAAGTCAAATTCGTGATGCAAGTGTCTGTGTCGAGGGCAGATGTACGAGCGTATATTTATGTGTACGTGTGCCTAAATAAGCACCCAACTGCTTGTAAGCTTGCTCAGGTGTAGGCAGTGGAATTTGCAGAAATTTGGTCTCGCTTTGAGGCAATGTGCAGAGTGGCTAGTGTACATACAACTCTTGAGAATTCGAAACATATGCGAGCGGATCCTTCGTCCGCTCTTCGAAAGCAGACGTGGCTCTAAATTAGCACCCGCGTAATAAGATTGCTTCACTTTCTACCCTAGGAAATTGAATTCCCTTGCGTCGCTGGAATTCCCAACGCATTTGAATACTGCGGTGATTGATGAGCTGCTTGCGATTTTTGTCTGCTGTAAAGACAGCCTCATAAATGCAGAGCCTTGTCTGAGCGGAAACTAAGTCACCAAGCTGAGAAACAAATTAAGTTTGTCTGCAAAGAGTTTAGCAATTCTTTATGAGCTAAGTCCTTATTGAAGTACTTTTATCCATTGATAA
The DNA here is from genome assembly GCA_002269645.1 of Macrostomum lignano. Classification (NCBI taxonomy): domain Eukaryota; kingdom Metazoa; phylum Platyhelminthes; family Macrostomidae; genus Macrostomum; species Macrostomum lignano. The sequence continues at coordinate 272,875 of NIVC01001444.1, read as the reverse complement.
TTGTGTATTCGTGTATGTGTAGTTCTGTATATCCGAGGCGGTCTCTAAATCCATAAAAATCGGCATCTGTCTTTCTTTCCGCCTTGTCCAATAAATAATTTACCTTTTTATTTGATGAATGCTCTCCACCTTTTTGCCACATCTTTCAGCTGCATCATTTAATAAGCATTACAAATGGTAGCCGTGTCCGAACTATTCGGCCGTACAAGTGACGGTCGCGAAGTTCAAAAGATTGTACTGCGCAGCCCTGGTGGCTTCGAGGCCCACGTGCTGACCTATGGTGCCGCTCTGCAAAGTCTCTACTGCCCTTCGCGCAACCCGTGCGACCCCCCAACCGACGTCGTGCTCGGCTACGACACGGTGCAAGGCTACGAGAGCTGTCCGTGCTACTTCGGCTTTGTTGTTGGACGCCAGCCAGGCCGAGTCAAGGACGCCCAGTTCAGCTTGCCTGGCGGCGATCAACCCGTTAGCGTCACTCGCAATCACGGTCGGCACAGTCTGCACGGCGGCGAGCGCGGACTCACCAGAGCAGTGTGGAACATTGACAATCTGGGCGAGGACTCCGTCACGCTCAGCTTGCTTAGCAAGGACGGCGAAGATGGCTACCCTGGCAACCTGCGCGTCACCGTCACCTACACAGTTTCTAATGACAACAGTCTGCGGTTGAACTACTCGGCCGAGTGCGACCGACCGTGTCCAGTGAGCCTCACTAATCACGCCTACTTCAATCTGTCTGGCCACTCGTCCGGTGACGTCTCTAATCATCGAGTCCAGGTTCGGAATTCACTGCGCTTATGCGGAGGGACTTAAGCCTAAGGATGGCCTAGTTGATGATATTATCAACTGAATTAGCAGCCGCCAATCTTTTTAGAAGTCCTAGCTCGTCAGACCTCATCACCAAATAGTCTCATCACCAAGCCTCCCAAATCCTCAAACTGTCTCCTAATTCAGCCTATTTAATCCCAAACAGCCTCACAAACATGCGCAACACCCGGCCGGCTGGCGAGGGTCCCAGCCAAGGTAAGTCGCAAAAAGGCCAGCCCGAAAAATAGACGTAGTACTAATTAGATGACGAGGCCTTTAGCCTTAATAAGACCACCGAGTTACTCCTGCCGTTTACCAAAAATTGCATTAATCTTTCTCTAGGTTCATTTCACAGGCAAGTCCAATTTTTGGTCAAAAAGTTATTCGCACGGCCAGTGTGAATCAGGGGTTGCGCATGTATGTAGCTAACCTTATCACCAGCGTCCCCAATCCCCAAACGGCCCTCAAACATCCTCATTATCTAACTTCCCGAATCCTATGCTGTCTCATCATCCATGCTCTTTAATCCGCTAACAGCCTCATAATCCAGCCTCCAATCCCCAAACAGCCTCATCATCCAACCTCCCTTATCCCCAAGCAGCCTCACCATCCAGCCTCCCCGATCCCCAAAAAGCCTCATCATCCAGCCTCCCCGATCCCCAAACAGCCTCATCATCCAGCCTCCCGATCCCCAAACAGCCTCATCATCCAGCCTCCCGATTCCCATCTCCAAAAAGCCTCATCATCCAACCCCCTCCCCGATCCCCAAACAGCCTCATCATCCAGCCTCACCATCCAACCTCCCCAATCCCAAACAGCCTCATCATCCAGTCTACCCTATCCCCACTTTTGGCAGCTTGCCAGCTCCCGTCTGATCGAACTGGACGCCGAGCTGCTGCCCACTGGCCGCGTACTGCCCGTCGATGGCACTCCGTCCGACCTTCGCGGCGCCGGCCGCAAACTGTCTGACGGCATCAATTTTGATCACATCTACGTGTTAGACTCGGCCTCTGGTCAGTCGGTTGATGACGAATCGGCACCAGCTGCCGGAGTTGCCGAGGAGCTGAGCAGCGGCCGGAGGCTGAGCTGCCGCACTGACCAGCCAGTGCTGGTGTTCTACACCGGCTATTACATTGACTCGGTGCCTGGCAAAGGCGGCTGCCAGTATAGCCGCCACGCTGGCCTGTGCTTCGAGACCCAGCTCTATCCCGACTCGCTCAACCATCCGGAATTTCCGTCGTCACTGCTGACGCCCGGATCGAAGTACAGCCAGGCTACGGTGTTCAAGTTTGACTATGCCCCTGAGCCGAGGTTGAATTCTGGTGAATTTGTGTTTCCTATTTGATATTTCTTTATCTGTTAAGCCAATGCTCGATTTTGTTTTCATTAGACTAATTTAATTTTATTGGATTTTCTTGGATTGTTTTCAAGCGGTGTAGCAACCTAAGTAACGTGTATTGACTCTGTATTTTACCCTTGGCAACGGGCTTGGCAACTATTGTTGATGTCCTTAGCAACGGACATATCAACTCGTATCTATAGCCTTAGCAACGGACATGTAAACAGTGTTTGTAGCTTTAGCAATGGACATAACAACTCGTGTGTATAGCCTTAGCTACGGACATGTACACAGAGTGTTTGTGGCTTTAGCAATGGACATAACAACTCGTGTGTATAGCCTTAGCTACGGACATGTAAACAGAATTTTTGTGACCTAAGCAACGGACATAGCAACTAATGTTTGTTGCCCTAGCAATGGTCATGGAGACAGCATAATCTTGAACTTAACGAAATAGATGGCCACTAATATTTTTGTCTCAGCAAGGTTGCAACACGAACTGTTGATGACTAGCACTACACTTGGCCATAGACTAAAGAGCCTCCCTCTTACCGACAGTACTGGCTCTGACGTCATGGCTGCTGCCAAAATTTAATCCAAAAATCGGTCTACTATTTTTATTTGCATAGCTTAGTTATTTTCTAATTCTATAATGTCCCCATCGCTCGATTTATCTGTCTGTCTATTAGTTCTAAATAAAAATCTTGTTGAGCAGTGTTACAGATTTCCACTTCTTATATGTTTTTGTTTTCAAATACTTTTGAAATTTTGAAAGAAAGCCATACAATCGTGCACATTATTAATATAAAGCTCTTGCCTAGGCTAAAATCTTCAATTTCGGCTAGCGCAATTACGTCTCTCCTACTTATTAGTAGCGTGATACGCATCTGTTGCATAATTTTTTCTGTAGCATCTGCTCTTGTTTTAAGTTGAATCCTATTTTGGAACAGTTCCCGATCGTTGTGTCTATACATCTGAACAATGTGCCTATCAGCGTTGTCGTTGAGATGCTGATTTTTTTAGACCCTAAAAAGTCAAATTGCTATTCTTTAATTACTAATATATTTTAATTCTGTGCTCAAAATCCAGTCGTGTTATGAGCTCAAAAACAAATAAAAATAATTTTGTTTTAATCAAAATCAGCTTTGATTATGGCTCAAATTTAATGACTGCCTCTTTTTATTCCTAACTTAAAATTTTAAGCCTTTATCAAGGCTGTTCTCACCTGCATGCCATGGAGTTAACTCGACATCATAATGAGCTTATATTAGCAACATCCATTGAGTCTGAGACCGACTGAGCAATTCCCCATTGAGTCTGTGGCTAGCTGAGCAATTCCCCATTGAGTCTAAGGCGGCTAAGCAATTCCCCATTGAGTCTGAGACCGGCTGAGCAATTCCCCATTGAGTCTGAGACCGGCTGAGCAATTCCCCATTGAGTCTGAGACCGACTGAGCAATTCCCCATTTAGTCTGAGGCGGCTGAGCAATTCCCCATTGAGTCTGAGGCGGCTGAGCAATTCCTCATTGAGTCTGTGGCTAGCTGAGCAATTCCCCATTGAGTCTGAGACCGGCTGAGCAATTCCCCATTGAGTCTGTGGCTAGCTGAGCAATTCCCTATTTAGTCTGAGACCGGCTGAGCAATTCCCCATTGAGTCTGTGGCTAGCTGAGCAATTCCCCATTGAGTCTGAGCCGGCTGAGCAATTTCCCATTGAGTCTGAGGCGGCTGAGCAATTCCCCATCGAGTCTGAGGCCGGCTGAGCAATTCCCCATTTAGTCTGTGGCCGGCTGAGCAATTCCCCATCGAGTCTGAGGCCGGCTGAGCAATTCCCCATTTAGTCTGTGGCCGGCTGAGCAATTCCCCATTTAGTCTGTGGCTAGCTGAGCAATTCCCCATTTAGTCTGTGGCTAGCTGAGCAATTCCCCATTTAGTCTGTGGCTAGCTGAGCAATTCCCCATTTAGTCTGAGGCAGCTGAGCAATTCCCCATTAAGTCTGTGGCTAGCTGAGCAATTCCCCATTTAGTCTGTGGCTAGCTGAGCAATTCCCCATTGAGTATGTGGCTAGCTGAGCAATTCCCCATTTAGTCTGAGGCAGCTGAGCAATTTCCCATTGAGTATGTGGCTAGCTGAGCAATTCCCCATTTAGTCTGTGGCTAGCTGAGCAATTCCCCATTTAGTCTGTGGCTAGCTGAGCAATTCCCCATTAAGTCTGTGGCTAGCTGAGCAATTCCCTATTTAGTCTGTGGCTAGCTGAGCAATTCCCCATTGAGTATGTGGCTAGCTGAGCAATTCCCCATTTAGTCTGAGGCAGCTGAGCAATTCCCCATTGAGTATGTGGCTAGCTGAGCAATTCCCCATTTAGTCTGAGGCAGCTGAGCAATTCCCCATTTAGTCTGTGGCTAGCTGAGCAATTCCCCATTTAGTCTGTGGCTAGCTGAGCAATTCTCCATTTAGTCTGAGGCAGCTGAGCAATTTCCCATTGAGTCTGAGACCCGCTGAGCAATTCCACATTGAGTCTGAGACCCGCTGAGCAATTCCCCATTGAGTCTGAGACCCGCTGAGCAATTCCCCATTGAGTCTGAGACCCGCTGAGCAATTCCCCATTGAGTCTGAGACCCGCTGAGCAATTCCCCATTGAGTCTGAGACCCGCTGAGCAATTCTAATTACGAGGGGCACTATTAAAGTTCTGAGCCTTAATATGAAAGAGAGGAGATATGGGCAAAGTGAGATCAGCTTTTCTCAACATAGTCTCCCCCAACCAAGATGCACTATGGCATCTTGATCGCAGCGCCTCAATGCCACTCTGGAAGAATTGCACCGAGCAGCCCTCAAACCAAGCAGTTGCAGCATCCTTCAGCGCATCATCAGTGTCAAATCGCTGTCCACGGAGCGCCCGCTTGAGATGTGGAAACAGGTGGAAGTCGCTCGGGGCCAGGTCTGGTGAATAGGCTGGGTGCGGCAGCTCTCGAAACCCTGCGACACTGACAGCAGCCTTGGCAATCCTGCTAGTGTGGGCCGGTGCATTGTCGTGCAGCAGCACAACACCTCGGCTCAGCATCCCTCGCCTATTTTCCTTGATTGCTTCGCGCAGACGGGCGATCAGGTCAGCGTAGTAGGCGCCTGTGACTGTCTGCTTGTGCGGTAGAAAGTCCAGCAGCAGCGGGCCCTTGGCATCCCAGAAGACGGTGAGCATAATCTTGCCCGCACTGCATGCAGTCCGTGCCTTCAGTGGTGCAGGTGAACCAACTGGCAGCCACTGCTTGGACTCCTGCTTGGACTCGGGATCGTGGTGATGGATCCACGTCTCATCCCCGGTCACGCAGCAGGACAGAAAGTTGGCAGGGTCCGGATCGTAGGAGTCCAGGACAAGCTTTGAGTACTGCACCCGTGCGGTCTTTTGGTCCCTTGTCAAGATTCGTGGGATCCATCTGGCAGAAACCTTGGACAGATGAAGATGCTGGTGCAGGATCTCAATGACTTGCGGGTCAGAGAGTCCAGTGTCTGCCGCAAGTTCCCTGACTTTCACCCGCTGGTCACTGTCAACCAGAGCCTGGATGCGCTGGATGTTGTCGGCAGTGACAGCAGTCCGGGGTCGTCCACATCGGGGGTCATCTTCGAGCGAGTCGCGGCCACGCTTGAACTCGGCTGCCCAGCACTTTATGGTGGCGTATGAGGGGGCAGCGTCAGCGTACACACTAGCCATGCGGCTTTGAATTTCAGCAGGCTTTGAGCCCTCCAGAGTCAGAAATTTAATCACTGCCCTGTGCTCAAGCTTCAATTCTTGAGAAAATGCCATGGGGTGCAGGAAATAAAATGGTGCAGTGGGACTTAGGGAATGCAGAAAATTCTGAAAAGTTGACAATAGACTATTAACATGTGGCGCTTTTAGAGCCTAAAGTTTCAACACTTTGCCACTATAAGATCTTGGTCAGGCTCAGAACTTTAATAGTGCCCCTCGTAGCTGCTCAAACGACACGATCTCTCTTGAGTCGGCAAGATCAGGAGGTGATTGCCAGGTCAGAGGTCGCGGTAAGTAAATGCTTGGGGAGGCCGCGCTCGCTGCTAAATCTTGCAAACAAGCAAGATTTATTGATTTTCATACTCGAAGTTAGAAAGCCTTTGGCAACCTGCCCACGTATTCTCCTTTCCTTCTCATTCTTTATTTGACTTTCTTGGCCCAAATTCTATTTGCTAAGTCTGCTTAGACTATAGCTGACTGCAGTTTAAGACTCTATACTAGCTCTCCTAAGCTTCATCAGAGGTTGAAAAATTGCCTGAAAAGTATCCCTGGTCTTGATCTAACATATAGTGATTGAATATCCAAGTTTTATACATTATCCCGTTCATATTCAATTAACATAATTTTATCTTATAAGCTTTTTACACAAATTAATATTTTCGGCTTCGACGACTTTCCACTTTCCTATTTACATTGTCGCTTTCACAGGCTCAAAACTTTACACTTCCTCGAGTTTGTTTCAGTGGTGAGCTAGCGGAGGTGACCAATAAATAACGAACTGAAACAAACTCGTAGCAGGACTTGACTATGTTAAAGTTTGAGCTTATGAAAGCAAGCAAGCAATATAACTTGATGACGACTTGTTATAAAATTGTTTAGCCTCAAAGATTCGAATGATTTAAAAATTTTAGATCGTACAACGTCCCCCTTATCTACCAGCTTTATTCCCATTTGTAAATTCCCCAACTACCAGATTTCAAGAAAGGTGGTTTTCAGGATTGAATTTTTCACGACCTTCATAATCCCATTTGTCCTACAATTATTATTCGCAAAGAAATTGACAAAAAGTGGAATCAAATTTGCTCAAAAATCTTCAGATACGATACTTTTACCTGTTGCTTGATGAATCTCTATTAAACCACTTTCCGGACAGAATTTTTCCCGATCTCATTAATCGTATTTGTACGTCAGAATTCATCGTTTGGGAATATTCGTATATTTTCCCGAAGAAAATGGGAAAAATGGCAAGCCATTTAGCTCAAAATATTTCAACATGATTTTACCTGCCGCTTGTTTATCCCCAATGAGCCACTTTCAGGACAAATTTTTCACTCCATAAACCCATTAGTTTTATATTCACTAAAAAGGGGGTGCCTTAGTTCGAATTTCTCCCAACACGATACATTTACACGCTGCCTGATTATTATCAAATCGATTAGTGTCGGAATCCGAGTTGAAGCGGACTGCTAAAAGAAGAAAAAAAAAGCCGCTGCCAGCAGCGCCAGCCGGAACTTTTGCAGCCGAGTGAAGAAAAGCAGAAACAGCTTTCTCAAGGGGAGAAAATCACAGCACTGCTGCTTCCCTTATCCCGCATTGCTCAGGTTAACAGGGTTCGATCCGCAGTCCATCCAAAAGTCACTACAATGCCATCAATTACTGACGGCAGCCTCACAGCCAAGCTAGCCGTCCATCTGCTGCTTCTCGTGCTCATCTCGATGCAGTGCAACTGCTTTCACATCAACGAAGGTAAGATGAGGCTCTGGTTAGCTAGATGTTGGCTGTGGGATTTTGTTCCCAGTTTGAAATCTCAGCTATTGGGATATCTTCCCTTACATGTTCGTATTTGTTAATTGTTCCAGAAGCAGAGTGCGTGCAGATGTGCATATCAAACAGACTGCAGTGCTGTATGCAGTCGCTGCTCAACTCTGTCCTTAAAGCTGCTGTTTAACTTGGACATGCGTGCTCTGGCTTAGCACCTTTGTGCCACCAGCTGCTGGGCAAACATTTGCCTTCATTCTCCAATTTGATGTCTCTGAGGCGCGACACTTTTGGGGGGTGGGACAATTAACTAATTTCTTATCACTTTATCGCCTCTACTGTGCCACCTGGGCAACCAGGGCAACCAGGTGGCACAGACGGCCATCAAAGCCAATTAAATTGTTTTCTAGGTAAAAGCAAGTGAAATTGGTCGATTTTGGGAGGTCTGAAAATAATAATAACCAATTTTGATAATTTGGGTTCAGTAAACAAGACTGATTTGCTAATTGTCTGGCTTGACATTTTATTTACAGTAGCTTTATTCTCATCTCCTACTCACAGTAGTTAGCATTATAACAGAAAGTGCTAAAAATCAGTAATTTATTAGTAATTCTTTACAATAAGCTCGAATTCAGCTTAGGAAAGGGACTTCCAAATCTGTTCGGGCTCGATAGTTTCGTTTTAATAAAAAAATTTCCGGTGTTAGTACATTTAAACAAACAGCAATCTCCGACTATCCGACTACCGAAGGCGAAACAGAACAAAATTTGGACGTAATCGGACTCGACGAGGGAGGCGTCATCAGAGCTAGCGACGGCCTTGGCAACCGCTTGCCTAACGGTCAACGCACTGCCAAGTATAATCGTAAGCGCTTCATGTACCACTCGAACGGCGACTGTCCGGTGTTCCGTGTGGGGTGTTTCAACAGCTACGACTGCTACAGGCAAACCGGTGTCTACTACTACCGCTGTGTTATGCACGGCTGCGCCGTCAGATGTTTCGACATTCGGCCGTATATGAAGTCGACCAAGTGACGCCCATTGCCTGCCGCGCAATGATGTAAAACCGCCACAAACCGCTGCGTGCACTCATTGAGATCCAAACTAACTTTAAATGCGAAATAAAAACTCCATCAATTGTTGAGCTGATACCTGGCTTTGGAATGTCCTAATCGCCGGAAATCTTCAAGTGCAACAGTACTTCAAGAGCTGAGCAATACTTTGGTATTCATTTCTTTTATAAGAACTTCTGTGTACTAAAATTGAACTTCGTTAGTTGACCGACTTTTTGAAAATCTATAGTTTTAACGACTTCCGCTTGTACGAAAATTAATAAAAAGTAAAAAGGGGAATGAAGCCATGCACTTGATTCGAACGACACTTGGGTGTGACACCACACCAAAGTTGGCTATTCTCTCCAGCTCTGTAATTCCATTGGCATCTGCTCCATCTTTTTTCTAGAATTGAAACGTCATGTAGAAGCCACTTCTCCGACTGAGGACACTGACCAGAGATGAACAATCAGAGATTGAAACTTAGAGAGTTAAATAATTACTAAGATCTGCTTTACTTTCACTCTAGAGAGGGACATACCAGGCACTGCAGAACAGACTCAAAAAGGAAGATACTGACGTTTTAAACATCAAAAGATCTTAATAGCAACCCAGAAATTTTAGCCACAGAATACTCAAAACAACCCCATCTCAAAGTTCCCCATCTACCAGCATCTTTCCATCATCTACAAGGATCCCTCGCGCACACCAACTGTTTTCCCATTTCACTTTTCTGACTTTTCTTATCAATTTTACATTTCCCATCTTGATTCCCGACTCAATCAAGTACGCCTCGTCCCTTCTCCATCGTAGTCTCTGCATCTCATCTACCTTTCTCCTCTCTGCTAACAAGACCAAGTTAATTAAATACTGGAGTTCTTACCAAGGCCTGTTGAATGAAGTTCGTTTAGAAATACTATTGAGTAGAGAGATCTTAGATTTTGATTTAAGAAGTCGCGCAAACAGTGGGGAGAAACAAGAGATTTCCATTTTGCTTTCGGAGGACAGAAATACTGGCAAAGCCCCCGCTTGGGGGCGTCTGTAGCCCCCCCCCCCGAGATGGAGCAGCAAAACATGATTCACTAGAGCGGCCTTCCCGCTGATCTGCTCCACAAGTATAGCCGACACTTGGAGACTGAGCAAATGCACCTGGACTGGGAAGAATCCCTGTGAACACCTCCCCTCCTTTGATTAGGATAGCCAAATGCGCATGGTCGATTGGATGATGAGTTCAGGTGTGGCGCCACCAGTTTCTTTTAAGGAGGGCCCTTATATCTCAATGCCCTTGTATCCCAGTGCCCTTGTATCTCAGTGCCCTTGAATCTCAATGCCCTTATATCTCAATGCCCTTGTACCCCAGTGCCCTTGTATCTCAGTGCCCTTGTATCTCAATGCCCTTGTATCTCAGTGCCCTTGTATCTCAATGCCCTTGTATCTCAATGCCCTTGTATCCCAGTGCCCTTGTACCCCAGTGCCCTTGTATCCCAGTGCCCTTGTATCCCAGTGCCCTTGTATCCCAGTGCCCTTGTACCCCAGTGCCCTTGTATCCCAGTGCCCTTGTATCCCAGTGCCCTTGTACCCCAGTGCCCTTGTACCCCAGTGCCCTTGTATCCCAGTGCCCTTGTACCCCAGTGCCCTTGTATCCCAGTGCCCTTGTACCCCAGTGCCCTTGTACCCCAGTGCCCTTGTATCCCAGTGCCCTTGTATCCCAGTGCCCTTGTATCTCAATGCCCTTGTAGTATCCCAGTGCCTTTGTATCCCAGTGCAAGACTCATTACTTTATTTATCCACTCTGTGCGGTCGGTCAGTCAAAGCCTGAGGAAGATTTACCACCCCCCCCCCCCAGCTGCTCCAGTTGCGTTATTCAGCCCACCGAAATGGCAGTCAGCTAGTAAAAATGACTCCGAATGTCCGCGCCATTCCCGCGGGGACTGAATGGACACGGAGCTTTATGACTGACTGTCTCAGGCATCCGTGACCCGAGCGGCTCTGAAACTCACCCTCCAGTCAGTGCGTTACGCCCGGCCATTAAGTTGAGGGAAATATTGGTGTGCTATGAAATTTTAGGATGCATTATATACTGGTTGCATCGCCATTCCGCATAATATATTTGCTGCTATGGTGATAAAGCCGTGCTTTGAACTCATCCAGTTGCTATGGTGATGGAGCTGCTATGGCAATCGGTTGTTAATTATGAGCACAGTTTTTTTAGGTAGTATTGGTAAAATTTCACCGATTAAAAGAGTTTTAGACAACTATTTTCATTGAGGAAATGAATACCAAAGTATTGCTAAGCTCTTTAAGTACTGTTGCACTTGAAGATTTCCGACGGTCAGGTCATTCCAAAGCCAGAAATTAGCCCGACAGCGGTTTATATTTTGTTTTGCATTTTTTATTAAGTGCCGATCTCAATGAGTGCACGCAGCGGTTGTGGCAGTTTTACATCATTGCGCGGCAGGCAATGCTTGAAGTCCAGATGAGACTTGGGCGTCACTTCGTCGACTTCATGTACGGCCGCATATCGAAGCAGCTGACGGCGCAGCGGTGCATCACACAGCGATAGTTGTAGTCGCCGGTTTGCCTGTAGCAGTCGTAGCTGTTGAAACACTGGACACGGAACACCGGACAGTCGCCGTTCGAGTGGTACATGAAGCGCTTAGTCTTGGCAGGGTGTTGACCGATTGGCAGGCGGTTGCCAAGACCGTCCTGGAGGCCGCCGTCAATGCTGATGACGCCTCCCTCGTCGAGTTCGATACCATCAGAATTTTGTTCCCCCTTGTCAGCAGCGCCTATGGTAGTCGGAGAGTCGGAGATTGCTGTTTGTTTAAATGCATTAACACCGGAGTTTTTATTGAAGCAAAACCATAAAGGAGCTACAATCCTTATAGCCATAGTTGAAAAGGTCAGAAACGGACATTTGTCAGTTTCTTTCAAGTTTTACGAGCTCTCGTAATTCCGTCTGTTAAACATCAGTTTTTTTAAATGAGTCAGTTTGTTTTAGCCTTGTATCACCGGATGTTTCTTAAGATTAAAACAAAACCATCGAGCCCGAACAGATTTGGAAGTCCCTTTCCTAAGCCGAATTCGAGCTTATTGTAAAGAATTACTAATAAATTACTGATTTCTAGCACTTTCTGTTATAATGCTAACTACTGTGAGTAGGAGATGAGAATAAAGCTACTGTAAATAAAATGTCAAGCCAGACAATTAGCAAATCAGTCTTGTTTACTGAACCCAAATTATCAAAATTGGTTATTATTATTTTCAGAACTCCCAAAATCGACCAATTTCACTTGCTTTTACCTAGAAAACAATTTAATTGGCTTTGAATGGCCGTCTGTGCCACCTGGTTGCCCTGGTTGCCCAGGTGGGCACAGTAGAGGCGATACAGTGATAAGAAATTAGTAAATTGTCCCACCCCCCAAAAGTGTCGCGCCTCAGAGACATCAAATTGGAGAATGAAGGCAAATGTTTGCCCAGCAGCTGGTGGCACAAAGGTGCTAAGCCAGAGCACGCATGTCCAAGTTAAACAGCAGCTTTAAGGACAGAGTTGAGCAGCGACTGCATACAGCACTGCAGTCTGTTTGATATGCACATCTGCACGCACTCTGCTTCTGGAACAATTAACAAATACGAACATGTAAGGGAAGATATCCCAATAGCTGAGATTTCAAACTGGGAACAAAATCCCACAGCCAGGATCTAGCTAACCAGAGCCTCATCTTACCTTCGTTGATGTGAAAGCAGCTGCACTGCATCGAGATAAGCACGAGAAGCAGCAGATGGACGGCTAGCTTGGCTGTGAGGCTGCCGTCAGTAATTGATGGCATTGTAGTGACCTTTGGATGGACTGCGGATCGAACCCTGTTAACCTGAGCAATGCGGGATAAGGGGAAGCAGCAGTGCTGTGATTTTCTCCCCTTGAGAAAGCTGTTTCTGCTTTTCTTCACTCGGCTGCAAAAGTTCCGGCTGGCGCTGCTGGCAGCGGCTGTTTTATCTTCTTTTAGCAGTCCGCTTCAATTTGGGCTCGCTGGGGTGACGTCGAGCGGCACTGGCCAATAGGGAAAGGCTTTGGCAATCCATGGATCCCTGGATAATCCACTGGACTGGGCGTTGAGTGGAAACTTAATTTTTTTCTACATGTTAGCGTCTGAGGGCCCGTCTCAAGGCTTGGGCGCTCTGCTGACGTCAGCATCGGCGTCAGCCAGTACGCAGCAGTCGATGAGTAGCCTGTCATCACCGGTGAGGTGCCTGCAGCGTCGCCGACGGTGCAACAGGTTGCCTGGACAAACGAGGCGACAGAGTGCTGCACTGGTGACTTGTTCGTCGGCCACTCTATGCGAATCGTCTGCTTGCTGTTTGAGCGAGTCTGTCAGCGTCCAGTTCTCTGCGCTGTAGGAACGTTTTGGGCGGACCCGTCTGAATTGCTGAGATGCTGGGGCTCATGGAGGGGGTTGCTGAGATGTCAAGGGTCAATTGGAAGTTGTTGGTCGGCCAAGCCAAAGTCTTAAAGGGAGGCGTAGATGCCAAAGCTCATGAGGTATGTTGATATCTTAGGCTAGACAGCTGGCTCTCGGGGCTGATGCTTTTTTGCTTTAAAAATTTTTTTTATTAGGGCACTTAAAATATCGAATTTACAAGGTCAAAAGCTGCATATAGTTTATATATAGCGGGGGCACAGATTGCTAGTATTTTTGCTATTTTTCTGTGTAAAAGTCCCTTATCTATACATGTATAAATTTTTGGTTTCTAATCCATATTTGATATCTACAGTGGTCCATGTCCAGTTCCATGGACATACAGTTTATCCAGAATTCAGCACAGAGCCTTCTGTGGCAGCGAGATGGCTGAGCAAAGTTAGCTCCAGCCTGTGCCAGTCCAATCTTTATCTGCACATTCTTATCTGACTGCAACTGAAGCTTAATTTTTGTACTAATTGATGGCGGGACGAACTGCTCACCGCCCTGTGCGGCCTTCCCCCCGTGTCACTGGGCTACAGCATAATCTGAGTGCGTAATGTTAGCTGGATGAGTTTGCATGAGTTGGATGATAGAATGGATTGCTAATCTAGCCAATCACGGATTATGGAATGGAATGGATTGCTAATCTAGCCAATCACGGATGATGGAATGGAATGGATTGCTAATCTAGCCAATAATGGATGATGGAATGGAATGGATTGCTAATCTAGCCAATCATGGATGGTGGAATAGAATGGATTGTTAATTAGGCAGCAATCTATATATATATATACTTTGCAGTTTACTTTGATTTCCAAAACTTTAAACTGAGTTTTGCAGTTTTGATTGAGCCGCGTGAGCTCTGATGATCGGGGACGAGCTTGAGCCCTATCAGTAAGGAAGAAACTGATTTTAGGCTATAAAATATTTTGACTGAATTATGCATGCCTAAGCTCAGTTTTATGAGTCGTAAACCTGCAAGCGATTTAGTTTATACTCGTATATATCTATTCGTTTATGTATTCGATAAGTTTATTAACGTTAAAAACGATTAGCGTAGTTCGGTCTGACTTGGTGTTGTTCGAATGAAAGCACACCTTTCCCAGTTTATAAGAAAATATTTGAAAATCATCTCGCACTCTCAACCCCAGATCGTACACCCACCTCACTCCCCAGACACTTACCTCACTCCACAGACACACATCTCACTTCCCAGACACCCACCTTACTCCCCAGACTTACCTCACTCCACAGACACACATCTCACTCCCCAGACACCCACCTCACTCCACAGACACCCATCTCGCTTCCCAGACACCCACCTCACTTCCCAGACACCCACCTCACTCCCCAGACACCCACCTCACTCCCCAGACACCCATCTCACTTCCCAAACACCCACCTCACTCCACAGACACACATCTCACTCCCCAGACACCCACCTCACTCCACAGACACCCACCTCACTCCACAGACACACATCTCTATCCCTAGACACCCACTCCACTCCACAGACACACATCTCACTCTCCAGACATCCACCTCACTCCACAGACACACATCTCTATCCCTAGACACCCACTCCACTCCACAGACACACATCTCACTCTCCAGACACCCACCTCACTCCACAGAAACACATCTCTATCCCTAGACACCCACTCCACTCCACAGACACACATCTCACTCTCCAGACACCCACCTCACTCCACAGACACACATCTCTATCCCTAGGCACCCACTCCACTCCACAGACACACATCTCTATCCCTAGACACCCACTCCACTCCACAGACACACATCTCACTCCCCAGACACCCACCTCACTCCTTTCTTGCTATTCAACAGTTGATCTGCACTTTGCGTGTTTTTATCTCCAGTTTAGCCTGAAAAAGGGCGCATGCCAGGTTGACAGCCGAGTCTGAGAATTTACGTATCGCTCACTGAATTCAAGCCCCATCAGCTCAGTTCGGTGTCATCAGTTGAGGGCAATTCGATTCGTGCTTCCTCTTCCACGAGTATACGTCGAATGTGATTTTTTTCAAAGAACAGACAGTCAGTGAGAGGATTTGCATGCTGGCTGTAAGATTCGCTTGAGTTCAGACAGGAGCGCAGATTTAGCGAGGTATCAAATTACCTTATAGAGTATTCTTCCAAGGCTTCAATGCGGATTTGAGCATTCCAGCTGCTGTTTTTCATGAGTTGTATTTTCTATCAGGCAGCGATTGCGAACAAGTTTGATTGAACATAATTCTATTCATATTACATAAGTGCTGTTAATAAATTATTGCTTAACAAGGGATTCTGTCTAGTGCAAGAAGCGTAACAAGAGCCGGCTTAATATAAACACTCATACTTCTGGTTAAAAATGAAATACAATATAATGTCTTAATGGACTTAAATATTTTAGAGCACTCGCTGTATCTCACTAAACTCGACCAGCACCCTCACCTCACCCTCCAGCACCCTCACCTCCCTCTCCAGAACCCACACCTCACCCTCCAGCACCC
This sequence comes from Macrostomum lignano, assembly GCA_002269645.1. NCBI lineage: Eukaryota > Metazoa > Platyhelminthes > Macrostomidae > Macrostomum > Macrostomum lignano. Next base: position 257,213 of record NIVC01001444.1, on the reverse strand, counting down.
TCACCTCAATCCATAACACCCACCTCACTCTGCAACACCCACCTCACTCCGCAACACCCACCTCACTCCGCAACACCCACCTCACTCCGCAACACCCACCTCACTCCGCAACACCCACCTCACTCCGCAACACCCACCTCACTCCGCAACACCCACCTCACTCCAAACACCCACCTCACTCCGCAACACCCACCTCACTCCGCAACACCCACCTCACTCCGCAACACCCACCTCACTCCGCAACACCCACCTTACTCCGCAACACCCACCTCACTCCGCAACACCCACCTCACTCCGCAACACCCACCTCACTCCGCAACACCCACCTCACTCCGCAACACCCACCTTACTCCACAACACCCACCTCACTCCAAACACCCACCTCACTCCAAACACCCACCTCACTTCGCAACACCCTCCTTACTCCACAACACCCACCTCACTCCAAACACCCACCTCACTCCAAACACCCACCTCACTCCACAACACCCACCTCACTCCGCAACACCCACCTCACTCTAAAACTGAATGATATTATTGAAAGGTAAGCATAAGAACAGATCTGTCTCATATTTGTCTCATTTGAACTCATGCGCATCAATGAGTCTGCAAATCCGCCATCAAATCGCCCATTCAAAAGTATGCCTGCCTCTCCGAGGCGACAGTCTTCAACAGGTCGCAATGGCTAGATCGAAGAGCCGTCGTTTGCGCCACCTCCAGCCAGCGGGCCTGCTCTTCGCAGTCTGACTCGGCGAGAGCCTTCCAAATTGGAATTGGAATGGAACAAAATTAGAGATTCAAGCACTTCACTTCTCTAGTGTCAATCTGTTTCTAGAATTTACCAGTAGCATATCGTCGCTAAATCGGAATTTGTCCGACTCGTGAATGTTGACAACAACAGCTTCTATCCAGGCATTGTCCGCGTTTAAGTGATCGTCAAGGTAACCGGTGAAAGTCTGCCAGATGGTAGATTGGTGATGGAACACTTATGGATTGCTTGCTTGTGCTGGTAGTAAATTAAGAATAGCTTTGTAAGACTCGCCGATGAGATTCAAACACCTTCACTCCATATGCACCTCACTCCCTATTCACCCACCTCACTCCCTATTCACCCACCTCACTCCCCTATTCATCCACCTCACTCCCAATGCACCCACTTTACTCCCTATTCACCCACCTCACTCTCTATGCACCCACCCCACTCCCTATTCACCCACCTCACTCTCTATGCACCCACCCCACTCCCTATTCACCCACCCCACTTCCTATTCACCCACCTCACTACCCCGTACACCCATCGTATTCTTCTATTTACCCCGTAAACTAGTAAAAAGCAACGAAGAAAAGCTATCGTATATTTAAAATATGATTTATCACTTGTTACCTGCTTAACCTCGGCCTTCTGCAAAGCTTGCAGTTCACTTTTTAATCCAAGCTGCTTTGTGCCACTCAGCGACTGCTGCTGCTGCTGCTGCAAGCGGTTGATCACAAAGCTGCGAGCCACGTCTACGGAACACTTGACATAGTCGCAGCCCGGTTGGTGGTCTGTGAGGAACTAAAATTGGAGTTCAGAAACGATAATTAGTTATTAATTCAGTGTTTGCGTATGAGTTTTCAATCAGATTTCAAAGAGGGAATTCCTCAAATGTTCAATGAGAATTCCTCAGTTGTTCAAGAAGAATTCCTCGGATGTTCAAGGAGAATTCCTCAGATGTTCAAGGAGAATTCCTCAGATGTTCAAGGAGAACTCCTCAGATGTTTAAGGAGAATTCCTCAGATATTCATGAAGAATTCCTCAGATGTTCAAGGAGAACTCCTTAGATGTTCAAGGAGAATTCCTCAGATGTTCAAGGAGAATTCCTCAGATATTCATGAAGAATTCCTCAGATGTTCAAGGAGAACTCCTTAGATGTTCAAGGAGAATTCCTCAGATGTTCAAGGAGAATTCCTCAGATATTCATGAAGAATTCCTCAGATGTTCAAGGAGAATTCCTCAGATGTTCAAGGAGAATTCCTCAGATGTTCAAGGAGAATTCCTCAGATATTCATGAAGAATTCCTCAGATGTTCAAGGAGAATTCCTCAGATGTTCAAGGAGAATTCCTCAGATGTTCAAGGAGAATTCCTCAGATATTCATGAAGAATTCCTCAGATGTTCAAGGAGAATTCCTCAGATGTTCAAGGAGAATTCCTCAGATGTTCAAGGAGAATTCCTCAGATATTCATGAAGAATTTCTCAGTTGTTCAAGGAGAATTTTTTATGGAGAATTCCTAACTTTTCAAGAGAATTCCTTAGATGTGTGCAAGAAGAACTTGCTCACACTAAAAATTCTGACAGAAAGCCACTGCTGCGTTTTGACTTAGTCACAGCCCTCGGAACCGAGCAGGTTTTAATTTCCAATTTCCCAATTAGCCCACTCGCACTTGCGGCAATCCCAGAGGAGGGCGCTGCTCCATTTCTCGAATGGGGGAGGTGGGGTTGAGGTCATCAGTTCTCGATTTCCCAGCCATGCAGCGCTGGGGCGCGGGTTTCAAGTGACCGGATCGAAAAAATGTTTTGCCTCTTTTACCAACGCCCCCCCATCCCCCCATTATTTCTACCCCCTACGAAATCGGAATCTAAGGAGCGGCTGTTTGGGGGAGAACTCGGCTAGGGGAGGGCGCAGGCTTAACTGCAAATTGGGCATTTAGGATTAGATTAAGCTCAGCTGGCTTTGGCAAAGTCCCCCAGCAACCTGCTGCTCTCGCTCTCGACTGCCAAAGATGGAGCTTGATTTTCCAGCTTCTGCCGATCCCAAAAGAAATTTGCCAGCAATTACAAAAATCTTTAGGCAGGACAAAAATCATAACTGATCACTCACTCGTGCTGTGCGGCTGGCTAGTCTGACGCAAAATACTAACTCCGTGTTGTTACTTCTTGGTCGATTTAGTCTACAAGTTCCTCCTGTCCTAGTTGAATTTCAGATCCTTACCAGATCCATCAGTCCCAACTGAATCCCAGATCCCATCAGTCGCAGAATCCCAGATTCCATCAGTCCAGAATCTCAGATCCCATCAGTCGCAGAATCCCAAACCCAAGTCCCAACACCCGAAGCCGCTCACCCACGGCAGGCAGTACTGCTTGTGCCTGAGCAGCGCGGCCGCCTGCAGGATCGGGCGGCCCAAGCGGCGCACCACGGCACCCTCGCCTGGCGGGTTCCGCTGCCAGCGGGTCAGCGCCAGCACCAGCGCGTGGTTCGGGCCCCACCTGGGCAGCAGGCCCCGGTGCCGGAGGCCAGTTCGGCCGGCCGGGTTCAACGGCGCCCCGCTGGCCGAGTCCAGCTCGTAGGGCCCGAGCAGGGAGCGCCGACCGACGGACTGGCCAACGTCGTAAGTGTTGAACTGCAGGCAGCGGCTGGGTTAGGCGGGGAGGAGGCGGGGGCTCCGGATAGGTGCAGCTGCACTGCTGGGAGAATGTCTATTTTACTGAATCTGCAGATGTCTCGCCCCGTTACCAACAAGTAAAAGTCTGAACCGCACCATGAAAATGCAACTCAACTTTGCTGTCAAAGGCTGGCATGGGCACTTTGAAATTGTCATGTCAGTTGAGTGACGGGATATTGTATTATGATATTTGTACACATGGAGGCCAATCTCTATGGCACAGAGTGTAAACAGCCTGACAATGTCACACGAAACACTCTGTACGGTCTGACCTCATTACCGGTAATACCTTATTGCTATCTGACACAAGCATTCCAACTGTCTGACACAAGCATTCCAACTGTCTGACACAAACATTCCAACTGTCTGACACAAGCATTCCAACTGTCTGACACAAGCATTCCAACTGTCTGACACAAGCATTCCAACTGTTTGACACAAGCATTCCAACTGTTTGACACAAGCATTCCAACTGTCTGACACAAGCATTCCAACTGTCTGACACAAACATTCCAACTGTCTGACACAAGCATTCCAACTGTCTGACACAAGCATTCCAACTGTCTGACACAAGCATTCCAACTGTCTGACACAAGCATTCCAACTGTCTGACACAAGCATTCCAACTGTCTGACACAAGCATTCCAACTGTCTGACACAAGCATTCCAACTGTCTGACACAAGCATTCCAACTGTCTGACACAAGCATTCCAACTGTCTGACACAAGCATTCCAACTGTCTGACACAAGCATTCCAACTGTCTGACACAAGCATTGTACAACGCAAATCTTACAGGTTCTTATCGGTATCGCAAGCCTCCACAGTCGGGAAGACAACAACTTCGTCCGAGACATCAAACGCGAAATACTCCGGATAGTCGACCTGCGTGCAAAATAGAAATATTCAAATAATATGCTAATACTTCTACTCATAGTAGGTTCTACCTGATGCGTTGGTAAAACGTTCCAACGTGGTAAACTTTTTTACTATTCTACTTCCGATTACCATTATTCTACTCCTGATTACCGCTATTCTACCCCAGATTGTGATTGGGCCTATCCCTTTATTACGACTATTAAGCCTCTGATTCCCATTATTCCAACCATGATTCTTATTTATTCGACTTCCCGAGCTCTATTTTGCTACCTGTTATTTTCATAATTCTACCCGATTCCACCCTAAACAAACATTATTCTACACTAAGTCCTCATTATCCTAAACTAATATCATTATTTTACCTCCCCGTCACCACCCCGTTGCTATGCCATTCCAGCTTGTTCTCACCTGCCAGTCGGTCCGCTCAGGCGGCACGTTCATCCGCATGCCGGGGTAGCGCTCGAAGTTGAATGGTGCGAATCGCCAAAGGCGGTGCCCGCGGCACCGGTGCTGCACCAGCCGGCCAACCGACGGGTTCGACACTCGCGGCTTCAGCGGCGCCGCCGGTGGCGACGTCGGCGGCGGCTGAGGCGGCCGAATTGGCGGCGGCGGAGCAGCGGAGCGGATGGCGTCTGCCGCTGCCCGGATGGCCACCTCGCGGAACCAGGCCGGCGGTCGGGCTGTCGCCTCGGCGGCCGCCGCTGACGCAGCCGACGCAACCAGGTCGGCTACGGAGGCGGCGGCGGCAGTGGCCGCAGGGCCGGCGTCTCGGCGGGGCTCAAGGCTGCGCGCCATGGCCAGCTGGGCTTCCTGAGTGTCGGAGAAACAGAAATTCGAGTTCCGGGATGCGTTCGATACTAGGAAACAATTTAGGAAATGTAAGAATTCTAAGAAAGTTGAGTTGATTCTCTGAGGAATTTTCAGAAGTAGCATCAAACCCAAATAAACTTGATACTTTATTGCATAAATCTAGGCTACATTGCTCTAATGGGCAGCTCGGTTAACGTGTCTCTGACTCTCGTGCTAAGTGCCCTTGGTAACAGAGAGTTTGCATTGCCTGAAAATGAAAGAGTCAGGGCCGGTGTACACCCTGTGAGAGCATGCGCTTTGCTTCCCTGTAGCGACAGAAATGCTTATCAGAATCGGACAAAACAAAACGATGCGGGAATGCCAAGAGTTTGCAACTCGAAGGGAAGGGACTCGTGCGAGTACGTAGCCTTGCGATAATGCGCCAGCGGCCCAGGCTCGATTCCAAGTGCAGTCGCATTAGTTTGGGGCTAAATTGGAATCTCTGCTCGGCTCTGCTCGGCTCTGCTCGGCTCTGCTCGGCTCTGCTCGGCTCTGCTCGGCTCTGCTCGGCTCTGCTCGGCTCTGCTCGGCTCTGCTCGGCTCTGCTCGGCTCTGCTCGGCTCTGCTCGGCTCTGCTCGGCTCTGCTCGGCTCTGCTCGGCTCTGCTCGGCTTTGCTCGGCTCTGCTCGGCTCTGCTCGGCTCTGCTCGGCTCTGCTCGGCTCTGCTCGGCTCTGCTCGGCTCTGCTCGGCTCTGCTCGGCTCGGCTCTGCTCGGCTCTGCTCGGCTCTGCTCGGCTCTGCTCGGCTCTGCTCGGCTCTGCTCGGCTCTGCTCGGCTCTGCTCGGCTCTGCTCGGCTCTGCTCGGCTCTGCTCGGCTCTGCTCGGCTCTGCTCGGCTCTGCTCTGCTCGGCTCTGCTCGGCTCTGCTCGGCTCTGCTCGGCTCTGCTCGTGCAATAAACACCCTTGAGAGCCAACCCCCCAAGGCACAGTGAAGTGTACATGCCTAACGATAAATAAAATTAGGGCCGCTGTACACTCCTGTGTGAGTGTGTGCCTGTGCGATGACTGCGTACGTATCCGCGCGCTTGTATGCCTGCTCAGGGGAGTCGGCGGAATGGGCAGCAATGCCTCTCGCCGGTTGTGTGCCTATGTCGCTTAAAGTGCGCTGGGGTGCACACAGCCCTCCTGCTCCTAGTGCCTCTAATCTAGAAACTTGAAAATAAAAGCCCTACGAAAGAACGATATAAGAAGTCTCTAATAAACAAGAATATAAGTAATTCCAAAAAATGCAATCAGCGCCTACTCAAGAGTAGAATATTGCACTCAAAGTTAGTTCGAACTAATTGCCTAGGTGCCTAGGTAAAGACTAGGTAAAGATTAGTAAAAGACTAGGTAAATTGCCTAGGTAAAGACGGTCTCTGACTGTTTTTACCCTGGTTGCCTCTCTGGTAGCTTGTCTAAGGGTTGTGCGCAATCCGATTGGCCTAGCTTCGGCTAGCCCAATTACTAAGGGTCCGCCCCGGAGGGGCTGTGCCCATTCTAAAAATAAACCCTATTCTTTTTCATATTCCAATTATTTGGCCATCGGCCCTGGGTTAGGGGGGTTGTACCTGGAGTGAGTAGGTACTCTGGACTGCAGTGTGGCTAGGACGGGACTTGAGCCCCCCGGTCGTACCCGCCCTGCAGGAAAGAAGACCAATTCACAAAGGTGTACGGTAGACCCAGTAGTATGCCAGCCCTGAGGCTGAGCCCCGGGTAACAGGTTAGGCGGCCTGTGTGGGTTCAGGTGCTCCTCCAGCTATGTTTTAGTCCCATTATAGTATTGGTTTTATCTAATCCCGGCCTATGTAGCCGTCCACTCTCTCGGAGTAATGAGCTCTGCCCACTGCCCGGTCCACCCTGCTCTGTCCTTGGGTCCATCTACTGGCTCCTGCTGACGGTCCCTGCCTGCGTGTCTCTGGCTCTCATCCTGACAGTGGATTGGTGTCCTGGGAAGGATGTTCGTCCCGTACCGGGGACAACCGGCTGAGTCCGGTGTCCTCTTGCCCCTGGTGCCTCTTCCCGACCCCTTGGCCTGGCCCCCAATATTGAGCTGGATAGGCGATGCCCTTGGGTTGGCAGCAATAGAGGTGTTCCGAGTCCACCTAGAGTCTCCCCCTCAGATACAAGCCTTCCAGACTCGCTCCAATAGTTAGCCCTTTCCAAGACTTCTGGGACTCCCCGCTCTTGGACGGCTTTAAGTAGTATATCCAATTCTGTTTTTCGCGCACTCCCGAGGACTTGTCTGCTGGGGGGTGGCCTGGGTGGACTCGGTCCTAGTACCGTCCCTGATTCCACTGTTGGTTTGGCGGTGTCTTGTACCGTAGGTTTGGGTCAACTTCGCCTCCCGTGCTTTATGCCGGGCCCAATCTCCATCTCATTCGCGGGTATCTCGGGCTCTAAAAACAGCTAATGCTGTGCCCCTGGTAGTGCCCCTCGCGGCAGAGCCCTTCCATGTGGCTGATCCGCGGGTCCCCCTTAGGACCCTTTCGTTTAACAAACAAACAATTGCCTATGTGCGCAGTCCCATGCAAAAGCAACTACTACTAGTAACTGGCTGAGCAATTTGCACCTGCAGGGCCGCCAGCCCAGCGGAAACTCGGGCCACGGCCTCGGCCAGGCCGGCTGTCCGGTCCTGCACCCTCTCGGCCAGCCGGAGCAGCTGGCCGTCTACGGCGTGGAATCGACGCTCAACATCGGCGCCCAAACCGCTGGCGGCCTCGGCGAGCGTCCGACGGACAGCGTCGGCAGCCTCGGATCCGGCGGATGGTGACACCGGCGTCGTTGAGGACGACGTCGGCGCCGCGCGTACGATCTCGCGCCGATAGACGTCACCAAGCCCGGCGCCGACTCCGGCGCCTCCGCCGCCGTGCCGGCGCAACTGCGACAGTTGCTCAGCGCGCAGGAAGTCGGCGGCCTTCATGTGCTCCCACTTCACCAGTTCGCGGTCGCCGCCGCGGCCGCCTACTGGACGCCGAACTTTCAATGGATCGGCTGGCGGATCGCCGCCGCCGCAGCCGCCGGAGGCTCGCAGCAGCTGGTAGGCCTGCCAGATGGCCATCAGCGGCGGGGCCAGCGGCGAGCGCTCCGTGTACTCCTTGATCATACTGTACCGTTGGTAGTTCCAGTACAGAGCTGAGAACTGGTTAATGGACTCGTAGGTGCTGGAGAACATGGCGATGAGCAGATTGAACATGAGGATGTTGGTGAGTAGCACGTAGACGGCCAGCATTAGGGGGGCCAGCCACCTGCCTGTCCAATGCGGGCAGCGGCCTTCCTCCTTGCAGCCGGGATCTGCAGGAACACAGTTTTGGACGAAAATCGATTGCAAAAACAAAAAAGCACAAAGACTTCATCAATCAATCAATCACACGCATTCATGGCAGTATAAAGACAGACATGGCAGTATGTCGAAGTATAAAGACTTCGACATACAGAAGCTTACAGTATAAAGGAACGAAATTGTACGAAATGTGTTCGTACAAAGGAACACACGCACAAATACTTCAACAGACACGAAGGCGCAGGATAAATCCAAAGCGCACAGACTTCAACAGACACTAAGGATAAGACCAAAGCGCACAAAGACGCACCGGCCGCTTGTGCCGCGTCCAGCGCAAAGTTGCCAAACATTTGAAAATAGGCTCGGCTTAGGAAGCTGGCGAACACGGCGGATCGGCTCATGCGCTCCGGTCGGGTGCCGTTGAACTCCGCGTCCGGCGTGAACAGGCCGGTCGGATAGGCGATCGACTGGGCGGCGACACCGTAGCCCAGAACAAAGACCAACAGGATGACCATGAACGGCACCAGATCGTTGCTAACCATTTTGCCAATCATAATTAGCTTCGGGCCGAGGGCGATGTGGAAGCTGAAAATGTACACCAACCGGACATAGTAGGCGAACAGGCTGAAGGCGTAGCAGACTCTGGCCGCAGCGAAGGTGTCATCGGTGAGCACGGCACTGTAGCCAGCGATCCGCGGAGCCGGACTCAGCAGCGAAACAATTCGCAACGCGAGGCCGAGGAAGAACAGGCCGACGGCCAAGCAGTCCAGCTTGTTCCAGCTGTCCGAGATGTACGTGGAGAAGCTGATGCCGGACAGGGTCGCCTGCAGTCCAAGAGGTTTACTAAGTCACAGAGCGTAGGTCGGCGCAAGCCCCTGTCAAAGATTCTAGAGTTCTACAACTTTGGTTCTAGAGTCGAGTCTGGACGCGTTCTCAGATCTATAAATATATTGATGTAAGCATCACAGGTGCCACAAATATCCAATGTCCAAATGCATTCATTCTATTAGATTTTGTTTAGTGGTGATTCAGGTCGAGAGTGTTTGACACTGAGAGCCAATGGGTTGCCCGTGATTGCTTGATTGGTTGGAAAAGGACACCATATTGAGGCTGACCCACAGATACTAGATGAGGATAACTCAGTACATTTGCGTGTAAGCTACTTTCAGTACAGTAGAAAGTTTAAGCAGAAGCATTTTAATGTATTTTTAAAGATACAGCTCATTTACTGGCTCTTACCACCACCCCTAGCTTTAACCCCGACCGCGCCTCTCCACACAAAACCTCTCCGCCAAATTTTATTGCCCTTTACACTGTTCCAGCCTAAAGCTGTCTCATGTACATTTAAGTGGCGCTTGGCTAATGTACATTGCGACTGAACCAATTAGAAAGTTGTTTACGCCTGCAAGCTTGGGCTTCTAAACTTATCACAGTCATTTCAGCTGCCTATTTTGATTAATAAAATAGCTTACGTACTCTTCTTTGCTACTGAACTGGAAGTAGTAAGCTGTTTCACAACTCAAAATATGCCTATGTATGAGCCAGGTATCATCTCTAGCACCTGTTTAACTTCCTCGAGCAGCAGAGTGAGCATCCAAACGATAATGACGCACTCCAGCGGTCCGATGCTGTGAGTCAGATTGTATAACAGCAAATAGCTGAATATAAATAGGAAGGTCAGGTATGATATCTGAAACGGATCAAATGAAACACAAATATGATATTTTTATAATGATTCTCAATGACTGTTAAGGAAAACCGGAAGCAACAAAGTCTTACAGAATTGTAGATAAAGCGAATCACTGGCGCCATGTAGAAATTCTGCATTCTGTTGATGACGCCGCGAGCGCTCAGCTGCTCAGCGTTAGCTAAAGTCGCCGACCTGTCATCACGGTAGAAAATTGATTGATTGGTAATAAACAGTTTAGAATAGTCCTTTTTTACTGGCGAACGTTGGAAACATATTAGATGATCACAACTGCTATCACAGAATATGAATGCTATAGAATAACCAGCTGGGCCACTTAGACATATTATGTGTACTAAAACAGCTTACTACTACCAGTTCAGTAACAAAGAAGAATAATAAGCTATTTTATATTTTATAAAGATAAAGGCAGTTGAAATGACTTTGACAAGTTTAGAAGCCAAGTTTGCAGGCGTAAACAACTTGCTAATTGGTTCAGCCATAATGTACATTAGCCAGAGCCACTGAAATGTACATGGCAGCTTTAGCCTTTAGGCTGGAACACTAAAAAAGCAATAAAAATTTGGCGAAGAGGTTTTTTGTGGAGATGCGCGGTTGGGAGTTTAAGCCAGGGGTGGGGGGTAAGTGCCGTGGTTTTGTCTCGCATAGAGACGCCGAACCGCAGTACCCCTGTGACACGTCTCTGCCTGGCCGAAAGCTTGTAATGAGTTAGTAGGCTGGGTTAGAGGGTAATAGTCGATCAGGAAGGGCTGTGGGTAGCTGTATAGGAAGGCAGGCCTATACTCGTTCCAGTTGATGCTCTGACGGTCTCCCTCGGAGTGTCCTCTGGTGAACGGCTAGCTTTAAGCTGGAGTGTGCCAAAACCAGGACTGAGTCTGAGCAGGACGAGGCCGTTGGCACGTTGCCACGTTGGTTGGCATGGCGGGTTGGCGAAGCAAAGGGTGAAATAGTCCCGGCGAATAGCCCTCCTGCCGCATCAAAGATAAGAGACTGTCTGGCAAAGAGTACCCGGGGTTTAGTGGGTGGGGAGGCTCCTTCGGGTTGCCGTGGGGGCATTGGTCAAATGACCAATTTTTTTGGCTTACTAACCCGGTGAAGGCACGGGCTTCCCTGATTGGTTCACTCAACCCCCTCCAGCCCCGGGGAGGTTTAGTTTTGAGTTTTGAGTAGGTGTGACGCCCCGACATTGATCTCAATCAATGCCAAGTACCTGTCCTGACTGGACCGTCGGGAAGTTGAGGCCGTTTCCCGTAGGACTGAGCAGCCAACATCGCCGCAGTCTACGCCGGCCTCTTCATCCAGCTTGTAGAGCATCACCCTGGCAACCAGGGGCGGGCAGATTAGGCCGCATACGGTGCCAAGCAGAAATCGGGTAAGAGCGTTCTTCTGGCTTAGCTGACCAAGCCAGGCGCCTGTGAGCAGATAGGATGGGACACAGTGACGTGTGTGGCCCTGTTGTTTTTGTCTTCGAAGCTGCGGATCTTGTGTCTCTGCGCACTTGTGTCCTCAATGACTGCTGACCAATCTTGTGTCTCTACACACTTGTGTCCTCAATGACTGCTGACCAATCTTGTGTCTCTACACACTTGTGTCCTCAATGACTGCTGACCAATCTTGTGTCTCTAGACACTTATGTCCTCAATGACTGCTGACCAATCTTGTGTCTCTGGCACACTTGTGTCCTCAATGACAGCTGACCAATCTTGTGTCTCTACGCACTTGTGTCCTCACTGACTGCGACCAATCTTGTGTCTCTACACACTTGTGTCCTCAATCTTTGTCCTCAGTCAATCTTGTGTCTCTACACACTTGTGTCCTCAATGACTATTGATCAATCTTGTGTCTCTACACACTTGTGTCCTCAATGACTATTGATCAATCTTGTGTCTCTACACATTGTGTCCTCAAAGACTATTGATCAATCTTGTGTCTCTACACACTTGTGTCCTCAATGACTACTGATCAATCTTGTGTCTCTACACACTTGTGTCCTCAATGGCAACTACGTTTTCAATGAAATGCAGCTATCAAACTCTGTTGCCAGAACAGGCGCTCACCCGTGAGAAAGTCCTGACAGCAGGGGTGCGCCATGAATTTGATGCTTTCGCCCTCGGCGGCCAAGTAGATGCAGGAGCTGTCCCCGTAGTAATCCAGCTCCCGGTTGATGAGGAACTGGGCCCGGCGCTCGTCCTCTCGGTAGCACTGGTCCAGCACGCCCCAGGCCCGGTCCTCGTACTGCGCCGCTCCGCGCTGGAACTCCTCCTTGTCTGTGAAGTCGTCCGTGCGCCGCTCCATGGCCTTCAGCAGGATAGAAGCCAGCAGTGCGCCCGCTATTGGCTCCTAGGGCGGGTGCGGAGCGGCTGGTCTATCTATCTATCTATCTATCTATCTATCTATCTATCTATCTATCTATCTATCTATCTATCTATCTGTTGGCCGTACACCCGTTTAACTCTCTGACCCTCAAGTGTACAATGCCTGCCCCGGTCGCTCTGCAGCCAATTAGCTTGCACGCTTCTTGTTTATCAGGCGCAACTCCACCCCACGCAAATATCGATTTCTAAATATATATATTGGCGCTCAAGGCCGCGCAGTGGCCAAGCCTTTTCTTACCCTAAAACAAATCTACATTGGCATCGCTAGCAGGAATGTCTGTGCCTCTACAACTGCCCCCGCCTGAGCCTTTCGATACTCAGAAAGAGCCACACAACCTCTCTCAACACGGTGGGCAGAATGGGCCAACCGATTCAAGTGCTTTGTGACTGCAAGCGGCATAACAGATGCAAGTCAACAACGAGAGATTCTACTTTACGTCGGCGGCAAACGGGTGGCTGAAGCGTACGCAGAACTTACGAGGCCAGGCAAGACCCTCGAAGAGCTCCTGGACGCCCTCAGAGAGCACTTCAAGAGCAGGCACAACCCGGTATTCGTGCGATATGAATTCCGGCACTGCACGCAGCAGCCTGGCGAAGCCATCAACGCCTGGGTGCAACGGCTGTTCAAGGCTGCAGAAGGATGTGAATTCGAGACTCAGCGGGATCTCATCATCCGAGACCAAATTGTCGCCGGCTGCCAGTCAGACCAGCTCCGGCGCAGGTTGCTGCAGACACCCAATATCCAGCTCAAAGAAGCGCTGCAGCAAGCCAGGGCATTCGAGGCGGCCGACCTTCAATCTGCAGTCATCGAAGCGCGGAAGAGCGAGTCTGTGAACGCAATGCGGCGCATCGAGAAGCCAGACCGACCGGAGCGAACCAGAACAAAGTGCATCCGCTGTGGAGAGTCTGGCCACCGAACGTGCGAGGCGGCCAGAGGAAATACGTGTCGAAACTGCAACAAGGTCGGCCACCTGGCAAAAGCGCGCTTGTCCAAACCCGCGAGCTCCAGAAAGGTGCACGCCATTGCCGAGGAGCAGCCGAGTGATCAGCAGCAGCGAGACAGCGACAGCAGCTGCGAGGTGTTCTGCCTGACGCCACAGCGTAAGCGACTGCCGCTCGTTAAAGCGGACATCAACGGCCACGCCACAGACCTGCTAATCGACAGCGGCGCCAGCTGCAATCTAATGGACTCAAAAACATCCAAGGCCATCGGAGGCACGGCAGACGACCTTCGCGAGTCAAAGCAGCGGGTCTTCCCGTTCGGCTCCGGTGAACCCCTCACCACCCTTGGCAAAGCGACCCTCCGGACCGCCGTTTATGACGTCAGCGCCAGCATTAGCTACATCATTGTCAAGGAGACGGGCACGACGATCGTGGGCCGCGAAACCAGCGAGAAGCTGGGAATCCTACGCATCGGACCAAGCAATCCCAGCGTCTGTCATCTGAAAGACTCTGGTGAGCTCCATGAGCCACTCAGCGCTGCATTGGCGGCCGCAGCGGCGGAGGCAGACGATCAGGCAATGCCACAGCACGAGCGCCTCAGCAACATTAGCAAGACCTTCAGGCAGCGATTTGTCGGAATTGGGTGCGTCAAGAACGTTGAAGTCGGCATCCACCTGCAAGACGGAGCCGTGCCGGTCTGCCATCCGCCAAGTCGCATCCCCGTGCATCTGCGGGAGGCTGCGCAGCGCGAGCTCGACGATCAACTACTGCAGGCTGGAATAATCGAGAAAGTGACCGGACCATCCGAATGGGTGGCACGAATAGTTGTTGTCCCGAAGTCGCAGCCTGGCCAAGTGCGCATTACCCAAGATCTGCGAGATGTGAACAAGTTCGTAGTGCCCGAGAAACAGCCCATACCGACTTTTGAAGAGGTCACTGATGAAATGGCTGGTGCGCGCTACTTCACCGAGTTGGACATCAACAAGGCGTTTCACCAGATCCGCGTCCGAGAAGACTCCCGCCATCTGCTGACACTTTCGACGCCGAAGGGTCTCATGAGACTGACGCGCCTGTGCATGGGCTTTACGTCAGCGTCTGAGATTCTACAACGAGTCATGACCAGCGTGCTCGGCGGGCTTCCAGGAGTCCGCTGGGTACATGACGACATTATCATCTATGCAAGCTCCATCATTGAGCACAACCAGCGGCTAGCGGCAACCTTGCAAAGGCTAGAAAAGCACAACATCACCTTAAATCCGGCAAAGTGCAAGTTCGCCGTCAAGGAGGCCAAGTTTCTCGCTATGCGCCTGTCCGAGAAGGGCATCCAACCGACAGACGAGAAGGTGAGCGCTGTGAAAGCATTCAGAGCACCGAAAAACGCGTCCGAAGTGAGGTCCTTTCTCGGCCTTGTGGCTTTTGTCAGTCGCTTTATCCCAGCCCTGTCAGACATGGCCAAGCCCCTGCGAGATCTGACCAGAAAGGATGCGCCGTGGTCCTGGGGAGCGGCTGAGGAGACTGCTTTCAGCGCCATCAAGAACTCGATCTCCGCGAGCAGCACACTGGCATTCTTTGACAAGCGCAGACCCACAGAAGTGATCGTGGATGCCAGCCCGACGGGACTCGGAGCGATCCTCAGCCAACAGCAGCCAGACGGCAGCCTGCGACCGATCGCCCACGCAAGCCGCGCACTGTCAGCGGTGGAGACGCGCTATTCTCAGACGGAAAGAGAAGCCCTCGCCGTCAAATTCGGTTGCCTGCGCTTCCACCATTACCTCAGTGGTTCGTCCGGTTTCCGGGTCGTCACTGACCACAAGCCGCTGGTGCACCTATTTAAGCCAGGATCGCATCCGCCACCAAGAATCGAGAGGATGGCACTGAGCATCCAGGACCTGGTGTTCGAGACAATGTACAGGCCAGGCTCGACCAATCCAAGTGACGTCCTAAGCCGGCAAATCTTCCCAGCATCAGCGGTCTCCAGCGCCGGAGCAACCAGGGACAACCACTACATCAACAGCATTGCCGAGGACTCGACCCCCAAGGGACTGGCGCTGCAACAGCTTAAGGATGCAACAGCGAGAGACGGAGCCCTCCAAGCAGCCATCTCAGCACTCCGAGGCGGCAAGTGGGATCTCCGAGAGGCTACCCTGCGGTCGCTGCACGCAGTCAAGCAGGAGCTCTCCGCAGCAGACGGAATCCTACTGAGAGGCCAGCGCATCGTCGTCCCCGAAGCGCTGCAGCTGACGGTGCTGCGGCTCGCTCATCAAGGACACCAGGGAGCAAAGAAGACGCAGGCGAGGTTATCGGCGAAGGTCTGGTGGCCCGGTATGGCAGGACAGGCGCAGCGGATGTGCAACGTCTGCCTCCCGTGTCAAGCTGCGAGTCATCAGGCCGAAGTTCCAGCAGCGCCGTTGCAAGCCACACCACTGCCACCGCATGCCTGGCACACCCTGGGCATCGACTTCACCGGGCCAGTGCAAAACAAGCATCTGCTCGTCATAGTTGACCATTTCTCCCGCTATCCGATAGTCATCAGCATGTCGTCCATGACAGCCGAGGCGGTCACCAAGCAGCTCCGGAAGCTATTCTCCACGTTCGGCAGACCAGCGCAGCTCGTCTCAGACAACGGGCCCCCGTTCAGCTCGCAAGCCTTCCACGACTTCCTCCGCAGCAACGGCGTGCAGCACCGCTCCATCACTCCGTACCACCCGGCAGCAAATGGAGTCACCGAACGCATCAACCGCTCGATTAACAAGATCATCCGCATCGCAAGCATCGAGAAATCCGACTGGCGGGCCGCACTCGAAGACTGGCTGGAGGCCTACCGCAACACGCCGCACAGCAGCACTGGAGCCACCCCTGCGGAGCTGATGTTCCAGCGACAGGTGCAAGACTGCATCCCCAGCATGCGGCAGCGCAGCCGAGTGCCCAGCACTTTGACCGCGGTCAGGGCTCGCGACAGCGCCGCCAAACAACGGATGGCGCGCCATGCAGATAAGCGCCGAAGAGCCGCCAGCCACAACATCATGACAGGCGACTCGGTGCTGCGCAGGCGGCGCCCTGCCTCCAAAATGCAGACACCCTTCGAGCCAGAGCGGTGGGTCGTCGAGGAGGTTAAAGGCGACTCCCTCATCCTGCGCAGAGCGCACGAGTCCTGCATGCGCCACATCACGGACCTCAAGCGCCTGCCGACGGCCGACTTCCCGCCACCGCCGCCCACGCCGCCACCGACCGAAGGCAGGCCGAAGTCACCCGAGTCCATCGCGCAGCGGGCTCACCCACGTGCGTGTAAAAGCCGATCAATGAGTTTAAACCACTGAGCTAATTGACTGACTTTGCAAAAAACTGACTGGTCTTTTAAATTTTACAAGCAAACTGAGCGCTCCTCATTTTTGGTAAAGGGGTGTCCCTGCCGGTCTCGTTTTATTTTTTAATCTTCAGCAGCATAGCTTTTAGCTTTTGCTTCAAAGGCCAAATATTCGAAACTAATGCTCGTATTTATATTCGAAACTAATGTCGTATTTGTCTTCGAAACCAATGCTCGTATTTATATTCGAAACTAATGTCGTATTTACATTCGAAACTAATGTCGTATTCATATTCGAAACTAATGCTCGTGTCTATTTTCAAAGGTAATGCTCATTTGATCGTAACTAATGCCTAAACTCTTATCCATGCTCATATTTGTGTTTATGCCCTAATGAATATTCGTTCTCACATCCGTATATTTTTATACTATTCACTCACATCCATTCCCCTCTGATTCCCACTTCGAAATATTACTTAGCTTCCCATTTGCTCTTATCTCCTAACTTTTATCCGCTTGGGGAAGGATGTTGGCCGTACACCCGTTTAACTCTCTGACCCTCAAGTGTACAATGCCTGCCCCGGTCGCTCTGCTGCCAATTAGCTTGCACGCTTCTTGTTTATCAGGCGCAACTCCACCCCACGCAAATATCGATTTCTAAATATATATATATTGGCGCTCAAGGCCGCGCAGTGGCCAAGCCTTTTCTTACCCTAAAACAAATCTACGCTATCTATCTATCTATTTATCTATCTATCTATCTATCTATCTATCTATCTATCTATCTATCTATCTATCTATCTATCTATCTATCTATCTATCTATCTATCTATCTATCTATCTATCTATCTATCTATCTATCTATCTATCTATCTATCTATCTATCTATCTATCTATCTATCTATCTATCTATCTATCTATCTATCTATCTATCTATCTATCTATCTATCTATCTATCTATCTATACTCACCTTCTCCATAGACCAGAACAGCTCCGCCATCTGCAGTTTGCCAACCAACAGCGCCCAAATCATGAGCTCCCTGGCCGGTCGAACCAGCACCAGTGATTTCGAGTGCGCATCTTGAATATAAAAAAGAAATATAAAACAGCTTAAATCGAAGGCTTACCCATCTAGATTTTGAACTAACTAGCAGGCAAGGTAAATGCGGTCTGGACCATCAAAAACACTTGGCATGCTATTGAAAAAATTCGATGCACGGAAAGTGCACGTGCTTATGAATAGTTAAAACAGACAAATACAGTGCCAGTGCACCAGTGCAGTGACCTGTAAAGTTACCTGCCTCCCTGCGCAGCCACCGCCGGCACCTGCGACCCGCGTGCCCGCCAATCAGCATGTTGGAGGCGGCGCTGAGAATTTCCTGGAATTCCACCGACGATTTTCGCCGATCCATAGGTCTCGGACTCGAGTCCCGAATTGAATTAACGATCAGGCCTTTTTAATAGGTTTTTATGAAAGCGGCAATATTCAGTGACTACTAATAACGGTTGGCTCGTACACCAAGCGCAAAAATGATTTGAAAGAAAGGAAGCAAATCAAAGACAAGGCAAAAAATCACAGCAGGCCTGAATTTTCATGCATTTTGAATGCAAAACCTTCGTAGACGAAAAATACAATCAATTATGATCTATCTGCTCTGATTGGCTGGCCTTGTCTTTGTTCTGATTGGCTGACCTTGTCTTTGTTCTGATTGGCTGGCATTGTCGCTTTCTATTCTGATTGGCTAGCCGTATGTCTATCCCTCTCTTCTGATTGGCTGGCCTTGTCTTTGTTCTGATTGGCTGGCCTTGTCTTTGTTCTGATTGGCTAACCTTGTCTTTGTTCTGATTGGCTGGCCTTGTCTCTCTGTTCTTATTGGCTGGCCTTGTCTTTGTTCTAATTGGCTGGCCTTATCTCTGTTCTGATTGGCTAGCCGTATGTCTGTCCCCCTATTCTGATTGTCTGGGCTTGTCTTTCTGTTCTGATTGGCTGGCCTTGTCTTTGTTCTGATTGGCTGGCCTTGTCTCTCTGTTCTGATTGGCTGGCCTTGTCTTTGTTCTGATTGGCTGGCCTTTTTTCTGTTCTGATTGGCTAGCCGTGTTTCTCTCTTTATGGTAGGCTAGCCGTATGTCTGTCTCTCTATTCTGATTGGTTAAAATAACATTGCTATTTCAAACGCAGCGGCATGCTACACATTCAATGTTTTCGTCAGCATTGGGATATTTTTGGGATATAGCAGGGGGGAACTGTCAGGCTTTGCAATTCGCGCTCGATGCTCACCGTCGGCCTGACAACAGGCGGCCGTTACTAGGGACGCCAGATCGGAGAGCACCCTTCTAGGTTGAAGTTCGCGCCCCGCTGACAGCCATCGATTCATAGCTGATGCAAAATTGACGAATTCCAGTTAATTCTATCAAAGCTTTGGTCTTGCTTTAAGTGCATTTATTAAGCACAAGTAAGTTTAGAATACTATAATTTATAAAGTTTTGTAATTAAGGACAGCTGTCATAGTTGCAGTAGAGGCTGACATTGGGGGTGGCACATACAATTATACATGCAGCACATAGTTTGTGCAAACGATAGATAAACGGTTTAATAGATAACTAGGTAGCTACATGTAAGTAATTGACTGACTGACTGACTGACTTATCGATTAATTGATTTATTGATTTATTGACTCATTGACCCATTGACTCATTGACCCATTGACTCATTGACTCATTGACTCTTTGACTCATTGACTCATTGACTCATTGACTCATTGACTCATTGACTCATTGACCCATTGACTCATTGACTCATTGACTCATTGACTCATTGACTCATTGATTCATCGATTCATTGACTCATTGACTCATTAACTCATTGACTCATTAACTCATTGACTCATTGACCCATTGACCCATGGACTCATTGACTTATTGACTCATTGACTCATTGACTCATTGACTCATTGACCCATTGACCCATTGACTCATTGACTCATTGACTCATTGACTCATTAACTCATTGACTCATTGACTCATTGACTCATTGACTCATTGACTCATCGACTCATTGACCCATTGACTCATTGACTCATTGACTCATTGGCTCATTGGCTCATTAAAAATCTATACACAGTTACAACAACTAAGTCAGTAACAAATTTTTTACAATTACCGAGCAAAACTGGTCGATAAATTCGTGCTGAAAAAAAAACAAGAAAATTAGGGCAAATTTCATAGTTTTTCATTCTTGTCAATACTACCTCTTTAGCTATTGGCCACTATTTTCCAAAAGATTTTTATTGTTAAAAAATAAGCATTTCATTAATAGGGCTTACCAACAGAGGCCTCAGACTCGCCAGCCTCTGCTCTGCCGATCCTCGAGTTCTGCCGCAGTTTGCTCAACTCTACACGGAGGAGGAAGCGTTTGATTTCGAAAAATAAAATTTACTATGTGCTTATGTTAATATCACCGATCCTAAAATAACTAGATGGCCACTTAGGCGTATATCCGTAGTAAAAAAGCTTACTACTTCCAGTTCAGTAGCAAAGAAGAATACACAAGCTATTTTATGAAAATCAGTTCTGCTGTAATGCTTTTGATAGCTTTAGAAGGCAAGCTTGCAGACGTAAACAACTTGCCAATTGGTTCAGCCATAATGTACATTAGCCAAGCGCCACTGAAATGTACATGGGGCAGCTCTGGAACACTGAGGAAGGCAATAAAAATTGGGTAGAGGTTTCGTGAGGGTTTAAGCTAGTGGTGTTAGAAGCAAAAATGAGCCTTGTCATTAAAATACATTAAAATGCTGCTATTTAAACTGTCTACTGAACTGAAAGTAGCTTACACGCAAATGTGCTTAGTGGCCCATCTAGTTATTCCAGTATCTGCGGTTTGCATATAAATTTTGCTACTTAAAGTAGAGCTAACCAAAAGCATGTGAAATACATTAAGAACGACGTGAAATATTGTTTCTTAGAGTCAGCGGGATGGGCAGAATCGCCTCAGTGCTGATTGTGGGACAATGACGCCAAAGGCGTTGCGCCAGGGTACTCACAGCCCTCGTCCGAATATTATTAAGTTGTCCGTGGTGGCCCCTCCATTTTACCTTTTCTATTGTCAGCATCGGCGCGACCCTCGCACACCTGCAGCAGTTCAGTCTCTCGCGGCTGGGCCGCCTGCCGCCTTCCAGCCCGCTGAGGTGTTGGCAGAATGCCCGAGGCGCCAACCGAATTCACTTTGCGACCGGTTGCGGCTTCTGCAACGTTTCGATTTTATTTGAAAATGCTTCGAGCCTACTAATAGTAGGGAAAATGCAAGCAACAACTTTCTATGACTCACCTGTCCGTTCTTCGGCCAACGAGTCCGCTGTGGCCGTGGATTTTGTGTAATTTTTTTCGAAATCCTTTTTAGTGTAGAGCGGCTGGTAGAAATCGCCAACCAGCACCTTGATTACCTTGCCCACCTGTCGCAGCTGCACTTGACGGCCTCGCTGTAAGTTTTCAGCGAAATGGGGTTATTTCTAGGTTTAATTGTTTCTGCTTTGTATTACTGGTTGTTTGTTTTACCGGTTGTCTATTTTAGCGATTGTTTGTTTTACTGGCTGGTTGTTTTACTGGTTGTTTGTTTTACTGGTTGTCTATTTTAGCGATTGTTTGTTTCACTGGCTGGTTGTTTTACTGGTTGTTTGTTTTACTGTTGTTTGTTTTACTGGTTGTCTATTTTAGCGATTGTTTGTTTTACTGGCTGGTTGTTTTACTGGTTGTTTGTTTTACCGGTTGTCTATTTTAGCGATTGTTTGTTTTACTGGCTGGTTGTTTTACTGGTTGTTTGTTTTACTGGTTGTTTGTTTTACTGGTTGTCTATTTTAGCGATGGTTTGTTTTACCGGTTGTCTATTTTAGCGATTGTTTGTTTTACTGGCTGGTTGTTTTACTGGTTGTTTGTTTTACTGGTTGTCTATTTTAGCGATGGTTTGTTTTACCGGTTGTCTATTTTAGCGATTGTTTGTTTTACTGGCTGGTTGTTTTACTGGTTGTTTGTTTTACTGGTTGTCTATTTTAGCGATGGTTTGTTTTACCGATTGTCTATTTTAGCGATTGTTTGTTTTACTGGCTGGTTGTTTTACTGGTTGTTTGTTTTACTGGTTGTCTATTTTAGCGATTGTTTGTTTTACTGGCTGGTTGTTTTATTGGTTGCTTGTTTTACTGGTTGTCTATTTTAGCGATTGTTTGTTTTACTGGCTGGTTGTTTTACTGGTTGTTTGTTTTACTGGTTGTCTATTTTAGCGATTGTTTGTTTTACTGGCTGGTTGTTTTACTGGTTGTCTGTTTTACCGGTTGTCTATTTTAGCGATTGTTTTTTTTACTGGCTGGCTGTTTTACTGGTTGTTTGTTTTACTGGTTGTTTGTTTTACTGTTTGGTTGTTTTACTGGTTGTTTGTTTTACCTGTTGCAATTTGTTTTACCAGCTGGATTGAAAACGGAATATTTTAGTTTTCTTCTGTTAAAAAGAGAATCAAGGCTAAATTTCGACTACACACACATGTACCTGCACAGGACTTGGGGGTCACCACACACACCCTCAATTACCCCAGCTAATGCTGGCACCTCATTTTACAGCTGAGTGAACTGAAGCAATGCAGAGTCAAGTGTCCAAGTGGATCGGGAATCGAACCCCTGGCCTTTTAGTGGTGAGTCCAACGCTCTAACCAGTAGGCTAGGCTACAACCCCCAAAATAATATGAGCTATAAATAAACCGCCACTGCCAGAGCCCACAGGTCTCACTCTCCATAAACCATAAATTCAATGCAGTTATAAGCTGACAGGAAAAACTTTCTTAGTCTTTCCCGACTTCCCACAGCGAGAGAAAAGTCAATGTAGAAAGACAATCAACCTTTTTGGCGGAAGTGGACTTGGCCTCAAACAACATGCACAGCAAACTCTCTCTCTCTCTCTCTCTTCACAAAGAAAACCTGCTATAGATGAAGCGAAACGAATGAATGGCGCTCATTAACGTACTCGATGCGATTTGTGGTGATACTCCCACAGCTGGTGGAAGATGGCTGCCTTGGAGTTCTGAAAGAGAGAATATAGATAAGGAAAACCTCTGATTTTTCTGGCAAAATTGGCGCATTTTGTTTCAAAAACTTAAGTAGAAGGACGCAACACTCGAACTCGATGGTAAATGTTTTGAAGGCAGCTTTTCGCCGAAAAATACACTACAGAGATAGGAGGTTTAAATTCATCTGTCACTTGAAAAAACGTTTAAAATAATGACAAGACCAATTTAACATGAAAAATCGACTAATGCGTCGTTAGAGCAGCATGTGAGGCACAAAATAGTGTGATTAGAACTTTCTCTGACACTGTTAAGAGACCCAATCACTGTTTTAGTGTTGAAAATCGTGAAATTTCCTATCTCCGTATTGTACTTTTCCGGTGAAACCTGCCTTTAAAACTATTTCTGAACGAAAAGCTTTATGAATACCGATAGAGCAAAAAGAAAGGCACAACATATCAAAGGATGAACACTGGATCTGCCTCCTATGAAAAGTAATAACAATTTTTGTTCTGAAAAATTATAACCTTCTATCTCTGTAGTGTATTTTTCGACGAAAATTGCCTTCAAAACATTTACCATAGATTTCGAGTGTAGCGTCCTGTATATATGCTACTTGAGTAGTCCTTGGATAAAGATTTTTTAAAGGGACACAGCAGCCCTGAATTTTTCAGTCCTTCTCCGTGGGGGGTTGGCCCTCATGACTGTGAAGGGGGTTGGCCCTCATCACTGTGAAGGGGGTTGGCCCTCATCACTGTGAAGGGGGTTGGCCCTCATCACTGTGAAGGGGGTTGGCCCTCATCACTGTGAAGGGGGTTGGCCCTCATCACTGTGAAGGGGGTTGGCCCTCATCACTGTGAAGGGGGTTGGCCCTCATCACTGTGAAGGGGGTTGGCCCTCATCACTGTGAAGGGGGTTGGCCCTCATCACTGTGAAGGGGGTTGGCCCTCATCACTGTGAAGGGGGTTGGCCCTCATCACTGTGAAGGGGGTTGGCCCTCATCACTGTGAAGGGGGTTGGCCCTCATCACTGTGAAGGGGGTTGGCCCTCATCACTGTGAATCGCTCTACAGCCCCAATATTCGTGCAAAAGCCCCAAACACGTTTAGAGTCAGATGGGTTTACCGCTGAGCTTCTCTGCACCCTCTAGCTTAACCTGGTACTCCTACAAAAGTACAACCCGATCTAAGCTCACCATCCGCTTGAGCTGGTCGCTATACAATCGCTCCAACATGTGAATTGTGAGAAAGTCGTCCAAAGAGAATCCCTGCTCAAGGAACAGGCTGACAAAGCCCTGGCGATCCTCCATGAGGGCCTGGTACATGCAGTCGTGCAGGTCTCCCTTCTGAAGGAATACATGGGAACAAAAAATCGAGATATAGCCTTAGAGGTCCTTAACTACAGAAAAATCCAATCTTCATCACCTTCCATTTTTTGTTTTCAAGAAAGATTTTCTCCCTGGCGATGTCGGCCCGGTTAAGCGCGAGAGAAATCTTCAGCTGCTTCAAGTTCAGCTTGTGCTCGTGGCTGTCGCTGCCGGCTGAAAGAAAGCATTGAATGATTGACGAATTCTGTCGCTAGGTAAGAAGGGGGATTGTTAGGAGAGGCGGAAGAAGCTGGAGATTAATGCATGTATTGCATTCTGTATTGAGGTAAATCATACAGTGCTTCTTGGTCCAGTCAGTCCATTCGATCATACTCATATTCTGGCGATAGTGAAGTCGGCAACTTGTTTCAAACTAATATGGAGCAATACTGCTTTCATGCACACATTTTGCTGCTACCGGTAGCTTTCAGCGGGTGGGTGGACTCCCTCACTCTCCCAGTCTGGGGAAGGGTAGGCTCCCTCACTCTCCCAGTCTGGGGGAGGGTCACTCTACCAGTCAGGGGGAGGGTAGGCTCCCTCACTCTCCCAGTCTGGGGGAGGGTCACTCTACCAGTCAGGGGGAGGGTAGGCTCCCTCACTCTCCCAGTCTGGGGGAGGGTAGGCTCCCTCCCTCTCACAGTCAGGGGAAGGGTAGGCTCCCTCACTCTCCCAGTCTGGGGGAGGGTCACTCTACCAGTCAGGGGGAGGGTAGGCTCCCTCACTCTCCCAGTCTGGGGGAGGGTAGGCTACCTCACTCTCCCAGTCTGGGGGAGGGTAGGCTACCTCACTCTCCCAGTCAGGGGGAGGGTAGGCTCCCTCACTCACCCAGTCAGGGGGAGGGTAGGCTTCCTCACTCTCCCAGTCAGGGGAGGGTAGGCTCCCCACAAAATCACTTTTCTGCGAAGGCATATCACTCACCGCTGCTGAGCAAGGACGCAATCATTTTCCCATCCAAGTCGAAGTCCTCCTCCATGTCGAACACTTCGATGAGGCCCGAGCAGTCGCGCACAATGCAGTGCAGCATGTCGGCATCAACTCTATCGCAGTCGCCGCCAAAACATTCCTGGCATACGGTGGCGAGTCTGTGGATGTTGAGACAAAAATTTGTATTTTAAACAATTAAAAACCCGACGAATTTATTGCGGTAGACTGACTCACTTAGCAAGGAAGGCAGCTTCCTTTGACTCGTCAAGCTCGGCGGCGTCCTTTTTATCAGTTGGACCGCAGTCGCCTCTGGGGTGGCACTCCAGCGCCGATACGAGAGCGTCGGCTGCTCCTGATGTGCCCTGCGAGAAAGTGGGGGGGCTGATGGCTTTGAGTATGTGTGCTTGAGCTGTCTGTGTTGATGGCTTTGAGTATGTGTGCTTGAGCTGTCTGTGTTGATGGCTTTGAGTATGTGTGCTTGAGCTGTCTGTGTTGATGGCTTTGAGATGTGTACTTGAGCTGTCTGTCTGCTGATGGCTTTGAGTATGTGTGCTTGAGCTGTCTGTGTTGATGGCTTTGAGATGTGTGCTTGAGCTGTCTGTCTGCTGATGGCTTTGAGTATGTGTGCTTGAGCTGTCTGTCTGTTGATGGCTTTGAGTATGTGTGCTTGAGCTGTCTGTGTTGATGGCTTTGAGATGTGTGCTTGAGCTGTCTATCTGCTGATGGCTTTGAGTATGTGTGCTTGAGCTGTCTGTCTGCTGATGGCTTTGAGTATGTGTGCTTGAGCTGTCTGTCTGCTGATGGCTTTGGGTATGTGTGCTTGAGCTGTCTGTCTGCTGATGGCTTTGAGTATGTGTGCTTGAGCTGTCTGTCTGCTGATGGCTCTGAGTATGTGTGTTTGAGCTGTCTGTCTGTTGATGGCTTTGAGTATGTGTGCTTGAGCTGTCTATCTGCTGATGGCTTTGAGTATGTGTGCTTGAGCTGTCTATCTGCTGATGGCTTTGAGTATGTGTGCTTGAGCTGTCTGTGTTGATGGCTTTGAGTATGTGTGCTTGAGCTGTCTGTCTGCTGATGGCTCTGAGTATGTGTGCTTGAGCTGTCTGTCTGTTGATGGCTTTGAGTATGTGTGCTTGAGCTGTCTGTCTGCTGATGGCTTTGAGTATGTGTGCTTGAGCTGTCTGTCTGCTGATGGCTTTGAGTATGTGTGCTTGAGCTGTCTGTCTGCTGATGGCTCTGAGTATGTGTGCTTGAGCTGTCTGTCTGCTGATGGCTTTGAGTATGTGTGCTTGAGCTGTCTGTGTTGATGGCTTTGAGTATGTGCTTGAGGTGTCTGTTGATGGCTTTGAGTATGTGAGCTTGAGCTGTCTGTCTGTTGATGGCTTTGAGTATGTGTGCTTGAGCTGTCTGTGTTGATGGCTTTGAGTATGTGTGCTTGAGCTGTCTGTTGATGGCTTTGAGTACGTGTGCTTGAGCTGTCTGTGTTGATGGCTTTGAGTATGTGTGCTTGAGCTGTCTGTGTTGATGGCTTTGAGTATGTGTGCTTGAGCTGTCTGTTTATGGCATAGAGATGTACATGCCTAACAATTAATAATAATCAAGCCCGCTGTACACCCTGCTTGAGCGCGTGTATGGAATGGGCAAAAACGTCTCAGTTCTCGGTTTGCGGTCGCCGAAGGCGCTGCGCCATGGGGCCCACAGCCCTCCTCCAAATATTTATTAACGATTGGTCACCTTGAGCGCCACAATGGGGCACCTGTTGGCCACCAAGGCCTGGTAGACCTGGCGCAGTGCGGTCCTGTCCCCGCCAATCAGCAGGCCGCACATCGGCACCCGGCTCTCCTCCCCGGCCTTCTGCGTCCAGCTGCTGCTGGCTGCCGCTCTGGAGAATCGAGCCCGAAAATCGGCCTCAGCCTCGACCGCCTCGGACCAGGAGGTGGCGTCCGAGTGCCGGCCGGACACCAGGATGAAGTGCGTGTGATTCGCGTCCAGCTCGTCCCCCGTTAGCTGTGGCTTCTGAGTTAAAAGTACATTCAGGATGGTTCTGTATATCAGTTCGATATGCCCTCCGATATCTCAGATGCGTCTCAGACTCTTGCCATGATGATGAATGAGTTTCTACAAGGTTAAAACTCCATATATCCCAGCAACTCACCGAGCCGACGACTCCTCCGTTGCTTCTCGCCGCCGCTCGGGCCTCGCTGACCACACCGATGGCCAGCATGTGGTTGGGGCCGTACGCGTCAGTGTAGTCCCTGACTGCGTCTCCAGTCAGCTTCACGATGCCCGAGCTCAGGCCGTCCGTCACAATCCAGCAGCCTGCGGTTTAACAGTGCGACCGGTCAGGATCAGATCCATTAGGATCGGGATCAGATCCATTAGGATCAGGATCAGCCCAGTTAGGATCGGGATCAGATCCATTAGGGTCGGGATCAGATCCATTAGGATCGGGATCAGATCCATTAAGATTGGGATCAGATCCATTAGGATCGGGATCAGATCCATTAGGGTCGGGATCAGATCCATTAGGATCAGGATCAGCCCAGTTAGGATCGGGATCAGATCCATTAGGGTCGGGATCAGATCCATTAGGATCGGGATCAGATCCATTAAGATTGGGATCAGATCCATTAGGATCGGGATCAGATCCATTAGGGTCGGGATCAGATCCATTAGGATCGGGATCAGATCCATTAAGATTGGGATCAGATCCATTAGGATCGGGATCAGATCCATTAAGATTGGGATCAGATCCATTAAGATTGGGATCAGATCCATTAAGATTGGGATCAGATCCATTAAGATTGGGATCAGATCCATTGAGATCGGGATCAGATCCATTAAGATTGGGATCAGATCCATTAAGATCGGGATCAGATCCATTAGGGTCAGGATCAGCCCAGTTAGGATCGGGATCAGATCCATTAGGATCGGGATCAGATCCATTAGGATCAGGATCAGCCCAGTTAGGATCGGGATCAGATCTATTAGGATCGGGATCAGATCCATTAGGATCAGGATCAGATCCATTAAGATCGGGATCAGATCCATTAAGATTGGGATCAGATCCATTAAGATTGGGATCAGATCCATTAAGATCGGGATCAGATCCATTAAGATTGGGATCAGATCCATTAAGATCGGGATCAGATCCATTAAGATCGGGATCAGATCCATTAAGATTGGGATCAGATCCATTAAGATCGGGATCAGATCCATTAGGGTCAGGATCATATTCATAAGGATCGGGATCAGATCCATTAGGATCGGGATCAGATCCATTAGGATCGGGATCAGATCTATTAGGATCGGGATCAGATCCATTAGGATCGGGATCAGCCCAGTTAGGATCGGGATCAGATCCATTAGGATCGGGATCAGCCCAGTTAGGATCGGGATCAGATCCATTAGGATCTTGATCAGATCCATTAAGATCGGGATCAGCCCAGTTAGGATCGGGATCAGATCCATTAGGATCGGGATCAGATCCATTAGGATCGGGATCAGATCTATTAGGATCGGGATCAGATCCATTAGGATCGGGATCAGCCCAGTTAGGATCGGGATCAGATCCATTAGAATCGGGATCAGATCCATTAGGATCGGGATCAGATCCATTAGGATCGGGATCAGCCCAGTTAGGATCGGGATCAGATCCATTAGGATCGGGATCAGCCCAGTTAGGATCGGGATCAGATCCATTAGGATCGGGATCAGCCCAGTTAGGATCGGGATCAGATCCATTAGGATCGGGATCAGATCTATTAGAATCGGGATCAGATCCATTAGGATCGGGATCAGATCCATTAGGATCAGGATCAGCCCAGTTAGGATCGGGATCAGATCCATTAGGATCAGGATCAGCCCAGTTAGGATCGGGATCAGATCCATTAGGATCGGGATCAGCCCAGTTAGAATCGGGATCAGATCCATTAGAATTGGGATCAGATCCGTTAGAATCGGGATCAGATCCATTAGGATCGGGATCAGATCCATTAGGATCGGGATCAGATCCATTAGGATCGGGATCAGATCCATTAGGATCAGGATCAGCCCAGTTAGGATCGGGATCAGATCCATTAGGATCGGGATCAGATCTATTAGGATCGGGATCAGATCCATTAGGATCGGGATCAGATCCATTAGGATCAGGATCAGCCCAGTTAGGATCGGGATCAGATCTATTAGGATCGGGATCAGATCCATTAGGATCGGGATCAGATCTATTAGGATCGGGATCAGATCCATTAGAATCGGGATCAGATCCATTAGGATCGGGATCAGATCCATTAGGATCGGGATCAGATCCATTAGGATCAGGATCAGCCCAGTTAGGATCGGGATCAGATCCATTAGGATCAGGATCAGCCCAGTTAGGATCGGGATCAGATCCATTAGGATCAGGATCAGCCCAGTTAGGATCGGGATCAGATCCATTAGGATCAGGATCAGCCCAGTTAGGATCGGGATCAGATCCATTAGGATCAGGATCAGCCCAGTTAGGATCGGGATCAGATCCATTAGGATCAGGATCAGCCCAGTTAGGATCGGGATCAGATCCATTAGGATCAGGATCAGCCCAGTTAGGATCGGGATCAGATCCATTAGGATCAGGATCAGCCCAGTTAGGATCGGGATCAGATCCATTAGGATCAGGATCAGCCCAGTTAGGATCGGGATCAGATCCATTAGGATCAGGATCAGCCCAGTTAGGATCGGGATCAGATCCATTAGGATCAGGATCAGCCCAGTTAGGATCGGGATCAGATCCATTAGGATCAGGATCAGCCCAGTTAGGATCAGACTATTTGTCAAGTGATAAAAACCGATTTAATTTATCGTTAACGCGTAGGAATCAAAAGTTGATCCAGATTTCAGTTTCTAGATTTGCAGTACGCTTCAAGTGCTGGGAGATATTTTGCATGCTTCGGTGATTCAGACAATCTATAGAGTCGCTAATATACAAGGTAATTAATAATTCGAAGCTACCTACAAGTGCCTGACGTTTCGTTGGCTAACTTGTGCCCAGATTCTGTCAAATAGATTAATAAACGATGGGCCACTTGAAGGTCATCAATTTTGCAATAAGCGGGTGTCTCTCGCGCGTGCATTGGTATTTTGGTTTGCTTATCTCTGATGCAATTCAATGCAGAGGGTCAGATGGAGAAGGCCACGGGATGCAATTCAGTAATCTAATTAGGATTAGTAATCTGTAAGATGATCCTGCATGCATACGTGTAGTTCACTTTGCTACTTTTTTAGATAAAAATCAAGATACAGATCAAAACCTGGAGCCATAAACACTTTACTATCACCTTTAACTATAGACACTACCCTAACCCCCTCAGCCATAGACACTACCCTAACCCCTCAGCCATAGACACTACCCTAACCCCTTCAGCCATAGACACTACCCTAACCCCCTCAGCCATAGACACTACCCTAACCCCCTCAGCCATAGACACTACCCTAACCCCCTCAGCCATAGACACTACCCTAACCCCCTCAGCCATAGACACTACCCTAACCCCTTTAGCCATAGACACTACCCTAACCCCTTTAGCCATAGACACTACCCAAACCCCCTCAGCCATAGACACTACCCTAACCCCCTCAGCCATAGACACTACCCTAACCCCTTTAGCCATAGACACTACCCTAACCCCTTTAGCCATAGACACTACCCTAACCCCCTCAGCCATAGACACTACCCTAACCCCCTCAGCCATAGACACTACCCTAACCCCTTCAGCCATAGACACTACCCTAACCCCCTCAGCCATAGACACTACCCTAACCCCTTTAGCCATAGACACTACCCTAACCCCCTCAGCCATAGACACTACCCTAACCCCCTCAGCCATAGACACTACCCTAACCCCCTCAGCCATAGACACTACCCTAACCCCTTCAGCCATAGACACTACCCTAACCCCCTCAGTCATAGACACTACCCTAACCCCCTCAGCCATAGACACTACCCTAACCCCTTCAGCCATAGACACTACCCTAACCCCTTCAGCCATAGACACTACCCTAAACCCCTCAGCCACATGACACAACCCTAACCCCCTCAGCCATAGACACTACCCTAACCCCTTCAGACATAGACACTACCCTAACCCCCTCAGCCATAGACACTACCCTAACCCCTTCAGACATAGATACTTCGAACACAAAAAGCCATAGACACTTCACTTATGCAATGGTATACTTCATAGCACTTAAAGCATCCTAAGACTATTACCACATCTCTAAAAAAGCACGTTTTTACGAGCTATCCATTGATCCAGGTTGCAACATCTGTCAGACATTGCCATTATTCGAATTGGCAGTTCAGACAACTGACTTAAACACTCAAGTACGCGGGAATTGCGAGCCGAGGGAAAAAAAGCATGCAAAAGGTTACATATTTTGTCAATGGTTTATGCTTGATGAACTAAATCCGCTGCGGTTCAACCTTGGTAAACAAACTTGGAGGAAATCCGTTACACTTATAGAGAGTCGACCAGGCAGTAGTCAAGAGCAGAAATGTGGTTGGTCAGAGACATAACGAAGGCGGACACGCCAAAGTAGAAATTATTGCCTACGACAAGCATTACTGCTCTGTCGCCAAACCCAAATATATTGGCGGCTACGCTGCATACCAAAAGATGGCGTCTGTAATTTTTTGTCTGATTATTGAGCAGTGCAACAAGAGCAAGACTTACCTTGGCTGTTTGATTTATCTCGACCTAAAAAATCGAAGTTTATCGAAGTTTATTAGCTTTGGAAATGCTATTTATGATGTTATAGTGTTGTGAAAGTTTGCGAACTGCTCGGGACTGCCTCAGGGAATGCCTGCTCAAATATGCAAGGCTTTTTCTTCCGGTTCAAGTTGGCACGTTTGAAACAAAACATTATGGGTAGCAGAGATGCGAATTCAGATCGGAACCGTCTGACTTTGTAGGCAGCCTAAAACTAATAAAATAATGATGATTTGGGGAAGGGAGAGGGAGGGAGAGGGGAGGGACAAGGAGAGAGGGAGAGAAAGAGAGGGGAGAGGTAGACAGGGAGAGAGGGCAGGAGGGCTAGTAGAGGTTGATAGAGGCGAAAAACTTCACCAGCGCTCTCAGCCGCTTTCCACAGGCCCTTTTTGAAGATCATCTTCAGCTGGCGCTTCTTCTCCAGCTCGCCGCCATGGACATTCACTATCAGAGTTGGCCGGCCCAGCTGCCAGTGTCCGTCCAGGGTCTGCTGAATGGCCGTGTCCGACTCCGCTGCGTTGAGTCGGACAAACTGCGGGTTTCAAGCAGGATTGAAATGAAACATGTTGCTTAGGCTGCCGGCTTAGTCTGGTTTGGGTATGGGTTTTACCTGTCATTTTCTATCCTGGTATGGAGGATTTTTACATGTTTCTGCTTCTTCTGGGGAGAGCTATTTTTGCTGTCTTCTGCTTGTAATGAAAGCTTTACCTGTCGCATTCTACCTGTTCTAAAAGGGTTTTACCTGTGGCATTCTACCTGTTGTGAAAGGGTTTTTACCTGTGGCATTCTACCTGTTGTGAAAGGGTTTTTACCTGTTGCATTCTACCTGTTCTAAAAGGGTTTTACCTGTGGCATTCTACCTGTTCTAAAAGGGTTTTACCTGTGGCATTCTACCTGTTCTAAAAGGGTTTTACCTGTGGCATTCTACCTGTTCTAAAAGGGTTTTACCTGTGGCATTCTACCTGTTGTGAAAGGGTTTTACCTGTGGCATTCTACCTGTTCTAAAAGGGTTTTACCTGTGGCATTCTACCTGTTGTGAAAGGGTTTTACCTGTGGCATTCTACCTGTTGTGAAAGGGTTTTACCTGTGGCATTCTACCTGTTCTAAAAGGGTTTTACCTGTGGCATTCTACCTGTTCTAAAAGGGTTTTACCTGTGGCATTCTACCTGTTGTGAAAGGGTTTTACCTGTGGCATTCTACCTGTTGTGAAAGGGTTTTACCTGTCGCATTCTACCTGTTGTGAAAGGGTTTTACCTGTCGCATTCTACCTGTTGTGAAAGGGTTTTACCTGTCGCATTCTACCTGTTGTGAAAAAAGCTTTTACCTGTCGCATTCTACCTGTTGTGAAAGGGTTTTACCTGTCGCATTCTACCTGTTGTGAAAGGGTTTTACCTGTGGCATTCTGCTTGAGGCTATCCATCACTTAACAAGTGTTCATATCAATTCAAATATAATCTATTTCAACTGTTATTGACTGAGAAATTTCTCACCAAAATTTCTCAAATTTCTGACCAGAAAATAGAAAAAACAATGGAAGCTTCTTTTTTTGACCTCTATTGTCCCGCGCTTGTTTTCTGATTTAGTGTTGCAATGCTTACCATTTCTGGAATCTTGAATGTGCTGCTAAAGGAAAGAAGATCAATGAACTGTTCTGCTTAGAGAGGCTTATCTGACGCAGGTAAACAGTAAATACTACTTATTATATTAGGATTTACGACTCATAGTATCGAGACAGCTTGGTAAAGAAAATCCTAAATACCGTTTATTCTACAAGCTTACTGAGTCCTTAGCTCGTATTGGTAGATTGCACATGGGCAATTCTATATGGTCTACGTTTACACACACATACCCGTAGATACGAGTACCTTAATTAGACAGGGCCAGAGTGCCCGCGTTTGCGGGAATGTGGGATTCGTGCATGCAAATTGGCCCCCGGGGGGTTTCTGCGATTCTTGCTTATCATGGCCAACGACAATGAGAAAATCAGGGCACCCTGTACACCTTTGTGGGCGTGTCCTCGCCTCTTCACTGTCACTGTCACTCTTAACTGACAGCGCCCAGAGGGCTTGCGGAATAGATGAGATACTTGTACACAAGCAGCCTATAGAATACACGCGCTCGTCCTAGAAGATAAGAAAAGAAACGTCTCCACCAAGTACTCACCTTTGCGTGACGCTTGATGCCGGGGAACTCGAACTCACCAGCGTCGCCGTCTGGCAGCAGCGGAGGCGGCGCCAGATTGGCAGCTGCCGAGCTTCCGTCCACAGCAGGCGGCGCGGAGCAGTGAAACTCCAGCGACAGGCCGCAGCGACATCGGTTCAGACTGGGATCGTCACTAGCATTTTTGTATAGAATTGACAGTTTTTATCAGTTGAAGGTGGCGGCAGTGTGTCACACAACCGGCAAGAGGCATTGCTGCCCATTCCGCCGACTCCCCTGAGCAGGCACACAACAAGAACCACTGTAGTATAGCAGGAGGTAAAACTCCAAGATCGTGTAGTTTTTGGAGGTCATTTTCCTGGAAAAAGTCAATGATTTCATTTGATCTGGCACATGCAGTGAAGATTAACATTCTTTTAGTTTAGCATTCACATCCATGTTATTTATACTGCTGTGTAGTCAAAGTTTCATTTTCATATTATTTTCTCAATAAATCATAAGCTTGGCTTAACTTTTTGTGTTTTTTCCTTCTTGAATCAAGTTTGCATGCATGTACTCTCAAGCCATTATCTATGCATTTTTCCAGGAAATTGGCCTCCAAAATTGCACGATCTTTGAGTTTTACGTCTAATTATACTACAGTGTTTCTTGGCACACAAGCGCGCGGATACGTACGCAGTCATACGCACAGGCACACACTCACACAGGAGTGTACAGCGGCCCTAACTTTATTTATCGTTAGGCATGTACACTTCACTGTGCCTTGGGGGGTTGGCTCTCAAGGCCGTTAATTGCACCACAACCACAAGTAATTACGAGTACATTTAGCTATCCATAAATTTTAACTTCCTTCACTACTGATGGTCCTTGACTCCCTATTTATGCTCTAGACTCGTACAATCATTATCGGCACTCTCTTACCCATCTGGGGAATAACCTGTGCAGGGGAATTGAGTTAATCCAACTGGATACCAAGCCCGATCGCGACTCTGCAATAATTATTGAATAAATCAATACCTTTAATAACGATAATTAACTATAGAGTTATTATATTTGCATTATTTGGCACCAAATGAAAGGGCTTCTCGAACCTCTCTGTAGTGGCCAATCATGACTGCGCAGTCGGAGCTTTCCGTTCTGTTCCTCCGTTTGGCGGCTCCTTTGGCATTTTTGCTTCGCTAAAATCAAAAGTTTGTATCGACAGTTGCTACAGGGATTTTTCTCGACGGAATGATCTACTACTATACTACTACTAATACTACTACTACTACTACTACTACTACTACTACTAATACTACTACTACTACTACTACTACTACTACTAATACTACTACTACTACTACTACTAATACTACTACTACTACTACTACTAATACTACTACTACTACTACTACTACTACTACTACTACTACTACTACTACTACTACTACTACTACTACTACTACTACTACTACTACTACTACTACTACTAATACTACTACTACTACTACTACTACTAATACTACTACTACTACTACTACTACTACTAATACTACTACTACTACTACTAATACTACTACTACTAGTAATACTACTACTACTACTACTACTGCTACTACTACTACTACTACTACTACTACTACTACTGCTACTACTACTACTACTACTACTACTACTACTACTACTACTACTACTACTACTACTACTACTACTACTACTACTACTACTACTACTACTACTACTAAATGATCAAGAAGAGTTACTTATAAATCAGTCCCCACCAAATTGAGACTCACTATTTCCTCAGTTTGCTGGACAGTCGAACGCGAAGAGGCGTGCCAAAAGTTGGCCATCTTAAAACCCGGTGTTCAACTGTGCCGCAGAGTTTATAGCAACTGTTGAGAAGGCTCAGCAATTATTTAAGCTTTGCGTTTAAAAAAATTTGGTCAACTATGGCAGCATTGTCAAGCTGGTGTTGTTATGGGCAAGAGTCGGGATTAGAGTGGGATCAGAGATAGGCTAGAACTTACCAGTCTTGACGCAGCTTGCCTATTGGCTATTAACTATAACGCCATTTTGTGTTGCTTGTGTGTTGCATACTACTGTGCAACGATACAGAAATGAATAAATTACGTTAAGCAAATACATGTAACTATTCGTGTATGAGCATCGAAGATGACTCACTGCAACATGTTAAGTTAAAGAAATGCGAACTAGTGCAATGCACTTCAAGCCAAGATATCATCATGAACAAAAGTATATCATCTTCATCGTTGGCAACATCATCGTCTACAACAGCAATGTAGAGTTTACAATTTAGAGTTTTCTTAAAACCAGTAACATCATTATCATAATCAACAATGACAACAACAACAAAAACAGCTGATGATGATCATGTTGTTGTTTTCTATGATGATAAGGATGATTTTGTCGTTGCTAATATTGTTGTTGTGTTTTTACATGATGACAATAATGATTTTGTTGTTCTTGCTGTTTTTGATGGTGATGATGATGATGTTGTTGTTGTTGTCATTGTTGTTGTCATAGTTGTTGTTGTTGTTATCATGTTGTTATCACAACGACAGCAAACAATGTTATGAACAACACAACCATCATCATCTAAAACATTAAAATCACAAACTGCTGATTATCTGAAACGCAATAAAATGTGGAGATCTGTCAACACTAACTGAAAACTCTTTAAAACCAACGAAGAGTACAATACCGCAGTGTTTCAGTTGACTGACATATGTCCTGGACGCGTACATACGCAGGTATACGAGCTACGAGATATGCATAGTGTTTTTTGCGATTTAATTTTATCCCACAATATTAAAAAAATGGCTGACTAAACCTAATCAACTAACTGTGGTTGTCGTATTTTCAGTTAATAAACCATAAGCCGGACATCAACTAAAACGCATATATAGCTAGTCTGATACTCTGGCATCAGGGTAATCAGATGCATCCAATTCAAATGATTGATTATACAGTTCAATACTATGCAGCGCTTGCAGTTGAGCAATACGCTGCGTACAGCTTATTATTAGTTTAATATTTTAGTTTGTAGATTACAGCGATGTCTGTAGCTTTTAGAAGACAGTGCAGCATATTTTACCAGTTTCGATTGGTTTGACTTTGTTTGTCGCACAACTGCAATTAGAGTGGGAAAAATTAGTGACGTCCAACAAGGATGGGATCAAAAGAAAGGGTCGGAAGATAGTAGGAGATAAATTTCGAACAATTGGCGCTGACATTAGGGGCCCCCAACTCCTCATTTTACATGGCTTTTAGCTCTCATTTCGGCGCCCAACTCCTCATTTTACATGGCTCTTATCTCTCATTTCGGCGCCCAACTCCTCATTTTACATGGCTCTTAGCTCTCATTTCGGCGCCCAACTCCTTACTTTACATGGCACTTAGCTCTCATTTCGGCGCCCAACTCCTCATTTTACATGGCACTTATCTCTCATTTCGGCGCCCAACTCCTCATTTTACATGGCACTTATCTCTTATTTCGGCGCCCAACTCCTCATTTTACATGGCTCTTAGCTCTCATTTCGGCGCCCAACTCCTCATTTTACATGGTTCTTAGCTCTCATTTCGGCGCCCAACTCCTCATTTTACATGGCTCTTAGCTCTCATTTCGGCGCCCAACTCCTCATTTTACATGGCTCTTATCTCTCATTTCGGCGCCCAACTCCTCATTTTACATGGCACTTATCTCTTATTTCGGCGCCCAACTCCTCATTTTACATGGCTCTTAGCTCTCATTTCGGCGCCCAACTCCTCATTTTACATGGTTCTTAGCTCTCATTTCGGCGCCCAACTCCTCATTTTACATGGCTCTTAGCTCTCATTTCGGCGCCCAACTCCTCATTTTACATGGCTCTTATCTCTCATTTCGGCGCCCAACTCCTCATTTTACATGGCACTTATCTCTTATTTCGGCGCCCAACTCCTCATCTCATTGTCACTTTGTTGTTTAAGTCAAGTGATGTTGTTAGGGTTTAGCAGTCGAATGCTCTGTTTGTTTGAGTCAATCGAGTGATTGAAAAGGCTTAAAATAATTGCATTTCTGGTTTCGTGTATTTATAGATGAAATTGGGGTTTCCGGAAAGTTCTGGAAAAACGTGCATCGTTATAACAAAACTAAGTCGTATGTACGTATTGCTCAAATAGTGACCAAGTGTTACAGTACAAGAATTCATGTAAATTAATAATTTAATATGCCTAAACGGTGTAGAAATAATATTGTGAACTTGATAGAAATTTCAGGAAAAGCGTAGAACATTTAATCGCACAATAATCGGGAAAGAACTCGCGAAGGTCACTACAACAGTCCCCCCCCGCGGGAGACGGAGTCCCGGGTAATTACGATCAGGTGGGACAGCTATTGCAGATGATGACCTAGATCGAGCAGTCAATGGTCAATAATACAGTTAGTCATTGCACTTCTTGAATCGCACGTGCCGGCCACTCCTGGTGGTCACTGGGGTGCTGTCTCTCTTAGCGGCTGCATCTGGCTGGTTGAGCACCGGTGTCGTCTGGGTGCATTGGCGGGATTCCGTGGGCGGCTGTTTCTTGTCGGGCAGCCTTGGATCGATGGTGCCACTGGCCGTGCGGAATGGCTTCAGACGGTCGATCGAAACGGCCTCCTGCCGACCAGGCTGAGCCTCGATGATGAAAAACTTGTCCGTCCGACGGATGACGGGGTAGGGCCCCTGATAAGGTGCTTCTAGCGGCTTGCGAACGCGATCCACACGGAGCCAGACCTTATCTGCTGTCCATAGGTCGGCAGGGATGTACTGCTTGGTCGTGGAAAGCGGAAGTCGCGTACCGTCGGTAATGTCGTCCATGCGCAGCCGAACATCCTGAGGATTGACGTCGTCAGGAACCAGGACTCGTGGAAGCATCGGATGCTCCCCGTGAGGCGCGTGAAGGGGCCGCAAAGTCCACGACCTGCCAGGACTGCAAAATAACTATCTAGCACTATAACGAGACAATTATTGTTTGGTTTGTAAAAAATGAATTTTGCCAAGATTCTTTTGGTGGGAACCGTGTGAATAATATAAAATTATCTTTCTCATTGACCAAGCATTTAATAGTTTTATAATTTCGGATTTAACAAAAATTAGATCTTATCCCGTACTACTCGTACACAGTAGCTTACAGACAAGAAAGAGAAATCTGAAAGAACACCAATTACATTTTGCATAGGTGAAAGAGCAGAGAAATCATTGTGGGTATTTAATATTCCTGGATAATGTCTTCTTGTAAGTCAGGATGGCCGAGTGGTCTAAGGCGCTGCGTTCAGGTCGCAGTCCTCTTCTGAGGGCGTGGGTTCGAATCCCACTTCTGACAACAAGCTTTTTGCCGCTCCCTTGTTTTATTTACTGCGATGTCGTCTGGTTAAAAATAAGAATCAAAGCTTCTTCCGCTTCCATTTTTACTAGCTTTTAATACTATCGAAATTATCTAAATTGTATTGCGTCAAGGAAAACCAAGCTAAAGTAAAACCTTACGGCTTATAAAGCTCTATTGCCGAACAGACAGCGACAATGACGAAAAATGAACAAAAATGTCATACCAGCTATAGCCCATTGAAAAATATTTCTCTTAATTAACATAGCTATTATTGATTTGCAATATTTTGCTGATTTGCTAAATTGCATCGATCTTGGTTCCGACCCGATATGTTGCGATTCTTATGGATTGTAAACTGAAAGTATAATATTTGAACAAAAAAGACTCACGAGTCAATAAAAATTAAAATTTATCAAATCAATTACAAAAACTAAAACCTTCATTAAAACTGTGCAAAACCATGTTTTAAATCAGAATTACAAAACAAGTTTATCTATAATTTGTTATTTCAGTATACGTAAATTGTTTGAGCGAAATTTGAATGGATAAAATCGGGTTTAAAATTAAATCGCAGCCCCCGACCGATTTTAGAAAACTTTCTGGAAGCTTTGGCTTTGTGGAGCCCATTAAGGTTCTTTATTGTCCAAATTATTTCTACTACAATTTTAGGATCAAATTTTGCAAGTGCCACTGCAAATACACCTTTTCTAAACTCTCAAAATGGGAAAAGTTTGTTTTCAATGCCTGAAGGTATTCATTATCATCAGCAACACGATTTGTTTGGTAAGTATGTCGTGTATCGATTAGCTACCTACATTTTTTACCAAGCTGATGGTTTAAAATAAGGCAGAAGATAAAAAAATTATTTGACACAATGATCAACTCAACAGTGTTTTTGCTTACATTGTTTTATAAATTAAATAAACAAGGTGTAGTAGCCCAGTGGCTATAAAAATACATTGCATCGCTTTTCTTGTTTTTTTCGAAGAATTTTTCATAACTTTTATAGCTATTTGACTTGACAATTTTTTATTAAGGTAAAACTGAAGAAATTCATGCATTTTTGCCGATATTACTTAGAAGAAGGTTTTAAATATCATGTGTGATTTGCATACATTTGAAAAGAATGCAGTAGAAGTTAAAAAATAATTCAAATGATACAATATTTTATTGCCTTTATATTTAATAATTTAATAAACTTTTAAATTGAAGTAAGGCTTAATAAATGTTAGCAAAATTAATTATAACTCTTGTTTAATTTTATCTTGAATTATGGAGAAATGTTTATACACTCGTACTATAGGCAATTTAATTTTTTTCCAAAATTTAAAGTTGTAATACCAACATTTCAAAATGATGCTTGATAGCTACGACTAATAACCAAACTTTTATATATTTTATTCATCCTATATTTCTAAAAAAGCTCCATTTAATAATATTCTAAGGAGGCTCAACGTACTTATGATTCCTGGCGTCCGTTCGCGGAAATTGTGCCCTCGAAAATAAGC
The DNA here is from genome assembly GCA_002269645.1 of Macrostomum lignano. Lineage (NCBI taxonomy): Eukaryota > Metazoa > Platyhelminthes > Macrostomidae > Macrostomum > Macrostomum lignano. Next base: position 216,381 of record NIVC01001444.1, on the reverse strand, counting down.
TAGAGATTAGAGATTGAATCTGGTCGCTCCTGTGCGATATCCTACCTTGATCTGCAATCATGCGCTAGGCTGTTAAGCCAAAAGCCTCGAAATTTTGCTCAGCTACAGCCACTGAAAATTGAGCAATTTTCCTGCTCCTGGGCATATTTCTTTTACGTACGAGGATTTTCTTTGGCTGTTCATTCTGGTCCAGTTTCTTTGCTTCATCTTCAAGTCTCTTATGGCTTATATTAATAATACGAGCGGTGAATATTATCAATATTATTTGGCCTAACTGTGCTCATAAGCCGTATCGGTGGCTCCTTATCTCGTCCTATTGGATTAGAATCTATAAGCTGCACATGGTAGAGGGAAGACCAGAGTGTAGAGGCGGCTCAATTAGATTGCCAGAAATTTATGCTTCAATCTTTTTTGCCGGTCCGCTGGCCCAAGTTCGCGCGTGAACTTCGCCACTTCCTGCATTATGAATAAACTTTTCTGTTGCTCTGAACTGCTACCGTGACCCAGGACTCACTGGCTTGCCTGAAACTCGTCTCTTCCTGCACACATCTAAGTCATGAGCGGGATTTTCAGCTTTTTGTATGGGGATCTGATGTGATGAGGCTGAATGGGATCTGATTCAGTGAGTCCGGATGGAGCTGATGTGATGAGGTTGGATGGAGCTGATATGAGGCTGTATGGAGCTGATGTGATGAGGCTGGATGGGATCTGATTCAGTGAGTCCGGATGGAGCTGATGTGATGAGGTTGGATGGAGCTGATATGATGAGGCTGTATGGAGCTGATGTGATGAGGCTGGATGGGATCTGATGTGATGAGGCTGAATGGGATCTGATGTGATGAGGCTGAATGGGATCTGATGTGATGAGGCTGGATGGAGCTGATGTGATTAGGCTAGGTGGAGCTGATGTGATGAGGCTGGACGGAGCTGAAATTAGGTATCAGTTGTAATTATTTGGATCAAAATCAACCTGTTTTCAACTCTGATATATTATTGAATTTCTAAATTCGTGAGCCAATCTATTAAAGTATTCGCCAATTAATTCAAAGTACAATCCGCCGATCTCCCACCTATAGCTGGCTGGCCTGGCCATCATGGCCCTGTCGCTGTACCTGTACTTCGACGCCAGCATGGTGCTCCTGCGCGAGAATTCCGGCAACAAGCTGACTGTGGAAATCGCCCTATTCGTTGTGATGGCGATCGGCGGCGTCACGGCCCTTGTGTCAGCCTTCGGCTGCTGTGGAGCCATCCATGAGTCGCCCTGCCTGCTTGGCTCGTTCTTCATCTGCCTGCTCATCATCTGCGGCGTGGAGATTGGCGGCGGACTCTATTTGTACGTGCGGCAGATGGACACCGAGGTGAGAGAACGCCTGAGTCACGTGACACTTTCATCCACCTCACTCGTCTACCAACCCCACTCCTCTACCCACCTCACTCCTCTACCCACCTCACTCCTCTACCCACCTCACTCCTTCACCCACATCACTCCTCTACCCACCTCCACTCCTCTACCCACCTCACTCCTCTACTCATCCCACTCCTTCACCCACCCCACTTTTCCACCGACCCATTCCTCCACCCACCTCACTCCTCCAGCCAGGTCTCTCATTAAGCATTTCCCCACCTAATTCTGATTGGCCAATCGAACCGTTTATCCCCCAAGGTGAAAAACTTCATCATCAACGAGTTCCGAAACAACATCAAGAACTGGAATCTAACAAGCATCCCGGACACGGCCAAATGGGCCCAGAAGTCGCTGCGCTGTTGCGGCGCCAACGGCACGGCCGACTACATCGACCAGCAGGTGCCGGCGCAGTTCTGCAAAGCCGACGATGGCACCCTGTTCACGCAGGTCAGCTGGATGGCTAGCCTCACATTTGCTTAAATTGCTTTCTTTAGTTTGATATTTTGCTAAATCATAAATAATGAATACCGTCATGCACCTTTCAGGGTTGCATTGGCAAGATTCTAGCCCAGTCGCTGTGGGTTCTCATCACCGTTCTGAGCATCGCTGCAGTTGAGGTCAGATTTACTTGTCTGTGTCAGATGAAAAAATCAATAAATCAACTTATTAAACAAGACCCAGCCGTAATTAGCAATCACATGTGTACAAAAAGTCCAAACTCCTTGGCTTTTGAAACTTAATGAACCCCCGTAACCATATAGAATCCAACTTCCATAACCAACTGGAATCCACCCTCCATAACCAACTGGAATCCAATCTCCATAACCAACTGGAATCCAACCTGCATGACCAACTGGAATCCAAGGGGGGCCGTAGCCTAGCGGTAGCGCAGCTGCTCTGGTGTGCCAGCGACCCAGGCTCGATTCCAAGTGCAGTCACATTAATTTGGGGCTGAATTGGAATCTCGGCTTGGCTCTGCTCGTGCAATTAACGGCCTTGAGCCAACCCCCCCCCCCAAGGCGCAGTGAAGTGTACATGCCTAACGATAAAATAAAGTTAGGGCCGCTGTACACTCCTGTGTGAGTGTGTGCCTGCGTACGTATCCGCGCGCTTGTATGCCTGCTCAGGGGAGTCGGCGGAATGGGCAGTAATGCCTCTCGCCGGTTGTGTGCCTATGTCGCTTAAAGTGCGCCAGGGTGCACACAACCCCCCTGCCTCTAAAAAAAACTGGAATCCAACCTCCATCATGACCAACTGGAATCCAACCTCCATCATGACCAACTGGAATCCAACCTCCATGACCAACTGGAATCCAACCTCCATCATGACCAACTGGAATCCAACCTGTTTAGCTAGGAACCCACTAAACTAATCTCAAAACTAATTGAATCAAAACCCGGCCACGCGACCGCAGCTCTTCTCTCTGATCGTGGCCATGTATCTGTGCTGCGCAGCCAAGCGTGACGAAGAAGGCTACGTCGGTGTCAGCACAGACTGACCAGGCAACGGACGGACATCCTAAGGACATCCAATTTAATGAGTTCCATAGACAGCAGTGTTTGAGCACAATTTGGACGATTTGAAAAGATCAGAATAAAGGTCAGAGGTACGTCTCTTTGTACTTAAAATAGCAGCTAAAACGACAGTCTATGTGCTAAGTCAATTTTCGAGCTGGTAAGTTTTGGAATTCCAAGCTTTGTCGTTGCCGTTAACAAAATTTTTACTCATCTTTGGTAATGCCTGCTTTCTGTGAAAATGTAAGCTTTTTTCGATGTTGCTTTATAAAACTGTCTGATTCCACAAAAATTGGGCGACATACGAGCTAATTAATACTCTGATCTGAAATATACAATATTCCCGAAGCAGTATGCACTTCTATACGTTTTTTGTATTTATGCACCCGTTCTCAGCTTAATTAATGTCCATTTTGTACTTTTTGTCGAATAAAAATTCATTTTCTTAGAAGCGTTGTTACACCAATTTAACAAATGCGGAAATGTACTGTTATTTATTAATCAGTGTGAATTTACTCATCGCAATACGAGTAGGTGAATAATTCTATAATTCCTATATATTCGGAATCGTGCGAAATCGATGCTACAAAAAAGTGGGGCAGGCCTAAAATGCTTTTGACGCGGCCAATGAGCACACTGCCTGGGCCGTTTGGCTACTTCAGTACAACCGATACTACAATATAATTCCACCCCCAATTGACCCGTAATTAACACAGATTCGCAGAATTGCTGATTGTCTTTTAAATTTTAAAGTATTCCGTTTCCAAGTGCTAGACTGTAAAAAGCATCTGCAAATTGGAAAAATACAATCAGCTTGAAATCATCCCAAAACGGTCCAGTAAAGTGCTCTGCTGCCAGTCCAGATTTTGAACTCAAGGCGTCTCTGAAGCAGCAGTGCATCGCCGCCGCACTTCGCATGACGAGCCGTTCACATTGTCGGCTCCGAACGCATCGATTTCCGCCCGCCTGTTAAAACGGGTCCAACAAAAGAGAGAGAGACAGAGAGAGAGAGACCAAGGACCACTGGAAGTCAAGGACCACTGCCAAAGAGATCGGGGCGCCTACCTAGGAGATTGGGGTGTCTACCTAGGAGATTGGGGCGCCTACCTAGGAGATTGGGGTGTCTACCTAGGAGATTGGGGCGCCTACCTAGGAGATTGGGGCGCCTACCTAGGAGATTGAGGTGTCTACCTAGGAGATTGGGGCGCCTACCTAGGAGATTGGGGTGTCTACCTAGGAGAATGGGGTGTCTACCTAGGAGATTGGGGTGTATACCTAGGAGAATGGGGTGTCTACCTAGGAGATTCGGGTGTCTACCTAGGAGATTGAGGTGTCTACCTAGGAGAATGGGGTGTCTACCTAGGAGATTGAGGTGTCTACCTAGGAGAATGGGGTGTCTACCTAGGAGATTCGGGTGTCTACCTAGGAGAATGGGGTGTCTACCTAGGAGATTCGGGTGTCTACCTAGGAGATTGAGCTGTCTACCTAGATTGAGTTGTCTACCTAGGAGATTGAGGTGTCTACCTAGGAGATTGGGGTGTCTACCTAGGAGATTTGGGTGTCTACCTAGGAGATTGGGGTGTCTACCTAGGAGATTGGGGTGTCTACCTAGGAGATTGAGGTGTCTACCTAGGAGATTGGGGCACCCACCAAGACACCAAATATTGGCGCCCTTCCAATTGAAATTTCTGCATACGACACTGCTAGGAAGTCCTGGATACGTAGTTAGCTTCTGGGTCCTTGTGGTGAGCTTTGGTTGCTGCTCCCAGCTTATTAATTGTCTTTTTTCTTGTACGTGACCGGACTTGATGTACTTCTGTTGCAGCATTAATTAATTATTTGTACGCTTTTAGTCAACTGTGACAGCTGGTCATCTAGTCTTGTTTTTTTCTATATTGAAAGCGTTAAATCTCTGTGTTTTTGTCCACTTTGTCTTTACACACCCGAATAAAAAGTTTTCTAATTTGCACTGCATATTCCTGTGTACTAAGAAAAGCGTACAAAAGCATGCAGCTATGCAGAATAACCAATATAATATAACTTAACGAACGCAATAGATTCTGATCGGACTATGCGAGTCCCGATCCAAATTAAAAGCACCAAATCAGAAATGAGTTGCATTTCTTTGCACTATCCTTTTGTCCACTCTAATTCATTACTTATTTATTAGCCAACTGTCCAGATCTCACTCCTGGGCCGCTCTGCACCTAAAGCCATTGATTTATTGCCCGTGAGCGTTAGCGGATCCGGTGTCTGCGCGCACTTCTTGTTGGCTAATATATGTATGGTAGACTTGAAAAATCAACTGTGTGCATTGTGGAAGAATAGCGATTTTACAGTCAAGAGAGATAGAAGGGAGTAGGGGAGGCTGGGAGAGCTCAGCTTCATCCGCTGCCGTGCTTGTCTGTTGACTTTGGTCGCTGCGCGATCCGCTAACCCTTACTGCCTCCCGGCCTGAGCAGTGAGGGCTGAGCTGCCTTTCTGAGCTTCATCGCTCTATTGTTGTTTGCTGCCTTACCTTGTGCTGTTCCCGGGTGGCCCCCGGCTGTCCTGTTGCCACCCAGTCAGCCTCCGCTACATCTCCCCCCCCCCCAGTTGCTTTCCTTGGGCAGCTAAAACTAATCCGCCTCCAGATGATGGCCTCATTTCATTCCCGTGTCGATTTCTCCGTTCTCTCTCTCTCGCTCTTGCCATCCACCTCAATTCTCCCACCGTCTATTCCCAATTCAGTCATGCCTTCCCTCACCCCAGCCAGTTTTTCTTCTCTCTGTCTCTTGTCGCCTCTGCACCTGAGCGCGCCGTCCTATAGTCCTAGAGGAGTGGGGGATAATTTTCCCTTTAGCTCTCCCTCTCCCTGCTTGCTACCTTGGCGCGCAGGTTTGGGTGAGAATACTGCTGCCGGAGAGGAGCGCCATGACAAGAAGGCAACCCGTCTTTAGTCCCTTCCCTTTAGTCCCAGCCGCAGCCTCCTCCGCCAAACCCTTCGGCCTCCTCTCGTACGTGTCAAGTGCGCAGTTTGGAAACACGCGCAGCACTGCAGCCAGTGTGCATTTTGGGGAGGAGAGGAGAGACTGGAGTCGAATCAGCGATGTAGCTAGCTGGTTGAAGGAGTTGATGAAGCTCGTACGGATGCGGGAAAAGCTAATGCTGAAAGCGAGTCGAACATTGCATAGCAACTATGCGGGCCGAGTAAATAAAAAATCCTCATTGCCCCCAGCAACTGTCGCTTATCTGCATCCCCTGCTTGTGTGTGTGTATGCAAAAACTGGGGACAAGGGACGGAGGCTGCGATCGAATGAAATCCCAATCTGCCCCCAACGGCCTTTCACTATCCCTCCCTCTCTCTGCTGTTTTTGGCTGTCTCAAATTCTGCGGAACTCAGCAGCAGCCCCGCCCAGCCTCCCTCCGCTAAGCTTTGAGCTGGCGAGCTGGGAATGTGGACTGGGCATCTGAGGATGAGCGAAAGAGCAAATGGGAATACTACTCAATGCCAGGCTGTACTTTTACTTTCCTATCTCCGCATCCTAGGGAGATGGGTTTTAGTCTGACCCGGAATCTCCGGCTCCCGGTGTGGGGATCCATTTTTAGTCTGAGGGAAAATTAAAACTCTTAATGCTAAGAAAATTCAATCTTCATCATTTCTTTGCTCGCCCCCCCCCCATTGTCGGCAGCAGATTGCAGCGGGGGAGAGTAGGAATGAGAGGTTCAGATCGATTTTTCTCCCATTCATTCACCCGAGTTTCCCCTGTTTTTTTTATTCGGCGACTCACGCCAAATTGGCATTAGGGCGAGCTGGGATCAGCCTGGCCTAGCAACTGGATGGAGCGGAATTCTCGCATCCTGTGGGCTAAATTTTCCTTTATGCCTGAATGCAAGCAACCTCTTCTAGTGACTAGCCTCTCCAAGCACCCTCCTACAGCCTCTCCAAGCACCCTCCTACAGCCTCTTCAAGCACCCTCCTACAGCCTATCCAAGCACCCTCCTACAGCTTCTCCAAGCATCCTCCTACAGACTCTCCAAGCACCCTCCTACAGCCTCTTCAAGCACCCTCCTACAGACTCTTCAAGCACCCTCCTACAGCCTATCCAAGCACCCTCCTACAGCCTCTCCAAGCACCCTCCTACAGCCTCTCCAAGAATCCTCCTACAGCTTCTCCAAGCATCCTCCTACAGACTCTCCAAGCACCCTCCTACAGACTCTCCAAGCACCCTCCTACAGACTCTCCAAGCACCCTCCTACAGACTCTCCAAGCACCCTCCTACAGCCTCTCCAAGAATCCTCCTACAGCCTCTCCAAGCACCCTCCTACAGCCTCTTTAAGCACCCTCCCACAGCCTCTCCAAGAATCCTCCTACAGCCTCTCCAAGCACCCTCCTACAGCTTCTCCAAGCATCCTCCTACAGACTCTCCAAGCATCCTCCTACAGCCTTTCCAAGCACCCTACTACAGACTCTCCAAGCACCCTCCTACAGACTCTCCAAGCACCCTCCTACAGCCTCTCCAAGCACCCTACTACAGCCTCTCCAAGCACCCTACTACAGCCTCTCCAAGCACCCTCCTACAGCCTCTCCAAGCACCCTCCTACAGCCTCTCCAAGCACCCTACTACAGCCTCTCCAAGCACCCTACTACAGCCTCTCCAAGCACCCTCCTACAGCATCTTCAAGCACCCTCCTACAGCCTCTCCAAGCACCCTACTACAGCCTCTCCAAGCACCCTACTACAGACTCTCCAAGCACCCTCCTACAGCTTCTCCAAGCACCCTCCTACAGCCTCTCCAAGCACCCTCCTACAGCCTCTCCAAGCACCCTCCTACAGCCTCTCCAAGCACCCTACTACAGCCTCTCCAAGCACCCTACTACAGCCTCTCCAAGCACCATACTACAGCCTCTCCAAGCACCCTCCTACAGCCTCTTCAAGCACCCTCCTACAGCCTCTCCAAGCACCCTCCTACAGCCTCTCCAAGCACCCTACTACAGCCTCTCCAAGCACCCTACTACAGCCTCTCCAAGCACCGTATTACATGACAAGAAGGCAACCCGTCTTTAGTCCCTTCTCTTTAGTCCCAGCCGCCGCCTCCTCCGTCAAACATCCGTATTACAGCCTCTCCAAGCACCATACTATCCAAGTACACTACAACAGCACAGCCTCTGCTTCCATCCCACTACATTATTAGTAATGCCAACTCTGTCGGAATAGAAGAGAAAGGCGCATAGCCACAAGCCTTGCAAGCCAGATGTGGCCTGGCATAATTAAATCTGTTCGGTTGATGTATAGCCACGCTAGCCAGGTTCCTCACGGCAGGTTCAAGCAAACTGCAGCAGCTCGCGCTCCCATGAGAATTTCGATTTTTTTAGCTTCTCAATTTCCATATCTGAGGCTTCCCTCGCTTCGCTTGTCATCATCTGTCGCAGCTTAGTGCATTGCCTAAGTGTATTACTAGGCTATACTGAAGCATCCGCTTGTCTTTAGCATTGCTGGGATAAAACTGGGCGTGGCGATAGCTAGCAAACTCTTTAAGTTGCTTTTTCGGCTTATCATGGTACAATAATAACATAATTAGCCCGAGTTGATAGGTCTGTTTTGGAGTGGCGACTTTTGCAAGTTTGATTGAACTCGTGTCTACTTTATCTAAACCAGTGTCTACTCTATCTAAACCCATGTCTACTCTATCTAAACGATCGTCTACTCTATATCTAAACCCGTGTCTACTCTATCTAAACGATCGTCTACTCTATATCTAAACCCATGTCTACTCTATCTAAACCCGTGTCTACTCTATCTAAACCCAGGTCTACTCTATCTAAACCCGTGTCTACTGTAACTAAACCCGTGTCTACTCTATCGAAACCCGTTTCTACTCCCGATCTATCTAAACCAGTGTCTACTCTATCGAAACCCGTGTCTACTCTATCTAAACCCGTGTCTACTCTATCGAAACCCGTGTCTACTCTATCTAAACCCGTGTCAACTGTAACTAAACCCGTGTCTACTCTATCGAAACCCGTTTCTACTCCCGATCTATCTAAACCAGTGTCTACTCTATCGAAACCCGTGTCTACTCTATCTAAACCCGTGTCTACTCTATCGAAACCCGTTTCTACTCCCGATCTATCTAAACCAGTGTCTACTCTATCGAAACCCGTGTCTACTCTATCTAAACCCGTGTCTACTCTATCGAAACCCGTGTCTACTCTATCTAAACCAGTGTCTAATTTATCTAAACCAGTGTCTACTCTATCTAACCCCGTGTCTGCTCTATCTAGACACATGTCTACTCTATCTAAACTCGGGTCTACCCTATCTAAGCCCATCAAGAACCTACTGTACCTTCAACCATAGCTGCATTATAAGTGCTTGAAGTTATTAAAATCTCAGTTGACCTTTCAGTCCTATAGTTTTCTTGCAAAGAGAGGTTTTTGCCTTATAATTGAATCCCCGGGGGGAAGGGTACAGAGTGCTAGCTTTTCATACTAAATCTGCACATATTAGTTAACATATACAAAATATCTTAGCACTCTATACGAGTATTTTTCAATATTTAACTCGGGATAAATTGTCTACGAAAGAAACTAATCTGCATGATTGAAAGGAAAGAAAAAGAAGAATGTGAGGCAAGGGCTAGCTGTGCACAATTGAAATGACCGCTATAATTCCTGTCTTCAGGAAATAGCTGACCTCCGTCGCGACCCCTGCACTGTCCTGAGTCCGCTCCCCAACCCCTCATGACCGCAGTGCCCGGGCTGCAAGGCACAGATAATGCGGCTGTTATGCTGATCTATCGGCTGGTCCATGCAGCTCACAGCGCGTTACCCTTCAAGATCTGAGCTGGCGATCTTTCTCTCTCCTCTAAGCGCCCCAACACTCCCAGGCCTTAATGATCCGCGCCTCTCTCTGTATGACTAAAATTGACCGGAGGGGGGGGTATTTTGTTCATTGCTTGTGGGGCTGCTGTGTGAATGGCATGGGGGGCTATACAGAGGCCGGATGCAAAGGGGAGGCATAGGCTCTCTAACCCCTTCCCCCTCGCTGAGCTATCTCTCCATTGTCGGCCCAATACGGCTTGTGCCTTGTACGTGGCTAAGAGACTCAATTTTCTGCTATGAGCTCTCGCTTTTAGTCGCTTTCTCTGGCTTTCAGTCCTTGCGGGTTGACTTTCTTCTTCCATTCTTTCTGAGGTAGTCTGGGATTTTTTTGCCACCAACACTCTGCAGCTTCTGGGGTAAAGCTTAACTTGTGGAAGCACAGCATACGCATCATAAAATGTGTAGTGCCTGACACTCACAGTGATAAGAACTAAACAGTTCACACATGTATAAACCAAATACTATCCAATGTACATGTAAATGATCGTACTAGCTCCTACCACACATGTATTGCAGCTAATATGCATAGCTAATTTACGTGAGTCAGCTCAAAAACCTCCAGACAATTGGTTTTGGCATCGAGAGGGGACTCATCTGTCATTGACTCACTATATAGAAACGGACAACTTCCGCTACGATTAGCATCTACAGTGTGTGTGTATATGCAGCATGAAGCAGGCAGCTGCGAGTCCAGTCAGGCATACATGTAATAGCTGGTCGGCCTTAATTCCCAAAGCGTTCTGTATAAATCCTTAAAAATACAGCAACCATGCAAAGGCCCGTTATAATTGAAGGCCGAACTGCGTTACTGATTGGCGCATGTTATTTTTGTTTTCATGCTGATACAAGAGCGATGTGGTATAAAATAACTGCGAAATTATAATGCATGGAGTCGAAAGTTCCGTTTTTGTACACGTACATGTACACAAATATAAATTACATATAATTTTGCCAAAAGTTAGCGCTGTCGAAATTACTTGATTTAGAGATAATGACACTCATGGAGGCATAATAAATTAATTAGTCACTTGTACGTGCAATAAAATCAACAAAAAAGTCCATAAAAGAAACCAATGCGTGTGAATTTATGCACAACGTGAGCTGTCAGCACCATAAACCCAATTTGGAAACTATGCAATACCAACTGTCAACTAAGAAGGAACCTACGAGGTTGGTTGATGCACTTGAAATAAGAAATTATTCAACAAAAAACACAATCGTTTACTGAAAGTAGAGGAATGGGACGACCATACAGCTTTTTATTGTATCTACGCTTTACTCTAACTACTGGATGCAAATTCATTTCCTGAGTGTCTAAAAGTATAGATATACGATAAGATACGAGTACATGTATAGTATTTGGTTTAATAGTTGTATGGTATAAACGATTATGGTCGGAAAATTTAATTCAAAGTTGCACGTATTTACTTTTTAAAAAGCAATACAGCAGAATAAAGCAACCTGTGAAGAGCAGACACAAAATTATCCAAAAATTAATCAAAAAAGGTAAGTTAATGAATTCTTTGTTTTAATTTTTAATAAGTTATCGTCATTTTCAAAGAAATTACTTAAACCTAAACAACATACGCTGAACAAACTTATACCTATCGACTAGATTCGACTTGCCATCGACATCGTTTACGCTATAGCTTCGTGAAAACTAGAAATTTATACCTTAACTAAAGCAAGAAAACGTCAAATAACAATATGAACGTCACAGCGTCAGCAGCGAATAAAGTGCATCAACATGCTGTAACTCGCAACTACCTTACACAACCTCGACTAAGTAAGTAACATTTACTTTTTAAGTAATAAGTAAATATTTAAGTAAATAAATCCATCCCTGATATCCTGAAAAATTCCTTAAAATAATAATAGAAAACCTTGTCTTTATTGATATCAGCAGGCATTAATTTTTTAGTTGGTTAGCTACTGCTGTGTTTCTTGATTGAGCCTCTTAAAATACACACCAGATCAGTCATCAATAGTTTAATACTAATAGACCTAATCAGTAATCATCAATATATTTAAAATTGAAATTAATTTATTTGTTGCACTGCACTGCTATTGATTGTAGTGTTGTGATTAGATTTTAAGGATATTGTAGTATTGCTATATCTTTTTTAAAGACCATGAATTATAATTTACTTTATATATAGGATTATACTATAGACCAGGGTCCAGATTGTTTAATAGGGCTAGGCCTACTAGTCACTTTGGCAACAAGACATTTTGGTGACAGTCACTTTGGTAACAAGGTTAGGCCATTTTGTTAAATTCTCTAAATATATCAATTTAATAAAATTAAAGCAGCTACTGCCTAACCTAGATAGGCCTACTTAAATGGACTGAATACTTTATTTTATTTTATTTTAATGACTTTTATACAATTTAAAATCCATAAGCTTTTTAATTATTTTAACAAAATGTTTTAACAAACTGCATAGCTAATTTTTACTTTCATTTGACTATTATGGTAAAAACTTTTTATTTTTGACTTTATTTATAGTTAATTTTATCTTTGTCCTTTAAAATAAATGAAATACAAATATAAATTGTTCAACAAATTAAGACTTATTCTTAAGTTCATATTGTAGGCTTTTCACCAAAATGTCTCCTTCCTTGTTGCAAATAGCAATATGGCAATTACTGTTACCACAAATTAATTTGTCTTAAATTGTTGCCAAAATGTCTTGTCACCAAAGTGACTAGTAGCTGTTTAATAGTATATGCTGGATCAAAAATCCTATTTTAGCTGAATATATGCCTGTATATACCAAAAATGCAAATGGCTCATTCCATATAAGATGGACATATTTGGAAAATAGAAAAAAGTCAATATTTTTGCTTGCCATTGCCTTATTAGCCTAATTTTTTACCAAATGTTTTTTATGTGCAATATATACAATCTAAGAATAAATAAATGATAAAATGTTGGATTAGTATGTTATCAATTGGCAAAAAGTCATTTTTGTAAAAATTTGGACATTTTTTGAAGCAAAAGACATCATTAAGATTTTGTACCTTTTAAAAACAAATAGAAAGCTTTTGAAGGTTGAAACAAACTATAGATAAAAGTATAGTACTTGCATCATCAGATAAAAGCATTGGTGACCAAATAATCTATTATATTTTTAATGTATTAGTACCTCAAAGTTACTGAATTAACAGAAAAAAATATGTTACGACCATAATGTTACAACCATAAGGCTGCCTTTTCTTTTGTATCTTTGTTGCCTTTTGAGTTTATATATTCTAATAAAAGAGTATGATTTCTAAAGATGTTCTTAGTCAAATTTTAAAAATGTATTGCAAAATATCAAAAATGAAAAATGTTATAAGACTTTTACCTTTTAGTTTCTATATGTCAAAAATCCTGTCGTTACAACCATAAGTGTCATTTAAGGTTTAATAGCATCTATACTAATGATGATATCTATATGAAACTCTATAAATATATTCTAGACAAAATAATCTTTCATTTAAAATATTGGTTTAGTATATTCTATTATTAGATTTCATTTTATAAGTAAAAATAGCCTGTCATGTTACGACCATGCTTATATGGAATGAGCCAAATTTACTTAAAATTTATACCAAAATTTTCTCCTAAAAGGTGATTTATTTTGTGAGTTGTTTCCTAAATAGGGTTTTTGTAAGAAAAAACAATATTATAAATTTGTATCAAACAAAACAAATGAAAAGAAAATTATACCTCAAAAGAGATTACCTAAATAGAGTTTTTAATAATAATTTTGCTACTTTTATTTTTTTGTTAATTTTTAATAGCAAAAAATTATCATTAGTATTTTATTTAGACTTAGAATATACAAATTTTTCTTTATTTTATATAAAATGTTAATATTTACAATAAATGTATATCCATTTTAACATTTATATATTTATATATGCCAAAATATTTATTCCTTTTTTTGAAAGAAGTCATTTGTAAGCCAAAAATTTCTGGCATGCATATAATCTTCCAGAGTCTAGTTTATAGATAACTGTTTCGTTTAGTAAACAGTGATATCAAAAGACCATTTATTTCATAAACAAAAATATACTATATACTCGTATAATTAGAAAAGTAAATAGTAAAAAGTGAAAAGTAAAAAAAATGAAAAGCACTCAGAAAGATTGCAAAATAACACATATACTAGCCTTTAAAACAGGTGATGCTAACATTTTTCATATAAAATCAGCAGCTAAAATGATCCATATTGTTGCAGATCATCCTCTATTTGATCATTCATATGCTGATGCTGGAAAACATTAGCATTTTAACATTTTCCTAAAATTTAATGTTAAAACTAAATACAACATTTCTACAATATTAGTATGAACATTTTCTTGTTATATTGTAACAAGAAAAACTTTTTGTCAATGTGTCTTTTGCCAAAATGACTTTTGCCAAAAGCTCTTTTACCAAAATAACTTTTTTGTCAAAATGACTAGTTACCATAATTTAGCTTTTGAAAGTTGTTTCCTGATAATTAGAGCCAAAGAAAAAATATATTTTCTATTTATAAATAGCTTTAAAATTTTATTAATCTTTAAACTGTTATATATATAATAAAAAAATTTATTGCCTATTCATACCCCATTGCTTGATAGTATATTAGTAACAATGATTTTAATGAGAAGATATATCAGGTGTATTAGATTTTGTTTTTTTACAGTGCAATGATTATTGAAAGTACATATTAGCATATATGCATAATAATCTAAATTTATACATGGTTGTGCAACTTAGTTTATAGACAAAATGTCAACTTTAATCTCTCTATTATATAACTATCTAAAATGGATGTGCATTCCCATTCTGCCCATCACCCAGCCTACAAGACTGTTAGTGGCGTGAATGGACCTCTGGTGATCCTGGACCAGGTGAAGTTTCCCAAATTTGCCGAGATTGTTAAGCTAACCCTGAATGATGGCTCCGTGCGCAGTGGCCAGGTACTGGAAGTTAGCGGCGATAAAGCTGTTGTACAGGTATTCGAAGGCACCTCTGGCATTGATGCCAAGTACACTACCTGCGAGTTTACTGGCGACATTCTGCGCACGCCAGTGTCCGAGGACATGCTTGGCCGGGTGTTCAATGGCTCCGGCAAACCCAAGGACGGCGGTCCGAACATTCTGGCCGAGGATTTCTTAGACATCCAGGGCCAGCCTATCAATCCGTGGTCCCGAATCTATCCGGAGGAGATGATTCAGACTGGCATCTCGTCTATCGATGTCATGAACAGTATCGCTAGGGGCCAGAAGATCCCAATTTTCTCTGCTGCCGGCCTGCCGCACAATGAGGTAATGGAAAACAGGCTGGTTGGAACTAGGGAGCATTCAGTCTATAAAATCCGTAGGAATGAATATGGGCATTAGAAACTGCGCCATCCGGAATGCGATTGAAGGAAAGAGGAAGAGCCATTGGAACGTAAGGAGCGTGATATGAGAATGAAGCGAAGCGCAGTGAGAAATGGAAATGAAGGGAGGTGCCATCACGAGAAATGGAAATGAAGGGAGGTGCCATCATGAGAAATGGGATCAAAGGGTAGCATCATCATGGGAAATGGGAATGAAGGGAGGCATCATCAAGAGAAATGGGATCGAAGGGTAGCATCATCATGATAAATGTGAACAAAGGGAGGTGCCATCATGAGAAATAGGAACGAAGAGAGGTACCATCATGAGAAATGGGAATGAAGGGAGGGGCCATCGTGAGAAATGAGAATGAAGGGAGGGGCCATCGTGAGAAATGGGAATGAAGGGAGGTGTCATCATGCGAAATGGGAATGAAGGGAGGGGCCATCGTGAGAAATAGGAACGGAGGTACTAATTGCCATCATGAGAAATGGGAATGAAGGGAGGGGCCATCATGAGAAATGAGAATGAAGGGAGGGGCCATCATGAGAAATGGGAATGAAGGGAGGTGTCATCATGAGAAATGGGAATGTAGGGAGGGGCCATCGTGAGAAATGGGAATGGAGGTACCAATTGCCATCATCAGAAATAGAAATGAAGGGAGGGGCCATCATGAGAAATGAGAATGAAGGGAGGGGCCATCATGAGAAATGGGAATGAAGGGAGGTGTCATCATGAGAAATGGGAATGAATGGAGGGGCCATCGTGAGAAATGGGAATGAAGGGAGGGGCCATCGTGAGAAATAGAAACGGAGGTACCAATTGCCATCATGAGAAATAGAAATGAAGGGCATGAGCCCTGAGAAATGGTTTCACGGTGAAAGCTCTTAGACAACTGAGAAAATGTCATACAGCATGCTTTACAAAGCATTGCTTGTTGGCATGTTATTTGCACTAAATTGCCTCTAATCTCATTGAAAATGCCCTGTTAGATCGCCGCCCAAATCTGTCGCCAAGCCGGCTTAGTAAAGCTGCCAACCAAAGACGTGATGGACTCGCACGAAGACAATTTCGCTATCGTCTTCGCCGCTATGGGCGTCAACATGGAGATTGCCAGGTTCTTTATGCAAGATTTCAAGGAGAACGGCTCCATGGACAACGTGTGCCTGTTCCTTAATCTGGCCAACGACCCGACTATTGAACGAATTATTACACCGAGGATTGCGCTAACCACTGCCGAGTACCTGGCTTACCAGTGCGAGAAGCACGTGCTCGTTATCCTCACCGATATGAGCTCCTATGCCGAAGCTCTGCGTGAGGTAAGCTGTCAAGGGTTAAATGCTATCCCATTCACATATATGGCTAATATCCCAACACTGCTGCGATGTTGTCATGAATGCCACTTCAAACACTAAAGTGCCACTCCACACACTTTATAGTCCCACTACACACTTTAGAGTGCCACTCCACACACTTTAGAGTGCCACTCCACACACTTTAGAGTGCCACTCCACACACTTTAGAGTGCCACTCCACACACTTTAGTGACACTCCACACACTTTATAGTCCCACAACACACTTTAGAGTGCCAACTCCACACACTTTAGAGTGCCAACTCCACACACTTTAGAGTGCCACTTCACACACTTTAGAGTGCCAATCCACACTTTATAGTGCCACTCCACACACTTTAGAGTGCCAACTCCACACACTTTATAATGCCACTCCACACTTTATAATGCTACTCTACACACTTGCAATGGCATTATTTGATCCACTAGTACGCCAGGTCACCCAGGTACACCTTGATGCCTATTATTTTAGTTACCGCTAACCCGCCCCATTAATACTCTGTTAGGTGAGCGCCGCCCGCGAAGAAGTGCCCGGCCGTCGCGGCTTCCCCGGCTACATGTACACGGACTTGGCCACAATCTACGAGCGGGCAGGCCGGGTTGAAGGCCGCAACGGTTCCATCACGCAGATTCCCATCCTGTCTATGCCTAACGACGGTTAGTTAAAAATTTGCTGATTTATAATTGGTGAACTTGCGGTCCTTGCTCAGTAGGACCCACATATGCTAGAATAACTATGATGGGCCACTCAGCACATTTGCGTGTTAAGCTACTTTTAGTTCAGTAGTAAGTTAAACAAGCATTTTAATGTATTTTTAAAGCCAAGGCTCATTTATTGGCTCTTACCCCCCCCCCCCGCTCCTATCCCACTACCCCCCACGGCCCCGGCCCAGTTTTTATTGCCATTCTCGGAATTCCAGCCTAAAGCTGCCATGTACATTTCAGTGGACTGGCTAATGTAAATTATTGCTGAACCAATTAGCAAGTTGTTTACGCCTGCAAGCTTTGGGCTTCTAAACTTATCAAAGTGATTTCAGCTGCTTTTATTTTTATAAAATAGCTTATGCATTCTTCTTTGCTACTGAACTGACAGTAGAGAGCTGTTTTGCTAAGTATATATGCCTGAGTGGCCCATCTAGTTATTTCACTATCTGTGGTATTACCTAAATGCCCAATATAGACAGTAGGCTAAAAGGTCCATTGTTTATTGTCCATTGCAAAGATAGCGATTTACCAAGTACTAGTTATATACTACTTTCTAGTAGTCTTTACAAGTGATCCATCAATATGTTTTTTATCTGTGGTTTTAGACTGAGGACAGAAAATCTGAATTGAAAAATCTGATCTTATCAATGGCATGGTTAGAAATAACTTAATAGTGGCAAGGGATTTTTATGATATGCTCGTAATTATTCCCTGCTTAATTATTGCATTGCAGACATCACTCATCCTATTCCGGATTTGACTGGCTACATCACGGAGGGTCAGATCTACGTTGACCGTCAGCTGCACAACAAGCAGGTAAATTACACTGAAGGGCCACTACAAGTAGATGAACAACGTTATTTTGTTTCTAGGAAATTTGGATGGTTCGCGTTTGTGTATTTATAGGTTAAAGAGGATTTGATTATAGAATGTCGATATAAACCTTGCCTAATCTGTTCTCTTCAGCTTCAAGTGTTTTTTTAGCAAGTATGAATTCCATTGAAAGGCGGGAAAACTTCGTTTCTTAGAAAGTTCTGAAATCTGACTGGGTTTGAGCATACGGGCTACGGGTTTGAGCATAGAGGCTACGGGTTTGAGCATACAGGCTACGGGTTTGAGCATTCAGGTTACGGGTTTGAGCATAAAGGCTACGGGTTTGAGCATAGGGGCTACGGGTTTGAGTATAGAGGCTACGGGTTTGAGCATAGAGGCTACGGGTTTGAGCATAGAGGCTACAGGTTTGAGCATACAGGCTACGGGTTTGAGCATAGAGGCTACGGGTTTGAGCATAGAGGCTACGGGTTTGAGCATAGAGGCTACGGGTTTGAGCATACAGGCTACGGGTTTGAGCATAGAGGCTACGGGTTTGAGCATACAGGCTACGGGTTTGAGCATAGAGGCTACAGGTTTGAGCATAGAGGCTACGGGTTTGAGCATAGAGGCTACGGGTTTGAGCATAGAGGCTACGGGTTTGAGCATACAGGCTACGGGTTTGAGCATAGAGGCTACGGGTTTGAGCATAGAGGCTACGGGTTTGAGCATAGAGGCTACGGGTTTGAGCATACAGGCTACGGGTTTGAGCATAGAGGCTACGGGTTTGAGCATACAGGCTACGGGTTTGAGCATAGAGGCTACAGGTTTGAGCATTCAGGTTACGGGTTTGAGCATAAAGGCTACGGGTTTGAGCTTTCAGGTTACGGGTGGAGCATAGAGGCTACGGGTTTGAGCATATAGGCTATGGGTTTGAGCATACAGGCTACGTGTTTGAGCATAGAGGCTACGGGTTTGAGAATAGAGCCTATGAGTTTGAGCATACGGGCTACGGTTTTGAGCATTAAATGAACTGCCCAGATAAAAACAATGTTTTCGGCACAAAAATAGTGATAAATTATTTTAGATCAATTGCTTGTTCTAAAATATCACTGGCCGGTTTTGTTCTCTAATCAATTTATGAATATATTTATGCGTCATATTTGCAATAGTATGAATTTTAGTGAGCCCTCATATTGCTACTCATAGTAGATAGTTAAGTACTTACTAGAGAGAAGATTAACAAAATCTAAAAAAGTATCGTACTGCATCACTGTATACTTAAGTGGCAAAATACGAAACTGTTTTATAAATTTTAGCATAGGAGGATTTACTGTCACGTGCAGTCCATTATCGTGTATTGTAGCTAGATTGCTATAAACATTTTGCGTAGTGCACTTGTACTCGCTCAGGCGTATCTAGATATAACATCTTTGACTGCAAATAACAGTTCCTGCGCCGCGAGCTGTCATCAGACTCATAAGATTAATTAACCCAGTCTTACCATTAGAATTAGGCTAATCCTTTTGTTTTTTCAATCAACTAGCCCAATCAACTTCCGTTACTCATCTAAATTTTCAGATCTACCCGCCAATCAATGTCTTGCCTTCCTTGTCGCGTCTGATGAAATCCGCCATTGGCGAGGGCATGACTCGGGAGGACCACTCGGAGGTGTCTAATCAACTGGTACGTCTTTTGGGGGCATGGGGGCTACGAGTTCTAGTATTGTCTGTGGGTACTGGTGTTGTCTATGGGTACTGGTATTGTCTATGGGTACTGGTATTGTCTATGGGTACTGGTGTTGTCTATGGGTACTGGTATTGTCTATGGGTACTGGTATTGTCTATGGGTACTGGTATTGTCTATGGGTACTGGTGTTGTCTATGGGTACTGGTATTGTCTATGGGTACTGGTGTTGTCTATGGGTACTGGTATTGTCTATGGGTACTGGTATTGTCTATGGGTACTGGTATTGTCTATGGGTACTGGTGTTGTCTATGGGTACTGGTATTGTCTATGGGTACTGGTGTTGTCTATGGGTACTGGTATTGTCTATGGGTACTGGTATTGTCTGTGGGTACTGGTGTTGTCTGTGATTACTAGTATTGTCTGTTAGTACTGGTATTGTCTGTGGGTACTGGCATTGTCTATGGTTGTAGTATTGTCTGTGGGTACTGGTGTTGTCTATGGGTACTGGTGTTGTCTATGGGTACTGGTGTTGTCTATGGGTACTGGTATTGTCTATGGGTACTGGTATTGTCTGTGATTACTGGTATTGTCTGTTAGTACTGGTATTGTCTATGGGTACTGGTATTGTCTGTGGGTACTGGTATTGTCTATGGTTGTAGTATTGTCTGTGGGTACTGGTATTGTCTATGGGTACTGGTATTGTCTGTGGGTACTGGTATTGTCTGTGATTATTGGTATTGTCTGTTAGTACTGGTATTGTCTATGGGTACTGGTATTGTCTGTGGGTACTGGTATTGTCTATGGTTGTAGTATTGTCTGTGGGTACTGGTATTGTCTATGGGTACTGGTATTGTCTATGGGTACTGATATTGTCTGTGGGTACTGATATTGTCTGTGGGTACTGATATTGTCTGTGGGTACTGATATTGTCTGTGGGTACTGGTATTGTCTGTGGGTACTGATATTGTCTGTGGGTACTGGTATTGTCTGTGGGTACTGATATTGTCTGTGGGTACTGATATTGTCTGTGGGTACTGGTATTGTGTATAGATTATGCAAATTCTAGTATTGCATCCAGTTCTACTATAGAGTCTACGGGTTTGAGCAATGAGGCTACGGGATTGGGCATAAAGGCTACGGGTTTGAGCCTAGAGGCTACGGGATTGGGCATAAAGGCTACGGGTTTGAGCATAGAGGCTACGGGATTGGGCATAAAGGCTACGGGTTTGAGCCTAGAGGCTACGGTATTGGGCATAAAGGCTACGGGTTTGAGCATAGAGGCTACGGGATTGGGCATAAAGGCTACGGGTTTGAGCATAGAGGCTACGGGATTGGGCATAAAGGCTACGGGTTTGAGCATAGAGGCTACGGGTTTGAGCGTTTGGAAGCGAAAAATCCCATAAAAAAGTTCAATGGCATTGGTGGGAGTCATTTGTATATATTAAACTTTCCTTAACATGAAGTCCGTGTTGACTAGCACGCAAATTATTTTAAGCAGCATATTTTCAAGCTTGCCTAACTGAAGTCAGTGCTTTGACGGACAGGTGCCTGGGGAGGTTAGTGAGAAAGCTGCCTAGTTTATTGAAGGGTATGCATGAGAATGAAAAAAATCGCATAAAGCCAGCAAAGAAACCAACCAACTGGGTTAGTTCCCAGTTCAGAGTAGGATAGAGCAGGTTTGGGGTGGGGCTAGCTCATACGCGAGGATACTGAATTCTACAGGGAAAGCTGAGCAGACTCAGTCCGATAGTAGAATAGGTGAAGGCCTTCTCGCTTTCGTGAATCATTCAGACGCCAGCTCTAGCTGCTGAAGAATTGA
Organism: Macrostomum lignano; assembly: GCA_002269645.1. NCBI lineage: Eukaryota > Metazoa > Platyhelminthes > Macrostomidae > Macrostomum > Macrostomum lignano. The sequence goes on along the minus strand of NIVC01001444.1, from coordinate 194,864 downwards.
GAAAGAAATGTTTTAAAGCCAAAGGCAGGACAGAGAAGATATCATAGGATATGCATGTCGGTTATGAAGGGAAGGCAGCTGAGAGAGTTTCCCCAATGTCAGCGCTACATCTTATTCAGCGGTAGCAACTTTATGCAACTTTAGGGCAGACAGACAGGCAGACGGACAGACAGGTAGGCAGGCAGACAAACAAACAGGCTGACAGACAGACAGACAGACAGACAGACAGACAGACAGGCAGGCAGGCAGACAGACAAACAGGCAGGCAGGCAGGCAGGCACACAGATAGACAGGCGGGCAGGCAGACAGGCAGGCAGGCACCCAGATAGACAGGCAGGCAGATAGACAGACGGCAGACAGACAGGCAGGCAGACAGACAGGCAGGCAGGCAGGCAGACAGACAGATAGACAGGCAGGCAGATAGACAGGCAGGCACCCAGATAGACAGGCAGGCAGATAGACAGACGGCAGACAGACAGGCAGGCAGACAGACAGGCAGGCAGGCAGGCAGACAGACAGATAGACAGGCAGGCAGATAGACAGGCAGGCAGACAGACAGACAAACAGGCTGAGAGACAGGCAGAAAGACAGGCAGGCAGACAGACAGACAAACAGGCTGAGAGACAGGCAGAAAGACAGGCAGGCAGACAGACAGACAAACAGGCTGAGAGACAGGCAGAAAGACAGGCAGGCAGACAGACAGACAAACAGGCTGAGAGACAGGCAGGCAGGCAGGCAGAAAGACAGACAGACAGACAGACAGACAAACAGGCTGAGAGTCAGGCAGGCAGGTAGGCGCATGGCTGCTTGTAAAAAAACAAAGCAGCGAGAGACATTCGCGTTAAACTTATTTTTGTGAAGTCGCGAGCATGGCATTTTCTGTCCAGGAAGAGGGACTCGTAGATGAATGCTGTAAGGATTTCTGAAAAGTATCTGGACTGGACGTCTTGGACATTCAAGACTTGTCTGAATTTCAAACAAGTCAGTTTTATAGCGAAGATTCAAAAAATTTCCTCCAATCCGTGCACTCATTTTGCATCTAGATTAGACGTCCATGGCGGGAGTCGTGTGGGGACATGCGAGCGCTTCGAGCGTGATAATCGAGTTATTTCCTTCGTTCCTTTTCCTCTGTTGTTTTACTTAGTTGGACAGGCTTAGCTGTAGGAGATAGAAGCGTATATGAGCTTGGAATGCGCCCGTTTCAATGCGGGTAGGTAAATTTGTATGCTGGGAGCGTGGATGCTGGATGCTGGGAACAACTGATTCCGCTATTCGATTGTTATAACTTTTTTCATTTCATTTGCTAACCCATTGTCTATTGACTTCTGTTTCTTTTTGTCCATAACGATAGTCTATAGGGATGACTGGGTACACTTAATCCTGTCTGTCAGATTTGACAAACACAACTATCAATAGGGATTTATTTATAAGTGAGATGAGATTGAAAGTTGGATTTTCAGGGATGAGGGTAAGGGTGAGATAAGAGTGAGATTGATAGGAATGGGATTGATAAGAATGAGAATGATAAGGATGTGATTGATCGGAATGGTATCGGAATGGGATTGATAAGTGTGAGGTTGAAACAGATGGGATTGATAGGGGTGAGATTGATACAGATGGGATTGATAAGGGTGAGATTGATACAGATGGGATTGATAAGGGTGAGATTGATACAGATGGGATTGATAAGGGTGAGATTGATACAGATGGGATTGATAAGGGTGAGATTGATACAGATGGGATTGATAAGGGTGAGATTGATACAGATGGGATTGATAAGGGTGAGATTGATACAGATGGGATTGATAAGGGTGAGATTGATACAGATGGGATTGATAAGGGTGAGATTGATACAGATGGGATTGATAAGGGTGAGATTGATACAGATGGGATTGATAAGGGTGAGATTGATACAGATGGGATTGATAAGGGCGAGATTGATACAGATGGGATTGATAAAGGTGAGATTGATACAGATGGGATTGATAAGGGTGAGATTGATAAGTGTAAGATTGATAAGTGTAAGATTGACAAATATTGAAATTGATACAGATAGGATTGATTGATAAGGGTGAGCTTGATAAGTGTAAGATTGATAAATGTCAAGGTTGATAAGGATTTGAGTCTTTAGGGATGGTTTTGATACTGATAGGTTGATAAGGATGAATATTTATATACACATCAAAGCAAAATATATAGCTAAAAGACTTAAATTAACAGCCAACACATATATACGAGTATACGAGTATATATACGACTAATACGAGTATATATATATATAATATATACTCGTATTAGTGCTCCCACTTCTGTTGGGCACTGTTATACTTTAAACATAACTACTATTATTGCCGTACTACAATTGAGCCAGTTCTTATTGAAACCCTATATCGCGGTCAAGGATCTCTATGCTATACACTATACACTATGCGAGAGCCGGTCTTTCGTCTCAAATTTGAATGAATGTATCGATTGTATTATTTTTCTAGTTTGCTGTTGCTTTTTCAAAAAAGCAACACTCGCATAGTTTTTAAGGAAACGCGGGCCAGTGTTAGAGTTTCTGTTTGCGCCTGAGTTGACAACGCAGCTAGAATTCCTAGGAGGAATTATTAGTCATAAAAACTGCTCACTAGTATATATATACACAATACATATTAATAATTTAAATTTTCCTGCACGCCGGTTGCTCATTCTTATTTTCTTCGCGGATGAGGTCTTAAGATTGAGCGAAAGAAGAAAGTGCGCGGGTGGGGGGAACAGGGAGTTCCGCCGGCCTCTCGTCTCTATCCAGTGACTGCGGTCTATAGCAACTAAAGAACTTTATTGCATTGAATACATGCCTGAGTAGCGCTCCTATGCATATATTTTTAGTATAAATATAGTATTTGTCTCGCTATTATTGTATTGTGCATTGTTTTTTTCCTTTCTATTTCTGGCTCTCGCTTCACACAGCCCACCCTGTCGCTTGGGGGGGGGGGAGGTATACGCTTCAAAAGCGCGCCTGTGTATTTTTTGGCGAAGCTTAGCCTAAGAGCGCAGACTCGAATTTGCACTTGCATAAGCGCGCGCTGGCACGAGAGCGCACTAGAATGGGCACGCACTAATATAAGCGCGCACTAGCACAAGAGCGCACTAGCATAGGCGCGAACTAATATAAGCGCGCACTGACACAAGAGCGCACTAGCATAGGCGCGCACTAATATAATCGCGCACTGGCACGAGAGCGCACTAGCATAGGCGCAACTTCAGGCATAAAACTAGAAATCTACGCCCCCCCCGTTGTGGAGGCAACAAAGAAAGAAATGAAACTAATTGAATAAACTGCATCCAGGTTTTGACCTTGTACAGTCACTATTGCTAATCTCTTATGAAAATTATGTTTAAAACAAAAAATCATTCGTTTTGAAACCCAGCTATGGCTCAAAGCATCTAAGCAACCCCTATGAGCCACAACAACTCAGCACCCCCCCATCCCATGAACCTTGACATTTCAGCAATTTCCCTGAGCCACAGAATTACAGTGATTTCCCCCATAAGTCTTAGACGTCTTAGCGATTCCCACATGAAATTGTTGACGACAGGGAGATTCTATTGTAATTTGAACCCTAACCCTAGCCAACCCCAGCCCTAACCGTGTCGAGTCACAGGATTTCAGTAATTACCTAACTAATGACATCTTGGCGATTCTCCCATATGTCTTGACAGTAGAGTGTAAAAACTTAAGTTGAGAGTTAAATAATATAAAAAATACTCAAGGCGCGTTTATATCGATGTGTGTTCATGCTAATGCTATGACAGTGCACACTTCGGAAGGCGTCCCGCCGCTTGCTTCCCTTGGGGGATCGGCGCAGGCGGCATTGGAGAGAGAAAGTCTAGCATTCATGCGGATCGCTACAACTTAGCTTTGTTTGTTAGCGTGCTAGCGAGAAGACTGAAGCAGAAATAATGCATATCGAGGCTGTGTAGTCCGTTAAAGAACGATGGTTTATTTTGGATAGAGATCTATGAGACAAAGCCTTTGTCTCAAGACTAAGCTTTGATTTTATTCTACTGATATTTCCGATTTTATCCTTTTATGCTCAGCTACAGTGCCTCCAGTGCTTAGTTTTGCTGCCTCTTAAGCTTAGTTTGGCACCATTGAGGCTTAGTTTGGCGCCACTAAGGCTTAGTTTGGCGCCACTGAAGCTTAGTTTGGCACCACTAAGGCTTAGTTTGGCACCACTAAGGCTTAGTTTGGCACCACTGATACTTTTTTTGCGCCACTAAGGCTTAGTTTGGCGCCACTAAGGCTTAGTTTGGCGCCACTGAATCTTAGTTTGGCACCACTAATGCTTAGTTTGGCGCCACTAAGGCTTAGTTTGGCACCACTAAGGCTTAGTTTGGCGCCATTGAGGCTTAGTTTGGTGCCACTGAAGCTTAGTATGGCACCACTAAGGCTTAGTTTGGCACCACTAAGGCTTTGTTTGGCACCACTGATGCTTTTTTGGCGCCACTAAGGCTTAGTTTGGCGCCACTAAGGCTTAGTTTGGCACCACAAAGGCTTAGTTTGGCGCCAATGAAGCTTAGTTTGGCACCACTAAGGCTTAGTTTGGCACCACTAAGGCTTAGTTTGGCACCACTAAGGCTTAGTTTGGCACCACTAAGGCTTAGTTTGGCACCACTGATGCTTTTTTGCGCCACTAAGGCTTAGTTTGGCGCCACTAAGGCTTAGTTTGGCACCACTAAGGCTTAGTTTGGCACCACTGATGCTTTTTTTGCGCCACTAAGGCTTAGTTTGGCACCACTAAGGCTTAGTTTGGCACCACTGATGCTTTGTTTGGCGCCATTAAGGCTTAGTTTGGTGCCTCTAGAGCTTAGTTTGGTGCCAAAAAAATCTTCAGCGACTTCAACTATATTTTGGCGCCGAAGAGTCGTAACAGAAAATCGAATTGCATATCGATGCAATCTTCTGTCTTGTGTTTTTTGTGTCCAGCGATGGGGGAATGCCGAGAAGGCTGTGGCCGACAGGAAGTGAGAACTGTTGCCGCTACAAAAACTGTTCGAGACTTCGATTTGCTTCTCTCCCTCCGTCTCTCCGCTTCTAAAGCTCTTTGCTAAGCCGAGAAAGCTTGACTGCTATGCGAAAGTCAATTTCGGCCATAGCTCCCACTTTCTCTCCCTTTCTCTGTGTGACAGAGATTCTCATTGATCCCTCCTGTCGGATGCCGTCTTTATTTTATACTCTCCACGCCCATAGGACTTTGGGGCCCGGTTAGGAATGGATACAAGGGATACACACAAGTAGGAGTTCTCCAGAGCTCAACTCTTGCGCAGGGAGTCGGAAGTTGAATAGATAAGTTGGGGAGGGGGAGGCACAGAAATAAGAAGCTATTGATGAAGAGTGATAGTACAGGGTGTGTTGTGACGAGTGCGGCGACTGCGAGATAGGGAGGGCCGACTGGGGATGCTGGAGTGGAGGAAAGACTCGGATCCTGGGATTGATGGAGTGGGAAGATTGGGGTCAAGATTTCCCGAGATTATGTGATATGGATCCAGTGAAGGGGAATCGTAATGCAAGAAGGGGTAATGGGAAAGCAGGAACAGATACAAGACTGCAGGAACGGAGAATAGGGATGTAGAGAAGGAGAACCGGGATGCAGGGAAGGAGAATATGGATGCAGGGAAGGAGAATAGGGATGCAGGGAAGGAGAGTAGGGATGCAGGGAAGGAGAATAGGGATGCAGGGAAGGAGAGTAGGGATGCAGGGAAGGAGAATAGGGATGCAGGGAAGGAGAGTAGGGATGCAGGGAAGGAGAGTAGGGATGCAGGGAAGGATAATAGGGATGCAGGGAAGGAGAGTAGGGATGCAGGGAAGGAGAGTAGGGATCAGGGAAGGAGAGTAGGGATGCACGGAAGGAGAGTAGGGATGCAGGAAGGATAGGTGTGCAGATGTTAGGATTGCATGAAAAGGCATAGAGCCTGATACATGATGCAAACAGCTAGGATTGGAATGCGGGCGGAAAAGTATTTTAAGACTAAGCAATAGTTGCTGGATAGAATCAGATTCTGACCGGTTTTTGGCACGATTTCCTGTTTCCCCAGCGCCAAATCTGCTGCTGTGCTGCCCCCTCCCCCCTCATTGTTTCCCTTCTTGTCTGATTTCGCCGCTCTCTTTTTGCCAGTTCATTTTTGCCTTCCATCCAAAAGGTGGAATATAAGCTCGCTAGCCGGAGCTTATTCCTCCGGGCGGCTCATGCAACAGAACTAATAAATGCATTGGTATAGTTGTACGCATGATGGCATGATGCTTCTGTCATGAGGCTAAGCTGCTGGGAACTGGGCGCGTTGCGGTGGATTCTAACTTAACTTGTCCAAGGCTGTTTTGGTTGCCTCGGGGGCTTTACGCGTATCTGTCTTCACTTGCGCTTATATTCCGATCCTGCTTGCAGTGGCTGATTATTTTGGCAGGAAGGAATATAAAACGACATTGCGGTTCAACTGAGGGAGAGAGAGAGAGAGAGAGAGAGAGAGAGAGAGAGAGAGAGAGAGAGAGAGAGAGAGAGAGAGAGAGTAGGGAATGTGCCACTCTGCTAGCCTGTGTGTTGCCGACATCTGTCGTGAGCTTGCTGTGTGTGTCGCTAGCCATCCCCAGTGCTGAACCACCAAATTTGTTGCAGTCACGCAAATCACTCTCACTGCTTTGCTCTACTTGCGTTAGCTTTAGCTGTGTGGACATTAGAAAATTTCTTGAGCCATCCCTTTTTCTACTCTCTCTCTCTCTTTCTGGATGCTGGATGCTTTCTTTTGCCACGCATCTCTGTGTGTGCGCCGTGTGGGTTGTGCTGCGGATCCCGGCTTTCACTACCGCTTTTTTCTGCTTTTGTGCCACTCTCGCATCCGGCTAGGGTAGGGGTGTACAAATACTACAGTGGAAAAGAGTAGACAGTTAATAGGGTAGAATGGCGCCGAGAAATGATTGAATGGATTCAACAAAATGAAATTTGGGCTCAAATAGAGACGCAATTAGTGAAGCGGGACTATCAATGCAGCAGTGAGGTCGGGGGGGGAGCTCAGTAGTACGCAGTCATTCGTTAATATTTATAAAGAAGCTACACTTTCGAGAAACTCCCATGCCTAAGGTGCAACAGCCTGCGATGAAGGCCTTGAAGAACAATATTCATGACTGTGTAATTATATCGGGAAAATCTTCAGTTAAAAGAGTATTTACAATGCTCAGAGTTTAAAAACACTGAATGCAGTTATTTTATTAAGAAATTATTAATAAATAATCAAATCAACTTTTATTGATATCAACTACTCTTTTTACTACTTGTTATAGGCTGGGTTCTATCTAGAAGTTACATCAAGTAGATTACATACTGGTAAATTTACGCAGTTTCAACACCCGCCCCCGCCATTGCGGAACCTGTCTTGCCCTTGACTGACGCTTCTTAAGACTGGATGATGTGATTTACGGACTAAACTTCGCATTCTCCAAGGGTCTGATCGAGTGGCTTTAAAGGCGCCATTTTTAAGTGAATAAGAAATCTGCAATTCAAATAGATTTATTTATATGCGTTTCTAAACGTAATAAAAAACTGAGTGTAACAGTTTGGAGTGCTGAATTCTCTTTCTGCACTTTTGATTTCATTTTTTTCAAGCGTTTGTCTTGCTCTGTCTTGTAGCTTAGAGAAGAAATTTAGTAAAATATTTAAATTTTAGGATCTAATTCCCTTGTCATTTTTGGATCGAAAATCCATGAAATTTTGGGATCAAAATCCCATTTCGTTTTGGGATTTAAGATCAAAATCCCTTGTCATTTTAAAATCTAAATCTCTTGGCATTTCGGAATCGAAATCCCTTGTCATTTTGGAATCCAAATCCCTTGGCATTTTAGGATCAAAATATCTTGGCATTTTGGGATTAAAATCCCATGGCATTTTGGGATCAAAATCCTTCGTCATTTTGGAATCCAAATCCCTTGGCATTTTGGGATCAAAATATCTTGTCATTTTGGGATTAAAATCCTTTGGCATTTTGGGATCAAAATATCTTGGCATTTTGGGACCAAAATCCCTTGTCTTTTTGGATCAAAATCCCCTGGAATTTTGGGATCGAAATCCCTTTTTATTTTGGGATCGAAATCCCTTGGCATTTTGGAATCAAAACCCTTGGCATTTTTGGTGATAGTCAATGTGAATTCTTTTAGCTATACATTTCGAGTCCTAACCCCTGTATATTTGCTGCATATTATCCGAAATATAATATTTATTATTTACCGAAATTTTAACTTCGGGATTAGTAGCCTGTTATTTATTTAATGTGCCAGAACTCACTCCCAGAGCACCCATTCACCGATTCCAGTACGCCTGCTACGCCATCGGCAAGGACGTGCAGGCCATGAAGGCCGTGGTGGGCGAGGAGGCCCTGTCCGCTGATGACCATCTCTATCTGGAGTTTCTCAACAACTTTGAAAAGAAATTCATCAATCAGGGTGAGCTTTGATGATTCTGCGATGCTGCGATGGCTGGCTGGGCTGTCATGATCTGTACTATCTACTCTGCTCTTCATTCTAGCTATCAGTTCTACCTTTAATCTACCAGTCCACCTATTTAATCTACCAATCTACCTATTTAATCTACCAATCTACCAATCTACCTATTTAATCTACCAATCTACCTATTTAATCTACCAATCTACCTATTTAATCTACCAATCTACCTATTTAATCTACCAATCTACCTATTTAATCTACCAATCTACCTATCTAATCTACCAATCTACCTATTTAATCTACCAATCTACCTATTTAATCTACCAATCTACCAATCTAATCTACCAATCTAACTATTTAATCTACCAATCTACCTATTTAATCTACCAATCTACCTATTAAATCTACCAATCTACTTATTCAATCTACTAATCTACCTATCTAATCTACCAATCTACCAATCTACCTATTTAATCTACCAATCTACCTATTTAATCTACCAATCTACCTATTTAATCTACCAATCTACCTATTTAATCTACCAATCTACCAATTTAATCTACCAATCTACCAATTTAATCTACCAATCTACCTATTTAATCTACCAATCTACCTATTTAATCTACCAATCTACCTATCTAATCTACCAATCTACCAATCTACCTATTTAATCTACCAATCTACCTATCTAATCTACCAATCTACCAATCTACCTATTTAATCTACCAATCTACCTATCTAATCTACCAATCTACCAATCTACCTATTTAATCTACCAATCTACCAATCTACCAGTCTAACTATTTAATCTACCAATCTACCTATTTAATCTACCAATCTACCTATTAAATCTACCAATCTACTTATTCAATCTACTAATCTACCTATCTAATCTACCAATCTACCTATCTAATCTACCAGTCCACTTATCTAATCTACCAATCTACCAATCTACCTATTTAATCTACCAATCTAATCTACCTATTTACCTATTTAATCTACCCATCCAATCTACCTATTTACCTATTTAATCTACCCATCCAATCTACCTATTTACCTATTTAATCTACCTATCTACTTGACAATCTTCACGACTCCGCGGATATAATACGCTCGTATAAAATGAAAGAAGACTCCTTACATCAGCTTTATTCGATATGAATCGGATAGAGCGTATATGTAAATAGAATATATAAATTGCTAGGCTAGTCAGTATCAATCGGGTTTTTAGCGCCTTTCTGGGTAGGTGCCGTCCTCCTAGCTCAAGTGGAAAGGAATTATAAATTATTAATTTATTTCTGCCTTCTCTCGCAATGGCAAGTCAGGACCGGTCCGCACCTGTTGCACCTGCCTGTGTCTCGCTTTTTACTCGCCCGCGAATCTATTTATTTATTCCCTTTGCCCTCTCTGCTGTTCGGATTGTGCACCGCGCTTGTGCGTCATGTTGGCTGCAGCTTATTCAAACTGGCCCGCCTGTCTGTCTCCCCTCTCCTGTCTTTCTTGTCTACTCTCTGTGTGGGATTTCTCTCTTCTCTGTGTGTGTGTGTGTGTGGGGGGGATTTTTCTCTTCTCTCTCTCTGTGTGTGTGGGGGGGGATTTCTCTCTTCTCTGCGTGTGTGTGGGGGTATTTCTCTCTTCTCTCTGTGTAGGATTTCTCTCTTCTCTCTGTGTGGGATTTCTCTCTTCTCTGCGTGTGTGTGGGGGTGTTTCTCTCTTCTCTCTGTGTAGGATTTCTCTCTTCTCTGTGTGGGATTTCTCTTTTCTCTCTGTGTGGGATTTCTCTCTTCTCTGTGTGGGATTTCTCTCTTCTCTCTGTGTGGGATTTCTCTCTTCTCTGTGTTGGATTTCTCTCTTCTCTGCGTGTGTGTGGGGGTATTTCTCTCTTCTCTCTGTGTAGGATTTCTCTCTTCTCTCTGTGTAGGATTTCTCTCTTCTCTCTGTGTGGGATTTCTCTCTTTCTGTGTGTGTGTGTGGGATTTCTCTCTTCTCTCTGTGTGGGATTTCTCTCTTCTCTGCGTGTGTGTGGGGGTGTTTCTTTCTTCTCTCTGTGTAGGATTTCTCTCTTCTCTCTGTGTGGGATTTCTCTCTTCTCTGTGTGGGATTTCTCTCTTCTCTGCGTGTGTGTGGGGATATTTCTCTCTTCTCTCTGTGTGGGATTTCTCTCTTCTCTGCGTGTGTGTGGGGGTATTTCTCTCTTCTCTCTGTGTGGGATTTCTCTCTTTCTGTGTGTGTGTGGGATTTCTCTCTTCTCTCTGTGTGGGATTTCTCTCTTCTCTCTGTGTGGGATTTCTCTTCTCTCTCTGTGTGTGTGTGTGTGTGTGTTTGTCTGTGTGGGACTTTTCTTTTCTCTCTGTGTGTATAGGATTTCTACTTGAAGTATCTTCTCTCTCTGTGTGTGTGGGATTTCTCTCTTCTATGTGTGTGTGTGTGTGGGATATTTCTCTTTCTCCTCTGTATGCTTGATTTGCCCCTTTCTCTCTCCGTCTTCTCTCTGGGATTTCTTTCTCTCATGCTCGTTTAGCTCGTATTTTATTCTCTTCCTCAACGATGGCTCATAATTTAAGCACATTACTAGATCCAGTTACTGAAGTGTATCGTTCTGCGGTTCAATGTTACAATGAAGCACCTTGGATGGACTATGACCTCTTCCTTCTCTGCTTCCATACCCTCTCGCGTTCTTTAATACTACGGTGTTAAAAATTGCTTCCCTTTATTGTAGCGTTAAGAAAATATTCGTTTAAAAGGATGCAGCAAACTGCAACAACTTTCTGCATGCGTTAGAGGCATAGCTGGCTTTGCACTTTAGTTGATAATAATACGCTTTCTTACTTAGGCTGCTATTCTGCCACGTGTAATTTGTTGCTCAGTCTTTTTTCGCCTTATTCCGAGTAGGCGGCTAGCTGTCAGCCCGGGCCACAGCTATAATATATTCTTTGCCCGCCGCCTTGCCTGTGGCCTGCCACTACTCCAACTTTGACTTAAAAAAGAAAAACTGATCGACCCGAGCCCTGTCTCGGTCGGGACTCGTATAATACAGATAATCCTGCCCTGTCCAGCTCAGCTCACTCCCGGTTGCATTGTCACTCTGCTGCCTAGCTGGTCTCCGCTTGCCTGTCATATCACCCCCCCCCCGAGTTGGTTTTGTATATAATCCATTATAATAGAGTGTGATAGCCGGCCTTTTCCCCCTAGCATTCCCGGCTAACAGAGTTTGGCAGACTGAAGTCCGCCTCCTGACACTACCATTATTCGCCTGTCAGGCGCTGTCTGCCCCCAGCTGAATTCATCTAGTAATGCCTGTCTGTTTTGTTGCTGTGGAATGAATGCTTTTCTAACCACTCAGTTCTGAGCAATTTTTGTCCTGGCTAAGCTAAACTTTTTCAGTCTGCAGAGATCCGCCTCTGATCTCACCTTATTCCAGCATTCGATTTTTGTATCTCTATGCTAGATAACAAATTGCAGTTTCCCTATCTAATCTCACCGATTTTTAGATGAGATTTCCGAGCTCTGTGTCTAATCTAACCGATTTCTAGATTTCTAGATAACCGAAAAAATTCAAATCTGCCATCAGATTTCGGATCTCATGAGGTTTTGGATATGAGATAAGCTCAAGGAGTTAAAATAGGATTTCGGAGCTGAGATGAGATCCCATACCATAGTTAAGATAAGATCCCATTCGAGAGCTGAGATGAGATCCCATACCACAGCTGAGATGAGATCCCATACGACAGCTGAGATGAGATCCCATAGCACAGCTGAGATGAGATCCCATACCACAGCTGAGATGAAATCCCATAGCTGAGATAAGATCCCATAGCACAGCTGAGATGACATCCCATACCACAGCTGAGATGAGATCCCATACCACAGCTGAGATGAAATCCCATAGCTGAGATGAGATCCCATACCACAGCTGAGATGAGATCCTATACCACAGCTGAGATGAGATCCCATACCACAGCTGAGATCTAGCTGCCAAGTACAAGATAAAAGCCCGGTCCCGCCCGCAGGCCCGTACGAGAACCGCACCATCATGGACTCGCTGGACCTCGGCTGGCAGCTGTTGCGCACATTCCCGCCGCGCATGCTGAACCGGATCCCGGCTAGCACTATTGAAAAGTACTACAGCCCCGGCAAGCAGGCTGCGGCTTGAAATTCCATATATTAGCGGCTATAGGCGGTCCTGCCAGACTGTCCTATGACCGACTAACAACTAACTGCATAATAAGCACTGATGCCACTCCACCGATTCCCGCACTCTCTTCCCCTGGTCTCTATCTATCTCTATTAATTAGTGCATTAGCCTGGCATCCCCGCTTAACTGTCTCTCAAATCGTATACAGACCGCCCGTGTGCTCAGCCAGTCTCACAGATTCCCCCCTCCCTCCCTATTCCCACTGTGTCTCCGTCACCCAGCGCGATTGTTATTATTTATTTATTTATTATTTTTCCCTGTTATTATCGCGACTGATTATGATTGTAAATTCCCGAGTACATTATAGAATATGCTAGTTTACTTAGTTACACACATGCGCAACCCCCCTGATTTACACTGGCCGTGCGACTTACTTCTTTTACCAAGAATGAAAGAAACCTATGTAAAAAGTAACGTAATAAGTTTGGGTTAACGGCAAGAGTAACTATGAATGTATTATTAAAGCTTAATGCCTCGTCATCTAATTAGTACTACGCCTACTTTTTCGGGTGGGCATCGGGTCGATTTATCTTGGCCGGGTGTTGCGCATGTATGCTACTAGTATGATATAATTATTCATTTTTTAGTGGGTAGCTAGCCTCTGTCTGTTGTACTCTAATCATATGATATATAACACTATTAATATTGTTAGTTCACGGTAGTTCTGTCCTTTATCATTTGGGTTAATTTTAATTCCAACCTACTAGCTATCTGATAGAGTAATAATGCTTCATTATTCCATTTTTTGTTTTATTCAGTTAGTTGAGTCTAATCTCTGCTGCTACCCCTGTTGTACTCGAGCTAATCCGGGAGAGAGTTTCTCATTCTATTAATATTTATGATGCTCTTCATCTTATATTGTCTCTCTTCACCCAACCGTTTTGTCTCTCCTTGATCCATTTCAGTTTTAACAAAATTTATATATGAATCAAAAAGTCCTAACGCTTCGTTTCCCTATGCAGATTGAGATTTTTTAAATACAAAAGCATTACGCATTATTAATTCCTTTGCACTACGTAAATTTAACAATTTGGTGAAATTTGACAATTGATTAAACAAATATATCGAGTGCAGACAGTAGATCAGTGATTGATTCTAATAGAAAATTAGCAATATGTTATTATTATATCCATATATAGTAAGGCCGTCAGTTGCGCGTGCTAGACTAGCAAATGCTTCTAATTCTTATTTGTTTTAACTTTGCCTTTATAACTTTGTTCTGGCACATTTTTCAGCATATTTCATCCTGCGGACATTGCTTTGTCAGCCAAGTTGATAATAAAGACAACCATGTTACTAACTTATTTAACTAACAGTTTGGGCCATAGACAGTTGAATCCACCTTACAGTTTGGGCCATAGACAATTAAATTAAATCGAGCTTAAGTCATAGACAGTTAAACCTAACCAACAGTTTTGGCCATAGACAGTTGAATCTAACTAAAAGTTTGTGCCATAGACAGTAAAATTAAATCAAGAGTTTAATTCATAGAAAGTTGAATCGAACTAACAGTTTGGGCCATAGACAGTTAAAGCTAACCAACAGTTTGGACCATAGACAGTTAAAGCTAACCAACAGTTTGGGCCATAGACAGTTAAATCTAACCAACAGTTTGGGCCATACACAGCTGCTGACTTGAGTCCAACCGTCAGTTTAAGCCATAGACAGTTGAATCCAACTGGCTGTTTATACCATAGACAGTTGAACCTAACTAGTAATTAAAGTCATAGACAGTTAAATCGATATTTCCTATGGTAATTCAACTAACTGACTGTTTGAGACATAAAAATCTCCCTTCGAATTGCTTTCATTAAAACCTGCAACCCATTTGAGGCAAAAAACAGTATATCTCCCCCTGCTATTTGATGTCGAAACAGCAGAGCTACCGATGGCTATTCGAATGTATTTGTAGGAGGCAAGATGCCATGCGAACACAATCCTATCTTCTATTCTAGCACAGTCCGAGGATTAAAGACCACAAAAATTGGCAAAAGGCAAAGAGAAACAGAAATCCCTGTTGATGAAGGAAGGGGACGCGAACCGGGTGGGGTGGAGGCGAGGGGAAGGCAAGTAAACCCGAAGGAATAAAAGGAAAAGTATTGCACGGGGTTTTCAATGGAAGCTGCACAGATAGATTAAGCTATAGGGTTCCTGGGGTCCATGCCCGTCACTCATGGGATTTCGCTTCCTATTTTTTGAAATGGGGAAAGACGGCCCGTGGCAATCCCCGCGGAGAAGATAAAAAGCTATAGCCAGGGGATTTGAGCGTTGCCGGGGTTTAAAATTTCCACGGCATTCGACTTCATTCCCTTCAATCCAGGGAGGCGCCCAGGGTCCGGGGGATCGTGCCGCAACTGTTGCTACTCTGATCAGGGCTGACAACCAGCATCCAGGCTCTCCATCATTGATTTAATGTCTATACCAAGCTGTTTAAGATCTCTACATCCAATGAAAGCAGCCATTGTGATTCGATAGTAAGAGCATCATTTGTGTTCATTTGCATTGTGCCGCTCGGGAGTTGGGAAAACTGCGCCGGTTTTGAGGGGCCGAAACGGCGGTGTCATAGTGAGGCTTTTTGTGGGAATATGAAAAAGTTTGCGATGCTACATGCATATTTTCCTCTCATTTGCCCCAATTAGTGCGCAGGCCGGGGGCACTCTAATTGGGACTGGGGGCTAGAAGCGCAGGGGCCGGAGCAACCTCCCCCCCCCCTGCATGAGGACTCGGGCGTGGCTGCTAATTAACAGCGATGCAGCGGCTGTCCCGACCGACCTCTCCCAATCTTTTTCTAGCTCTGTCTCCCCATTTCGCCTTGCCGGCCTCTTGCCTCTCTGCTGCATGTTGTTGCAATGGTTGTACTGTCTAACTTCTTGCTCAGACTGTGGTTATAGTTTCGATACATATCGGAAAGCTATAAGAAGGCACCCTGATTTTGCTGGATGTTCTCTATCTGTGTTCTCCTGGCATCATTTGTCTTCAACCGTATAAGGAGGCTTTTAGAGCTTTTAGAAGCATCAGTGTGGAAAATTATTGAAAAACCTTATCCGTATTTCACTTTTGTCAGCTTAATATAATAATAATAATAATTGATTACACCTGCCCTAATGAGCAGATGTGCAACCGACAGCTCAGCCACAGCTATTGCGCGGCGCATCTGAAGGCTGCGTACGGCTGTTCAATCCAATGACAGGGGGTCGCCACACACAGCCTCAATTACCCCAGCTAATGCTGGCACCCATTTTACAGCTGGGTGAACTGAAGCAATGCACAGTTAAGTGTCTTGCTCAAGGACACAAATTATTCCAGTGGGATTCTGGAATCGAACCCCCGACCTTCAAGTCGTGAGTCCGACGCTCTAACCACTAGGCTACAACCCCCAGTCAGCTTAAAATCCTGGTTAGAGACTTCGAATTTTACTGACTCATTTTAGCGCCGCGGGCACTCATTTTGGCGCCGCGGGCACTCATTTTGGCGCCACAGGCACTCATTTTAGCGCCATGAAGCGGAAAGTTTAAATTTTTATCAAGCTATGCAGAATTAAGAGATTATTAGAGAGTAGGTCATTAAATCTTTTGAAAAATTTCTAGGTCCCAATTGGCATGTCCCACCCCCCCCCCCGGTGGCAACGCCAGCCGCGCTTATTACAGCTATCCATACACAGTTGCTCTTTCTCTTAGATAAGCATCTTACGCAAGACATGCATTTCCCGTTTCTTGTCAATTTTATCCTTACATGGTTAAAGTTGCAGCAATCTTCAAAATCTCCCGATGCACTTTCTCCGTGGCATTCCCCATCCGCTCTCCTTCAAGCTAAAGATTGATACCTAGCCAGCCAGCTATGCACAAGACACTTGACTACATTGGCGGCTGCTTATTATTTGCTGGTTAGGCTCCCTATCATTCAATATCGTATATGGCATATGGCGTACACTCTATGCTGAGAGAAAGCTTGTGTTGTTGCAAGAATATTGCAAACGGGAAATGAGAGGAGACAGCTGCGAGTCGGATGAGGAAGCGGAACGGGAATATAGGAGGGTTGGTGACAGAGAGCTTTAGTATTTTTATTGCGGGCCTGCGCAAATACAAACAAGAGAGAATCATCTCGACCGATTCAAATTGTATGGCAGAGAGAGTTAGGAGCGATGAAGAACGAAACGCTGACTGACAGCCCCCTTCCCCTCGCGGGTCGGTACGAGTAGAAGTAGCCGGGCTTGTGTGCGTGCTGTTGATGCAACTCTCCCCGCCAAAGCAGGAACCGGCCCGCTCCTTCCTCTCCTCCGCTCTCCCTACCATGACTAATAAGCACACCCTCCCGCCAGTGTACATTCCCAGCTATGTGTACATCTCCAAGTACGCTTAAGATTGCAGTGAGCCTTTTACTGTGTTCTAAATTTAGCATCAGGCGTGAATCGGGGTTTACCCTGGCGAAGAGCGACAGAAGCATGCGGGAATCCCCCCGGCGAGCGCTTTAAAGAAACTAACTGCACTGATGGGGGCTGGGCCTGGGAAAGCTGGTAGCGCCAGGGCCAATCAAGCCCGAGGCCTGGCCAGCACGAGGAGCGGTTGAGGTAGGCAGGCAGCTGGAATTTTCTATTAAAGCCCCGCAGCGGCGCAAACCTTTCTCTCGCTTCGCCCCCTGCTCTTAATTCTAAAGCGAGCTCCAAACTGCTTTCTTGGTTTCAACTGGGGGAGTTAAGTTAGCCCAGTGTGCGTGAAATTCTTGGCTAAGATCGATTAGAACTGCACTGCTATGGACCAGCGGGGGCGGAGCGAAAGCGTTTGCAGCGGTCGCTACACTGTCGGCGGCAACGGCCTGATGCTGTTGTACGAAGCTGCCATGCTGCTGGAGCAGCGGGACTCCGTGGCCAGATTTCCTCCTACTAGTGAGTTGGCCTTTTAAAGAACTGGGATTCTGTATTGCGTAATGCACTGATTCTATGGGAGTAAGATGAGATGAGCGCCTAGATAAGAGTCAGTAGTGCTTCGAGATGAGAGTCAGTAGTGCTTCGAGATAAGAGTCAGTAGTGCTTCGAGATGAGAGTCAGTAGTGCTTCGAGATAAGAGTCAGTAGTGCTTCGAGATGAGAGTCAGTAGTGCTTCGAGATGAGAGTCAGTAGTGCCCCGAGATGAGAGTCAGTAGTGCCCCGAGATGAGAGTCAGTAGTGCTCCGAGATGAGAGTCAGTCAGTAGTGCCCCGAGATGAGAGTCAGTAGTGCTCCGAGATGAGAGTCAGTAGTGCCCCGATTTAAGAGTCGGTAGTGCCCTGGTTTGAGAGTCGGTAGTGCCCCGGTTTGAGAGTCAGTAGTGCCCCGGTTTGAGAGTCAGTAGTGCCCCGGTTTGAGAGTCGGTAGTGCCCCGGTTTGAGAGTCGGTAGTGCCCCGGTTTGAGAGTCGGTAGTGCCCCGATTTAAGAGTCGGTAGTGCCCTGGTTTGAGAGTCGGTAGTGCCCCGGTTTGAGAGTCGGTAGTGCCCCGGCTTGAGAGTCAGTAGTGCCCCGGTTTGAGAGTCGGTAATGCCCCGGTTTGAGAGTCGGTAGTGCCCCGGTTTGAGAGTCGGTAGTGCCCCGGTTTGAGAGTCGGTAGTGCCCCGGTTTGAGAGTCGGTAGTGCCCCGGCTTGAGAGTCGGTAGTGCCCCGGTTTGAGAGTCGGTAATGCCCCGGTTTGAGAGTCGGTAGTGCCCCGGTTTGAGAGTCGGTAATGCCCCGGTTTGAGAGTCGGTAGTGCCCCGGTTTGAGAGTCAGTAGCGCCCCGATTTGAGAGTCGGTAGTGCCCCGATTTGAGAGTCGGTAGTGCCCCGGTTTGAGAGTCAGTAGTGCCCCGGTTTGAGAGTCGGTAGTGCCCCGGTTTGAGAGTCGGTAGTGCCCCGGTTTGAGAGTCGGTAATGCCCCGGTTTGAGAGTCGGTAGTGCCCCGGTTTGAGAGTCAGTAGCGCCCCGATTTGAGAGTCGGTAGTGCCCCGATTTGAGAGTCGGTAGTGCCCCGGTTTGAGAGTCGGTAGTGCCCCGGTTTGAGAGTCGGTAGTGCCCCGGTTTGAGAGTCGGTAGTGCCCCGGTTTGAGAGTCGGTAGTGCCCCGGTTTGAGAGTCGGTAATGCCCCGGTTTGAGAGTCGGTAGTGCCCCGGTTTGAGAGTCAGTAGCGCCCCGATTTGAGAGTCGGTAGTGCCCCGATTTGAGAGTCGGTAGTGCCCCGGTTTGAGAGTCGGTAGTGCCCCGGTTTGAGAGTCGGTAGTGCCCCGGTTTGAGAGTCGGTAGTGCCCCGGTTTGAGAGTCGGTAATGCCCCGGTTTGAGAGTCGGTAGTGCCCCGGTTTGAGAGTCAGTAGCGCCCCGATTTGAGAGTCGGTAGTGCCCCGATTTGAGAGTCGGTAGTGCCCCGGTTTGAGAGTCGGTAGTGCCCCGGTTTGAGAGTCGGTAGTGCCCCGGTTTGAGAGTCGGTAGTGCCCCGGTTTGAGAGTCGGTAGTCAGCATTGATTCAACTCATCAGCGTGGTTCTGTTTCAATCCGCAGCCATGCTGGCTCGTCCAATCATGCCGATGCAGCTGAGGCTGAAGCTGGCCTACAGCTCAGCCGGCTTACGGCAGCAGAAGCAGCAGCAGGAACCATTGCTGAAGCAACGTTTGGCACCAATTTCGGCCAGCGCCATGCAATCTGGCACCCGTCGCCAGATTCAGGACACCAGCCGCAGCAGTCACAATGAGCTGGAGAAAAATCGGTTCGTCTCTTTGCATTAAACAAAATTCTATGGAAAAAGTTGTTTTGCTAATATCGTGTAAAAAGATTTCCTGGAAGTGCTGGGCCTTTCTTTCACTGACCCTGGAATTGTTAGATGTGAGTGAGAGAGTGAGTGAGTGAGTGAGTGAGTGAGTGAGTGAGTGAGTGAGTGAGTGAGTGAGTGAGTGAGTGAGTGAGTGAGTGAGTGAGTGAGTGAGTGAGTGAGTGAGTGAGTGAGTGAGGGAGTGAGTGAGTGAGTGAGTGAGTGAGTGAGTGAGTGAGTGAGAGTGAGTGAGTGAGTGAGTGAGTGAGTGAGTGAGTGAGTGAGTGAGTGAGTGAGTGAGTGAGTGAGAGTGAGTGAGTGAGTGAGTGAGTGAGTGAGTGAGTGAGTGAGTGAGTGAGTGAGTGAGAGTGAGTGAGTGAGTGAGTGAGTGAGTGAGTGAGTGAGTGAGTGAGTGAGTGAGTGAGAGTGAGTGAGTGAGTGAGTGAGTGAGTGAGTGAGTGAGTGAGTGAGTGAGTGAGAGTGAGTGAGTGAGTGAGTGAGTGAGTGAGTGAGTGAGTGAGTGAGTGAGTGAGTGAGAGTGAGTGAGTGAGTGAGTGAGTGAGTGAGTGAGTGAGTGAGTGAGTGAGTGAGTGAGAGTGAGTGAGTGAGTGAGTGAGTGAGTGAGTGAGTGAGAGTGAGTGAGTGAGTGAGTGAGTGAGTGAGTGAGTGAGTGAGTGAGTGAGTGAGAGTGAGTGAGTGAGTGAGTGAGTGAGTGAGTGAGTGAGTGAGTGAGTGAGTGAGAGTGACGGATCGCCGCATGCGCAGAACTTCTCTCCTCTCCCTCCCTTGTCCCGTTTTCCTTTTGAGAGGAATTCTTCATCTCGGGGTCTTGAACGCGGCAGGAACTCTCTCGCACCCTGCCCCCCCCCCTATCCATCTACTACTGCTGCATAGCAACTCCACTTAAGTCGAATTTTGACAGCAGCGAGAGTGAGCGAGAGAGCGAGAGACTGTGAATAGGGCGGAGTTACCAGAGGGAAATGACTGAAGTGTGCGGGCTTGTTGGTTGACGAGTGTCTGAGGGTAGGTTTCGGATTTCTCACACTCCCTTTTCGGCTTCGATCTTTTCAGCATAGATAGAGAGAGAGAGAGAGAGAGAGAGAGAGAGAGAGAGAGAGAGAGAGAGAGAGAGAGAGAGAGAGAGAGAGAGAGAGAGAGAGAGAGAGAGAGAGAGAGAGAGAGAGAGAGAGAGAGAGAGAGAGAGAGAGAGAGGGTGCTTGGCGCGTGTTTTTGCTTTTTTATTTCAGCTTAGAATGAGTCACTCTTGAACTGGAGTGAAAACTTTGCGAGTCGCCTTTCACTGTCTTTGGCGCCTGGCCTTTCCTCTATGTGAGTATACGGTGAGGGCTGGCTGCGGTTTCCAGTGCAGTCGCGAGTAAACAGAGCCCCAGGTGAGGGAGCTGTTAGCTAGTAAGAGACACCCGAATACCCTGGATTGGAGTTAAATGGCGCTTTAGCCTGCGCAGTGGCGTTATTAATTGTTATTCATGAATTTTATTTCAACTTATTTAGCCTGGGCATGCCTAGCCTAGCGTATGCCCTAGCTAGATACTACTCATCTTCAGCCATAGTCCCTGGATGAGCTTAGGTTGGTTGTTGCGTTGCTCCAGGTCTCTCTGATCAATTTGCTGCAAAAATGATTGCTTTGCTTCTGAATAAAAATAAGGACGAGGGCTGCATGGGCCCACTTGTTGTCTGACCCCCGCCGCGGGATTGATGAAGAATTCAAGGGCGCCTGGACATGCACCGCTGGGTGAGAACAATGCGGGACTGAGAGAACTATTTAGTCAAGATTTTAGCAGCTGGGGATATTTCTGTATTAACAAATTCGTGATAGAATTATGCTTGAATTGGTCAGCACAATGTGCGATTATGTATCCGGATAGCAATCTCAAACGACTCGAGAGAGAGAGAGAGAGAGAGGAGGCTGTATGAGCCCGCCATCCCGCATTATGCTTTTATTTCATTTTCAAAGACGGAGACGCAAAAACACGACAGAAACGCAAGCGCGCAGACCATTGTGACAGCAGTCACACAAACGCGCAGACCATTGTGACAGCAGTCACACAAACGCGCAGACCATTGTGACAGCAGTCACACAAACGCACAGGCCATTGTGACAGCAGTCACACAAACGCACAGGCCATTGTGACAGCAGTCACACAAACGCACAGGCCATTGTGACAGCAGTCACACAAACGCACAGGCCATTGTTGACAGCAGTCACACAAACGCGCAGACCATTGTGACAGCAGTCACACAAACGCGCAGGCCATTGTTGACAGCAGTCACACAAACGCGCAGACCATTGTGACAGCAGTCACACAAACGCGCAGACCATTGTGACAGCAGTCACACAAACGCGCAGACCATTGTGACAGCAGTCACACAAACGCGCATGTCACACCTCAATTGACTCATAGCGCATGTGAGTAGGGAGAAACATGCATGCTATTATTAATTTTGTTATTCCCATTTTTTCATCGCCACCGCCCCAACAGGCTGAAATCTGGGGCGCTCAGCTGGGGCGGATAGGCGGGTGGGGCGTGTTTCTGTCGGCTTAGAGCTAGCTGCTTTCAGCGGGTGAGGCGCAGCAGCTGTATGGCATTCTCCCCGGTCAGCTGAGCTCCCAGCATCGCTTGACGATGCTGCAGCCCAGATCTGCTGGATTATAGCTCATAAATCCCGGGGATCGTTTCTCGCTTAATTCGCACTGCCAGCGCCAGGGGCACTTCCTGTGTGTGGCATGCAGGGGAGAGGGCGCTCCATCGAGAGCTGATGGCATGCACTGCCCCCCCCTATCTCTTTCTCCGTCCTTCTCGTGTGTGCGAAAACTTTTCTTTACCTTGTAATATTCATTTAAAGTATCTTTGAACTATCTCCTAAAATTCCACTCTGCTGTAATAATAATAAAATAATATTTGATTACACCTGCCCTAATCGACCGCGCAGCCGCAGCTATCAGTCCAAGAACTGGGGGGGGGGTCGCCACACAGCCTCAATTACCCCAGCTAATGCTGGCACCTATTTTACAGCTGGGTGAACTGAAGCAATGCAGAGTTAAGTGTCTTGCTCAGGGGCACAAATTGTTCTGAGTGGGTCGAGAATCGAACCCCGGACCTATCAGTGGTGAGACCGACGCTCTGACCACTAGGCTACAACCGGGGTCCGATTCCGCCCTCGGTTAAAAAATTCCACCAGCCACCAGTCTTCGCTTATTCACTCCGCAGGCGCGCCCACCTCCGCCAGTGCCTGGACTGCCTGCGAGACCAGCTGCCGCTCAGCCAGGGCCAGGCGTGCCGGCTCACAATGCTGAACGTGCTGAATAAATCCCTTAGCTACATCAGGGTGAGTATGAGCTTCACAAGTGGCTTGGATTCGCTATTCGCGTTGCACTCTGCCAACTTTGAAAGTCAACTTTTATGAGATGGGACAGTGGGAGATTAGACAGTGGGAGATGAGACAGTGGGAGATGAGACAGTGGGAGATGAAACAGTGGGAGATGAAACAGTGGGAGATGGGGCACTGGGAGATGAGTCACTGGGAGATGAGACAGTGGGAGATGAGGCACTGGGAGATGAGACAGTGGGAGATGGGACAGTGGGAGATGAGGCACTGGGAGATGAGACAGTGGGAGATGAGACAGTGGGAGATGAAACAGTGGGAGATGAAACAGTGGGAGATGGGGCACTGGGAGATGAGGCACTGGGAGATGAGACAGTGGGAGATGAGGCACTGGGAGATGAGACAGTGGGAGATGGGACAGTGGGAGATGAGGCACTGGGAGATGAGACAGTGGGAGATGAGGCACTGGGAGATGAGACAGTGGGAGATGGGACAGTGGGAGATGAGGCACTGGAAGATGAGACAGTGGGAGATGAGACAGTGGGAGATGAAACAGTGGGAGATGGGACAGTGGGAGATGAGGCACTGGGAGATGAGACAGTGGGAGATGGGACAGTGGGAGATGAAACAGTGGGAGATGAGGCACTGGGAGATGAGACAGTGGGAGATGAGACAGTGGGAGATGAGACAGTGGGAGATGAGACAGTGGGAGATGGGACAGTGGGAGATGAGGCACTGGGAGATGAGACAGTGGGAGATGAGGCACTGGGAGATGAGACAGTGGGAGATGGGACAGTGGGAGATGAGGCACTGGAAGATGAGACAGTGGGAGATGAGACAGTGGGAGATGAGACAGTGGGAGATGGGACAGTGGGAGATGAGGCACTGGGAGATGAGACAGTGGGAGATGGGACAGTGGGAGATGAAACAGTGGGAGATGAGGCACTGGGAGATGAGGCACTGGGAGATGAGACAGTGGGAGATGAGCACTGGGGATGAGACAGTGGGAGATGGGACAGTGGGAGATGAGGCACTGGGAGATGAGACAGTGGGAGATGGGCACTGGGAGAGGACAGGGAGATGGGACAGTAGATGAGCACTGAAGAGCCGCAGATCCGCTGGTTGGGGATGAGGGGCGGTGAAGTCTATGCGGCGCTAAATAAGTGGCTACAAAAACACGTCGATCTGGGGCGTCGAAAGAAATTATGGACAAAAATAATAATATGTATATATAGATAGATTGAGAGAGAACTGGGAGGCCTTGGAAGCGGCTAAGAGCTTCAACTCGTGCATTATTAGGATGAGCCGCCTGTCTGTCTGTGTGTTCTGGCATTTTTTGGGACCCGTCTGCCCCATCGGAAGCAGCCAGCATCTGGTGTTCGTCAGCAGCTGGCAGAGAAAAAAGTGTCGGATCTATTCAAACAGTGGGGTTCAGTTTTGATGATGAGGAAGGCGAACTGATCCGGGTTTCGGATTGACAGATCCTTGATGCGCATAAATCAGGTCAGAATGGGAATTCAAAGTGGGAATAAGCTGAAGAGATTTAGTGCGGTCTTGATCCTTAGCTGCAATTTTTGTACGTACTGGTTTAGATCCTTGTCCTTTGTCTCTAGTGCCATTTATGTCTACAAATTTGCACTTAGTCCCTATCCTGATCTGAATTTAGCTTTTTGTCTCTTTCTTAGTGGCAAGATGGCCACTGAGGAAGCTATCTTCCTGCAGTCTTTGTGGAAGTCTTTGTCCACTGAGCTAGCCATCTTCCTGAAGTCTTTGTGCAAGTCTTCGTAGCCATCTTCCATAGGTCTGGAAGTCTTTATTCACTTAGCTAGCCATCTTCTTGCAGTCTTTGTGCAAGTCTTTGGCCACTGAGGAAAGCTATCTTCCTGCAGTCTTTGTGGAAGTCTTTGTCCACTGAGCTAGCCATCTTCCTGAAGTCTTTGTGCAAGTCTTCGTAGCCATCTTCCATAGGTCTGGAAGTCTTTATTCACTTAGCTAGCCATCTTCCTGCAGTCTTTGTGGAAGTCTTTGTCCACTGGGCTAGCCATCTTCCTGAAGTCTTTGTGGAAGGCTTTATTCACTGAGCTGGCCATCTTCTTGCAGTCTTTGTGGACGTCTTTGTCCACTGAGCTAGCCATGTTCCTGCAGTCTTTGTGAACGTCTTTGTCCACTGAGCTAGCCATGTTCCTGCAGTCTTTGTAGACGTCTTTGTCCACTGAGCTAGCTATCTCCCAGGAGTCTATGAAGACTTTATTCACTGAGTTAGCCATCTTCCTGCAGTCTTTTTGCAAGTCTTTATTCACTAAACTGGCCATCGCCCCACTGCCACCACCCAGGAGCTGGAATGCAAGGCCGACGGGCAACGGGAGAGAATTCGCGCTGCGGAGAAACGGCGCCAAGAGTTGCTGCGTCGGCGCGCTTATCTTTGGCGCGTTAGGCGCCATCTCAGACGACGCGCCGAGAGCGCCAGGGCGGCAGCCGCTGCCGCCGCTGCCGCCGCCGCTGAAGAGGCTTGGCGCTCGCGCAACGCCTCGGAAATTTCGGCTGCTTCCGCATCTTCAGGTGATCATCTTCATCTTGCTCTCTGTGTAGGCAGGTGATTCATTGAACAGTTGTGTCCCCTTCTGGACTGAGTCGTTCCGATTCGAAACATTTTACTTAATAGGGAGTTTGATGATGAAGATGAGTTTCCAAGCCTATAGGCGCGACTTCGTCCCGCCACGCAATTCTCGGGATTTCCCCTTCTCCCACCGCCCCCCCCCAAGATGATTGGGGAAGCGGTTTGGGCCGGACTGCGGGGTGAGATTGGGGTTGGGAGTGGTCGGTCCGCTGGGGAGAGAGCAGACTCAGCTGCAGTGTCAGATGGGATTTGAGGATGTCTGTGTGGTCTAGATGAGATTTGAGGATGTCTGTGTGGTCTAGATGGGATTTGAGGATGTCTGTGTGGTCTAGATGAGATTTGAGGATGTCTGTGTGGTCTAGATGGGATTTGAGGATGTCTGTGTGGTCTAGATGAGATTTGAGGATGTCTGTGTGGTCTAGATGGGATTTGAGGATGTCTGTGTGGTCTAGATGAGATTTGAGGATGTCTGTGTGGTCTAGATGAGATTTGAGGATGTCTGTGTGGTCTAGATGGGATTTGAGGATGTCTGTGTGGTCTAGATGAGATTTGAGGATGTCTGTGTGGTCTAGATGAGATTTGAGGATGTCTGTGTGGTCTAGATGAGATTTGAGGATGTCTGTGTGGTCTAGAGCAATTTGCGTGAATTCAAGATGTGGCTTTAGGCTGTTTGCAGTGTTCTATCTAGTCGTAGATAGGAATTGGTGCAGGCCTTTAGGGGGCTACATGAAATGGTTGAAAGCTGTTTGTATGGCCCTAGTGAAACTCACCAAAACCCAACCCTAAGTGAGTCTGCTCTATGGGATCTGAAGGTGATTTGAAGGTAACTTAAGTCTGTTAGCAGTTTGTAGAGATGAGTTGAAGTCTATTTCTGCATGTAGGAGTAACTTAAAGATGTCTGTGTGGTCTAGATGAGATTTGAGGATGTCTGTGTGGTCTAGATGGGATTGAGGATGTCTGTGTGTGTCTAGATGAGATTTGAGGATGTCTGTGTGGTCTAGATGAGATTTGAGGATGTCTTGTGTGGTCTAGATGGGATTTGAGGATGTCTGTGTGGTCTAGATGGGATTTGAGGATGTCTGTGTGGTCTAGATGAGATTTGAGGATGTCTGTGTGTGGTCTAGATGGGATTTGAGGATGTCTGTGTGGTCTAGATGAGATTTGAGGATGTCTGTGTGGTCTAGATGGGATTTGAGGATGTCTGTGTGGTCTAGATGAGATTTGAGGATGTCTGTGTGGTCTAGATGGGATTTGAGGATGTCTGTGTGGTCTAGATGAGATTTGAGGATGTCTGTGTGGTCTAGATGAGATTTGAGGATGTCTGTGTGGTCTAGATGGGATTTGAGGATGTCTGTGTGGTCTAGATGAGATTTGAGGATGTCTGTGTGGTCTAGATGAGATTGAGGATGTCTGTGTGGTCTAGATGAGATTTGAGGATGTCTGTGTGGTCTAGATGAGATTTGAGGATGTCTGTGTGGTCTAGATGGGATTTGAGGATGTCTGTGTGGTCTAGATGGGATTTGAGGATGTCTGTGTGGTCTAGATGAGATTTGAGGATGTCTGTGTGGTCTAGATGGGATTTGAGGATGTCTGTGTGGTCTAGATGAGATTTGAGGATGTCTGTGTGGTCTAGATGAGATTTGAGGATGTCTGTGTGGTCTAGATGGGATTTGAGGATGTCTGTGTGGTCTAGATGGGATTTGAGGATGTCTGTGTGGTCTAGATGAGATTTGAGGATGTCTGTGTGGTCTAGATGAGATTTGAGGATGTCTGTGTGGTCTAGATGGGATTTGAGGTTGTCTGTGTGGTCTAGATGAGATTTGAGGATGTCTGTGTGGTCTAGATGAGATTTGAGGGTCTGTGTGGTCTAGATGAGATTTGAGGATGTCTGTGTGGTCTAGATGAGATTTGAGGATGTCTGTGTGGTCTAGATGAGATTTGAGGATGTCTGTGTGGTCTAGATGAGATTTGAGGGTCTGTGTGGTCTAGATGAGATTTGAGGGTCTGTGTGGTCTAGATGAGATTTGAGGGTCTGTGTGGTCTAGATGAGATTTGAGGGTCTGTGTGGTCTAGTAGATGAGATTTGCTAGCATCAAATAGATTTGATGGAGACTTAAAGTCCGTGTCTGTAAGTCAAGGCCGGGACTCGAGCCAAAATGAACATTGAAATTGTCTAAAAATCATTTATTAATTTAGCTGTGCGGCACGGGAGAGCCTATCTAAAGTGAATTCAGAAAGCTCTCAGTGCAGAGGCAGGTTTATGGACACAAAGCTTTACCTCATTGGCCCACATAGCAGTCTGAATCAATTGCATGTGGTCGGCTAAGTTTTATGCAAAACCTGGTCACACAGTAATGGCTGCAGCTCATTGATTTCATCTCCGCGCTAGACCCCTGTCTCTCCCGTCTGTCTCTCCAAGTTGGATTGGAACTGGGCCAATAAATCGATGATGTCATTGAGTTGCCGCGTGTGTGGAAAAGGATTGCCTCTTTCGTGAACTTGAGCCCCAGTACCTCTACGTTGGTGCTTTTGTTGTCAATTGGCTTAGTCTAAGTTCACTTGTACTTTAATGCTTGTTTACCGGTGCACAGAGTACAGTTGGAAGTTTAGTACAGACTAGACCGAATTGTAGATTAGGACACACCCTTAGTTTCCTCAATATCCTCAATTAGAAATTGTGTTACTTACAATTTCTTTTAAGCAACAAAAAAACCTATTTCACACTCGATTCGCATTCATACTACTATACTATTGAATTTTTTATTACACCTGCCCTAATGGGCAGATGTGCAACGGACAGCTCAGCCGCAGCTATTGCGCGGCCATCTGAAGGCTGCGTACGGCTGTTCAGTCCAAGGACTGGGGGGTCCCCACACAGCCTCAATTACCCCAGCTAATGCTGGCACCCATTTTACAGCTGGGTGAACTGAAAGCAATGCAGAGTTAAGTGTCTTGCTCAAGGACACAAATTGTTCCGAGTGCCGACCTTTTAGTCCTAAGTCCGACGCTGTAACCACTATGCTTCAACCCCTATACTACATGTACTTGTACGAAGTACGAGTATTAGACATTCTCCTCATGCAAAACAGCGCAAACAAAATCTGCTCCCCTCTATAGTCAAAAGTCGATACCCCAATTCTGCCAGTGAAATCCTGGGATCGGGAGGGGGAAGAGTTGATGACCAGCATCTGTTTAAATGTACATAGGCGGCAGAATTGCTAGAATTTTCTAAAATTCTCGAGAATGCCCACGAGGTGTCCGCGCGATTCTATATATGACTATGCTGGGTCTGACCATGTCTGACCTTTCTTGTCTGCTCTATTCTATCTGGCTGAAACGCCCAGCTGAGGATGTCTATGGGCTATGGCCGAAAGACCTTTATTGATTCAGTGCACAGTCACGCTTAGCTGCGGATGTCTATGGCCAAAAGACCTTTATTGATTCAGTGCACAGTCACGCTTAGCTGCGGATGTCTATGGCCAAAAGACCTTTATTGATTCAGTGCACAGTCACGCCTAGCTGAGGACCTAGCTGGGAATGTCTATGACCAAAACCTTTATTGATTGATGCACAGTCACGCCCGCCGAGACTGTCTATGGTAAATCCACTATGGTAAGTTGGGAAATTAATTAGTGCTGTTGCATTCCCACTCGCCAATCGCAGAGGACTCATCCGCCGCTGTGAAGGGCCAGCTCATCGGTTCTCGGCTGCAGGTCGCCGAGGACAGCCCCGACTCGGGCTACGACAGTCCACAGAACTGCTGCCGGCCTCTGATCGTCGCTGCTGCCGCTGCCGGAACTGCTCGGTGAATTTTAGGCCACCTGCCGGCTGCTGGAACCTTGAAGTGCGCAAGTGAGTGGCTGTTGTGTCAGCTGGGTGGATGTTGTGTCAGCTGGGTGGATGTTGTGTCAGCTGAGTGGATGTTGTGTCAGCTAGGTGGATGTTGTGTCAGCTGAGTGGATGTTGTGTCAGCTGAGTGGATGTTGTGTCAGCTGGGTGGATGTTGTGTCAGCTGGGTGGATGTTGTGTCAGCTGGGTGGATGTTGTGTCAGCTGAGTGGATGTCGTGTCAGCTGGGTGCTTATTGTATTAGTTATGTAGCTGTTGTGTCAGCTGAGTGGATGTTGTGTCAGCTGGGTGCTTATTGTTATGTGGCTGTTGTGTCAGCTGAGTGGATGTTGTGTCAGCTGGGTGCTTATCTGTAGTATCAGCTAATTGTTGGGTCAGCTGTTTATCTGTAGTATCAGCTAATTGTTGGGTCAGCTGTTTATCTGTAGTATCAGCTAATTGTTGGGTCAGCTGTTTATCTGTAGTATCAGCTAATTGTTGGGTCAGCTGTTTATCTGTAGTATCAGCTAATTGTTGGGTCAGCTGCTTATCTGTAGTATCAGCTAATTGTTGGGTGCTTATCTGTAGTATCAGCTAATTGTTGGGTCAGCTGTTTATCTGTAGTCAGCTGAGTGGATGTTGTGTCAGCTAATTGTTGTGTCAGCTGCTTATCTGTAGTGTCAGCTAATTGTTGGGTCAGCTGCGCAGCAGTTGTCAGTATCGCGATATTTTAATAGTGTGGCGGGCACTTTGTCAGAAGTGTTTTGTGTCAGAAAGGGTGGGTATTGTGTCAGTAGGTCGGGTTTGGTGTCGGCAGTGACTTATAATCAAACATCTTGCTCAGGTATTTTAAAACTTTGCGCTTCTTTTCAGCTCCTCCAGCCAAGATGAGGCGCCCAGCCTCCCAGCGGGATCTGCACCCGATATGAAGTGCACGCCGAGAACCGCAAAGGTTCCCCATATCTTATTGTCTCAGCGAATTCTGCACAGACTTTTAAACAGTCAGAAGCCCACTGTCCTAAGCTAGAAGTCCACCCAACGACTATTTGTGATAAGCATCTGTATTAAGCATATGAACACATGAATCAACCAGCCCATTGTCCTCAATTGAACTGACGGGTTTTAATAATTTCATTTGGTTTTGTTTGCAATATATCTAGCTACTAAGCAGACATATTCAATTTGTTGTCTCATCACAATGCACCTCTTCATATTGCAGAGAATACTTCTGTGTTTCGTGTCTATCATATCACTGTACTGTCTGCTTCTCCTATTTGTCTTTCATAATTGTTTATTTATTATTAATATAATAATAGATTATACCTGCCCTAATAAGCAGATGTGCACCGACAGCTCAGCCGCAGCTATTATCTGAAGGCTGCGTACGGCTGTTCAGTCCAAGGAGCCACACACCCTGAATTTCAAAGACACAAATTTAGGGTAAAAAATCTGACCTTTCGGTCGTGAGTCCGACATCTAACCACTAGGCTACGCCCCCCAACCCCAAATATTACTATACGATTTATGTTCATTTATAGTAGCTCCAGGTTATGAAGGGCTTCAAGCGGAATGTACAGCTAAAGTAGGGCGGTGAAAACTCGTTCTCCTTATATAATAAATAATCTACCATTCAGCACTCGCTACTTTAACATCTATTCTGACAGTAGTCAATTTGGTTCATATTCCTGTTGCAAGCACTATTTAATTTATCATTTTATCTGATCAAAATATGCAAGTCCTTGTCGCAATGCTCAGATCAATGGATGATTTGAAATTTAAATTCCCACTAAAACCCGGAAAATTTTAACACGAGATTTTACGCTTTATAATTAAGATAAATGGTTTTCACTCTGTCGTATTTAAAGCAGCTTATTTTACGAGTAACGGGGGCGGACATGATAGTATTATGATATTATGCGCTATAATTGACCATACTTTATTTTGGCGCGAATTTGAATTGTCTTACGAGTTTTGTGATGCAATTTTCACCTTGATCGTCATGTATAAACTGCCTAATCCCAGGCAATGTCACCCTCTCGCAGCATTGTTGTTTTGCACCAGAATGTGTTCACTCTCTTGCTAATCCCAAATGTGCCCAACTAAATGACGAACTCCGCACACGTTAAACGTTTATTATTAAAACTAAAAAATGAGTCTAACCAACTCAATTCTAATTTCTATAGATATACATGGAAAATGTTGCTTGTGTATTTATAATTGCTGATACATTCGCACTTACACGCGGTTATCATAAGTCTTTGCATTACTTTTCATATGAGAGCCTGATAATTTTATTCAGATTAAAAGATATCAACAGTCCCTTCATCAGAGGTGTCAGGAGTCCCTTCATCAGAGGTGTCAGGAGTCCCTTCATCAGAGATGTCAGGAGTCCCTTCATCAGAGATGTCAGTAGTCCCTTTATCAGAGATGTCAGTAGTCCCTTTATCAGAGATGTCAGGAGTCCCTTCATCAGAGGTGTCAGGAGTCCCTTCATCAGAGGTGTCAGGAGTCCCTTCATCAGAGGTGTCAGGAGTCCCTTCATCAGAGATGTCAGTAGTCCCTTCATCAGAGGTGTCAGTAGTCCCTTCATCAGAGATGTCAGGAGTCCCTTCATCAGAGATGCTGGGTTCAGAATCAGGTCTCAGAATTACCTGCCACAGATCGGTGCTAAAGCC
Source organism: Macrostomum lignano (assembly GCA_002269645.1). Classification (NCBI taxonomy): domain Eukaryota; kingdom Metazoa; phylum Platyhelminthes; family Macrostomidae; genus Macrostomum; species Macrostomum lignano. The sequence continues at coordinate 162,985 of NIVC01001444.1, read as the reverse complement.
AATCTCGGTGATAAATTAGACAAAATTAAATACGCAAGAAAGTTTTGTAGGCATTTTTGCTTTGAAGTCAAACATTAGTAGGTTTCCAATGGAAGCGAACTGCCTATTTTTTGTCAGGCCATTGGACTGAAATGGAACGCATGGGTTAAATAAGTTAGGCGCAGGACAGCGTATCCTCACCTGTTCACGGCGTAAGTTGTTACGATATTGAATTAGCAACTTACTTAGCACGTAATGCTGGATTGCAAGTCCGCATTGGTCAGTCTGAAAATTGAAATTCCGTCTATTATTAACAATTTTATTAACTGATATTTTAATTAATATTATTACAGGACATCCATGGGAGAATATTTTGGTATTTTATTACACCTTTCCTGCTATGAGAACATCTGTTACACTATGAGAACACTTGTTACACTATGAGAACATCTGTTACACCATGAGAACACCTGTTACATTATGAGAAAACCTGTTACACTATGAGAACACCTGTTACACCATGAAAACACCTGTTCCACTATGAGAACACCTGCTAAACTATGAGAACACCTGTTACACTATGAGAACACCTGTTACACTATGAGAACACCTGTTACACTATGAGAACACCTGTTACACTATGAGAACACCTGTTACACTATGAGAACACCTGCTAACCTATGAAAACACCTGTTACACTATGAGAACACCTGCTAAACTATGAGAACACCTGTTACACTTTGAGAACACCTGCTAAACTATGAGAACACCTTTTACACTATGAGAACACCTGCTAACCTATGAAAACACCTGTTACACTATGAGAACACCTGCTAACCTATAAAAACACCTGTTACACTATGAGAACACCTGCTAAACTATGAGAACACCTGTTACACTATGAGAACACCTGTTACACTATGAGAACACCTGTTACACTATGAGAACACCTGTTACACTATGAGAACACCTGTTACACTATGAGAACACCTGCTAACCTATGAAAACACCTGTTACACTATGAGAACACCTGCTAAACTATGAGAACACCTGTTACACTTTGAGAACACCTGCTAAACTATGAGAACACCTTTTACACTATGAGAACACCTGCTAACCTATGAAAACACCTGTTACACTATGAGAACACTTGTTACACTATGAAAACACCTGTTACACTATGAGAACACTTGTTACACTATGAGAACACCTGTCCTACCATGAGAACCATGAGAGCACCGGCATCACCTCAGTCCCCAAGCGGCTCCTCAGCCGGATGTTGGTCCGGACGCTCCGCCTGTTCACCGGCTGAGTCGGCCTCCAATTGTCCGACATCAAAGCCGACATGGCCACACTTGATATTCTCAATTGCCGAAGAATCTTTAACTGGAGTGAAATACGAGTATTTAGCTTGTTTTTATGTTAATGAAAAAAAAGAAAATATTAACTTTAATTTGCTTTAAATGCTTCCCACACCTGTTTGGAGGTCACCGCTATTGGTCTGTTTAGAATAATCCAAGTCACAGATTCTTGACAGCCCGGAAATGGTAGCGACCCTTGGTACGTGATGTAGTCTGCGGATTCTGGCAGCAGATTCTTCACTTTCAGTCCCGAGATGGCGTAGCGCTGTCCTTTGTCGATTGAGGATTTTTTTCGTTTTTAGCAGTCAGTGACTCAGTAAGTTGGATGGGTTTATGGGATCTGTGAGTGGTATTGAGTTTTGGGGATCTGTGAGTGGGATCGAGGTTTGGGGATCTGAAGGTCGGATCGAGTTTTGGGAATCTGTGAGTGGGATCGAGTTTCGGGGATCTGTAAGTGGGATCGAGTTTTGGGGATCTGTGAGTGGGATCGAGGTTTGGGGATCTGAAGGTCGGATCGAGTTTTGGGGATCTGTGAGTGGGATCGAGTTTTGGAGGGGGTCTGTGAGTGGGATCGAGTTTTGGAGGGGGTCTGTGAGTGATCGTGTTTGGGGATCTATGATTCAATTTTTGAGTATGAGTAAGTCGGTGTAAAGAGTGGGTGGCGCTTACCTTTAAGGACGGTTTTTTGAGTTGCCTCAATGAGAGCTGCAACGTCTTTGTTTGAATAGGCCTCAATCTGGAAATGTTTCATTCAATAATCACTGACACTCGTAAATATTCACCATCGACTTGTCAGCACAATAAGCAGTGCAGAACCCAACCTTGAAAAAAGCTGAAACTGCCGCGATGCCGTGCGGCGAGACCAGGGCTGAGGAATAATTCTCGTACAGATCTGAATTGTAGGCATAGAGCTGCAGCTGGGGCGGGAGAGGGGGTCGAGCTGGGTAGTATACTGCTGAAATAATGGAATGGATTGCTAATCTAGCCAATCACGGATGCAGGAATAGAATGGATTGCTAATCTAGCCAATTACGGATGAAGGGATAGAATGGATTGCTAATCTAGCCAATCACGGATGCAGGAATAGAATGGATTGCTAATCTAGCCAATCGTGACTTGAATGCATAGAATGGATTGGTAGTCTAGCCAATCACGGATGCAGGAATAGAATGGATTGCTAATCTAGCCAATCACGGATGCAGGAATAGAATGGATTGCTAATCTAGCCAATCGTGACTGAAGGCATAGAATGGATTGCTAATCTAGCCAATTACGGATGAAGGGATAGAATGGATTGCTAATCTAGCCAATCGTGACTGAAGGCATAGAATGGATTGCTAATCTAGCCAATCATGGATGCAGGAATAGAATGGATTGCTAATCTAGCCAATCACGGATGCAGGAATAGAAGGGATTGCTAATCTAGCCAATCACGGATGCAGGAATAGAATGGATTGCTAATCTAGCCAATCGTGACTGAAGGCATAGAATGGATTGCTAATCTAGCCAATCACGGATGCAGGAATAGAATGGATTGCTAATCTAGCCAATCACGGATGCAGGAATAGAAGGGATTGCTAATCTAGCCAATCACGGATGCAGGAATAGAATGGATTGCTAATCTAGCCAATCGTGACTTGAATGCATAGAATGGATTGGTAGTCTAGCCAATCACGGATGCAGGAATAGAATGGATTGCTAATCTAGCCAATCACGGATGCAGGAATAGAATGGATTGCTAATCTAGCCAATCGTGACTGAAGGCATAGAATGGATTGCTAATCTAGCCAATTACGGATGAAGGGATAGAATGGATTGCTAATCTAGCCAATCGTGACTGAAGGCATAGAATGGATTGCTAATCTAGCCAATCATGGATGCAGGAATAGAATGGATTGCTAATCTAGCCAATCACGGATGCAGGAATAGAAGGGATTGCTAATCTAGCCAATCACGGATGCAGGAATAGAATGGATTGCTAACCTAGCCAATCGTGACTTGAATGCATAGAATGGATTGGTAGTCTAGCCAATCACGGATGCAGGAATAGAATGGATTGCTAATCTAGCCAATCACGGATGCAGGAATAGAATGGATTGCTAATCTAGCCAATCGTGACTGAAGGCATAGAATGGATTGCTAATCTAGCCAATTACGGATGAAGGGATAGAATGGATTGCTAATCTAGCCAATCGTGACTGAAGGCATAGAATGGATTGCTAATCTAGCCAATCATGGATGCAGGAATAGAAGGGATTGCTAATCTAGCCAATCACGGATGCAGGAATAGAATGGATTGCTAATCTAGCCAATCACGGATGCAGGAATAGAATGGATTGCTAATCTAGCCAATCGTGACTGAAGGCATAGAATGGATTGCTAATCTAGCCAATTACGGATGAAGGGATAGAATGGATTGCTAATCTAGCCAATCGTGACTGAAGGCATAGAATGGATTGCTAATCTAGCCAATCATGGATGCAGAAATAGAATGGATTGCTAATCTAGCCAATCACGGATGCAGGAATAGAAGGGATTGCTAATCTAGCCAATCACGGATGCAGGAATAGAATGGATTGCTAATCTAGCCAATCGTGACTTGAATGCATAGAATGGATTGGTAGTCTAGCCAATCACGGATGCAGGAATAGAATGGATTGCTAATCTAGCCAATCACGGATGCAGGAATAGAATGGATTGCTAATCTAGCCAATCGTGACTTGAAGGCATAGAATGGATTGGTAGTCTAGCCAATCACGGATGCAGGAATAGAATGGATTGCTAATCTAGCCTACACCATGGATGAAGGCATAGAATGGATTGCTAATCTAGCCTACATCATGGATGAAGGCATAGAATGGATTGCTAATCTAGCCAATCATGGATGCAGGAATAGAATGGATTGCTAATCTAGCCTACATCATGGATGAAGGCATAGAATGGATTGCTAATCTAGCCAATCATGGATGAAGGCATAGAATAGATTGCTAATCTACCCTACATCATGGATGAAGGCATAGAATGGAACCGTGTTGAAAAATCCTGTCATCCAAAGCAGGGATTAAAGCCACCGGTTGCCACCGCACCTCTCCGGCGAAGGCTCTGTCATCGATTCGATGGTCGGAGCCTCGCCAGTCGTCCGATCCGAACTTCAGCAGCGCGCCAAACAGCGAATAGTTGTAGGACATCGGCCCGCCCGACACGAATGCTGCGCCCTGTGTCAGTTCCAGCTGTAGGTCTGTTCCAGTGTTGTGCACCCAGACTTTCACCTGGGAAACGGTTGAATCTGGCGTGACTCTGAGGGATTTCCTGCGAGTGCTTCGAAGTGATAACCTCTGAGATTTCCCTGTAGGCATACATGTAGTTTCTAGGATTTCCCTGTACATGCAGGCATAGTTCTTGGGATTTCCCTGTACATAGTGGCATAGTTCTTGGGATTTCCCTGTACATGGAGGCATAGTTCTTGGGATTTCCCTGTACATGCAGGCATAGTTCTTGGGATTTCCCTGTACATGGTGGCATAGTTCTTGGGATTTCCCTGTACATGGAGGCATAGTTCTTGGGATTTCCCTGTACATGAAGGAATAGTTCTTGGGATTTCCCTGTACATGGAGGCATAGTTCTTGGGATTTCCCTGTACATGAAGGAATAGTTCTTGGGATTTCCCTGTACATGGAGGCATAGTTCTTGGGATTTCCCTGTACATGAAGGCATAGTTCTTGGGATTTCCCTGTACATGGAGGCATAGTTCTTGGGATTTCCCTGTACATAAAGGCATAGTTCTTGGGATTTCCCTGTACATGCAGGCATAGTTCTTGGGATTTCCCTGTACATTGATGCATAGTTATCGGGATTTCCCAGCAGACATAGTGCTTCGGGATTTTCCTGCAACTCAGCTTTTTCTCTGTAATTATCAGATTCTTATGCAATCTTACCGACTTTTCAATTCCAACAAAGACTAGAGGTCCCAGGTTCGAGTCGAACACTAGCCTTGTGGTTGCCACGCTGATTGGCGATTGCTGCATGCCCCGGTGGCACACGGGCCAGGTGTCGAAGGCCATGTAGGCTGGCCTGCCCCACTGGTCCGGGCCTGAGAGGGTCGGTGCGGCTTCAGATCCCGTCCTCTCGTTCATCTCTCCCTCAGTCTCCATCCTGTCCTTCATCTCTCTCCCAGCCTCCGTCCTGTCCTTCATCTCTCTCCCAGTCTCCGTCCTGTCCTTCATCTCTCGCTTCTCAGTCTCCGTCCTGTCCTTCATCTCCCTCCCAGCCTCCGTCCTGTCCTTCATCTCTCGCTTCTGAGTCTCCGTCCTGTCCTTCATCTCTCTCCCAGCCTCCGTCCTGTCCTTCATCTCTCTCCCAGTCTCCGTCCTGTCCTTCATCTCTCTCTCAGTCTCCGTCCTGTCCTTCATCTCTCTCCCAGCCTCCGTCCTGTCCTTCATCTCGCTCCCAGTCTCTGTCCTGTCCTTCATCTCTCGCTTCTCAGTCTCCGTCCTGTCCTTCATCTCCCTCCCAGCCTCCGTCCTGTCCTTCATCTCTCTCTCAGTCTCCGTCCTGTCCTTCATCCCTCTCTCAGTCTCCGTCCTGTCCTTCATCCCTCTCTCAGTCTCCGTCCTGTCCTTCATCTCTCTCTCAGTCTCCATCCTGTCCTTCATCCCTCTCTCAGTCTCCGTCCTGTCCTTCATCTCTCTCTCAGTCTCCGTCCTGTCCTTCATCCCTCTCTCAGTCTCCGTCCTGTCCTTCATCCCTCTCTCAGTCTCCGTCCTGTCCTTCATCTCTCTCTCAGTCTCCGTCCTGTCCTTCATCTCTCTCTCAGTCTCCGTCCTGTCCTTCATCTCTCTCTCAGTCTCCGTCCTGTCCTTCATCTCTCTCTCAGTCTCCGTCCTGTTTCGGTCCTGTCCTTCACCCTCTGGACCATTTTTACAATCCAATTTGAAAATGAAAACAGGCATAGTTGAGCAACGCACCCCCAATAACTCCAGGTTTGTAGTGCCACCAGTCGTCTAGTTGTGAATTCCAATTATCGTCTTTCCAAATTGCGACAACTAAAAATAAAACAGTGTACACATTTTCCTCTTATTGCATGCATATTAGATTACTCCCTAGATTTAAATTGCGGCTCATTAAAAAGAATGAAAAGATCTGAATTATGTATATTCATTTCAATTAATAATCCAACGGATTTTTAACGATAATTTTAATAATAATAGAATATAGGAAGAAAGAGGTATATGAACTCTAGTCTTTATAGATTAGACACGCAAATTCTATCATTATACATCCTGCCTCTCAGCTCAGACATCACACCTCTCGGATTAGACATCACACCTCTCGGATTAGACATCACACCTCTCGGATTAGACATCACACCTCTCGGATTAGACATCACACCTCTCGGATTAGACATCACACCTCTCGGATTAGACATCACACCTCTCGGATTAGACATCACACCTCTCGGATTAGACATCACACCTCTCGGATTAGACATCACACCTCTCGGATTAGACATCACACCTCTCGGATTAGACATCACACCTCTCGGATTAGACATCACACCTCTCGGATTAGACATCACACCTCTCGGATTAGACATCACACCTCTCGGATTAGACATCACACCTCTCGGATTAGACATCACACCTCTCGGATTAGACATCACACCTCTCGGATTAGACATCACACCTCTCGGATTAGACATCACACCTCTCGGATTAGACATCACACCTCTCGGATTAGACATCACACCTCTCGGATTAGACATCACACCTCTCGGATTAGACATCACACCTCTCGGATTAGACATCACACTTCTCGGATTAGACATCACACCTCTCGGTTTGGACATCACACCTCTCGGTTTGGACATCACACCTCTCGGTTTGGACATCACACCTCTCGGTTTGGACATCACACCTCTCGGTTTGGACATCACACCTCTCGGTTTGGACATCACACCTCTCGGTTTGGACATCACACCTCTCGGTTTGGACATCACACCTCTCGGTTTGGACATCACACCTCTCGGTTTGGACATCACACCTCTCGGTTTGGACATCACACCTCTCGGTTTGGACATCACACCTCTCGGATTAGACATCAGTCACATCACACAGCATGTAATGGCGGGTACAGCACGCCTGTGTAGCATGAGACAGATTAGGCCTACGGGCTAAGGTCTGCGATCCTACACACCTGCACCCCCTCTATTCTGGTGCAGGAATGGCAGGAGAACTCTCTCCAAGCTGACTCGCAAGCCGACCCAGGGGTTCACTCCCCGCATGTGTTCAAGGCAGCTCTAGGGCTGCTGGACTGACTGGGCTCCGGCGGCGGCAACCCATCCGTGGCCTTTTGGCCAAGTTGGGTACGGGCTCCGCCCGGAAGTGCAACTGTGCGTATCAGGTACCTCTGGCCACGGCTCTGAGGAACAGGTACCACCCTCTGACCTTAACAGGGTATGCGGCCAGCCCGCAGGCTCCGGAGGCAGTCCTCCTGCTTCCCTCAAGGGCCCAGTGTAGTACCGTGCTGTTGGTCCTTTGGTTCGGCCTCTGGTTTTTCCAAGCCGGGCTCTTAGCCGGGGAGTTTCTCGGTTGCTAGCGGTCGGGCCGGTACGGGCTTAAGCCACCCCCCGGTCGCTACCTCTTGGCCTGGTTGTTGGGTTTGGGGTTACGGCCCAGCGGCTTCTCACCTTTAGTCCCCACTCGCCTTTCAGCGACTCATGGAGTATTCACTTACCTCCGACACGTCCGAGGCTGCTGGAGCACCAACCGAGGTTGGCACCGCGGCCCAGCCGGACATTCGCAACACCGGAACCCCCGGTGCCTCTCAATCTGCCGCTGCCGCCGCTCAGGATAATACCGGAGTGGCTGGACAAGACAGCGGACCTCAGATTTCAAAAAAGAAGGCCCGTAGCATTGCTCGCTACAAAGCCTTTCTCCAGCGCAAAGCGGAGGAACGGAGGAATGCGAAAGCCGCCCCTCCGGCCACCTCTGAGGAGGGTGCCGGTAACTCTGCGAACCCCGCGGAGGAGCCGACATCCGACAAGGGGGTGGACCCCGCGCGCCGGTCTGATGCGTCAGGTGCCGCCGAAGCTCCTGGTGCGGCTGGCCCCTCCCGTGACCGGACCTCTGCCCGTGTGGAAGCTCCCACGGCCGTGGAGGGATCCAAAGCGGGGGGCGCTGGCCAAACCACAAAGCCGAAGCGAACCTACGCGGCTATGGCCAAAAGGCAGCCGGCCCTGGTTATCCAAGGCCAGGAGACGCCTCTTACGGCCGAACAGCTCGACCTTATCTGGCGCAGGTTGGACTCCCACCTGGTCAAGATGGCCTTGAGCGGCACTACCATTCGAGTCCAAAAGACGAAAGTCGAGGACCAAGCCCTCTATATCCAGCCCACCGACAGCCAGTCAGGACAGCAGCTCCTCGAGCTGCTGAAAACCTTCGACTGGGGTACGGAGCTGGAGAACCTGTTCATCTACAGGGAGGACGAGCGACCCCGGACACACCGGCACCGTGCCTGGATCCCGGCTCGCAGCTGCATCACCAAGGCCGACGAGCTGCGTCACCTGCTAGTGGCTTCCAACCCGGAGCTACCTGCCAACGGTGTCGTAGTTCACGAGACCATCTCCAAGCCAGGCGGAGACGGTTTCACGGCTATTCTTGGACTGTCGGATAGCTGGATGCTCCGCTACCCGGACATGTCCATCATCTCTGTCGGGCTGTTGCAGATTCAGCTCTTTAGCTTTGAGTCTGACGCCACCCGCCCACCGCCCCCGGAGAAGCGTAAGCGGGCAGTCGGGGGCTCTGCCGGGCGGAAACGCCCAGGAAAAGAAGCTTCCGGCCGTCACGACCCCTCCGAGGACGTGGACCCTGTCAGAGGGAAAGCCGCGAAAGCTGCAGCAACAGGCGGACGTGGGAAGGGCCGGAAACCCGCCCGGAACACTATCCGCTCTGGTCTGACTCAGCGCGCGAAACAGCTGCTGGACACCGCCAAGGCCCCCAACCGCAGCCACCCCCAGCCCAGTGTCACCACTGCGGCCCCCCGGAAAACCGGGCCGAGAGCGAGAATGCCGCCCAGGCAGCGACCCCGCCCTCGACCATGGAATCCATCCGGGAGGAGCCCATGGAGCTGGAGCCTGGAGCTATCGGCGAGGCAGAAGAGGCAGCTCTCCTGCACAACTCGCCTTGAGCCGGCAGGAAGCTGCGCGGACCACTCGTGGAATTCCCGGAGTGGACATCCTGCAGCTTAACCTGCACCACTGCATCGCGGCCTCGACCAACCTGATGCGGGTGGCAAACTTTGCGAAACCGGGCATCATCCTACTCCAGGAGCCCTGGACAAAGAAAGGTAAGATTCCGAATATTCCTGCTGGTTTTGACTGTTTTCAAGACCCCCAAAACCCCAGAGCAGCCATTTTCGTATCTACCCACCTCAAAGCTTGGCACAGACCGGACCTCTCTGACAGAGACCTCTGTGTCATTCAGTCCAACCACATTATCACCAACCGCACGGTCATCATCGCCTCGATCTATATCCCTGGCGATGGCCCCGCGGTTCCACCTAACCTCACCTCCCTCGTGGACTACTGCTCTAACCGTAGGTTCGAGCTGCTGGTGGCGGGCGACATCAACGCTCACCACACCCACTGGGGCAGTAATACTTCCAATAGCAGAGGCGAGGAACTCCTTGCTTACATCTGCACCACCAACACTGAGTTTTGCAACATTGGTGGAACCCCCACCTTTGACAAAGGGCGATGGACGGAGGCCCTCGACGTCACCCTCGTCTCCCATGGCTTGGCTCCTTTAGTCAAGGACTGGGAGGTGTGGGACGAAGAGGAGTCTCTGTCTGACCATCGCTTCGTTCGTTTTCGTTTGCAATCCTCTTGCCCCAAGCCTCACATTCTGTGGAAAAGGAACGTCCGGAATACTGATTGGACGGCTTTCACGGAAACCCTGAAATGCCAGACAGATCAGCTGGCCACCGTCGCTCCAACCACCTGTCAGGAAGTGGATGACCTTGCAGACTTGCTCAGCAAGACCGTCCTGACAGCCCATGAGGCTTCCTGTCCTCTTAAAGCCTACAAAGGCAAAAAATCCGCCCCCTGGTGGCACCCGGCGCTCGGATCCCTCCGGCGCAAGGCAAAGTGCCTCCAACGGAAAGCTCGCAAGAGCAAGGACCCAGCTGACCTGGCCGCCTATCAAGAAGCGATCCGTGACTTTAAGCGTGAAACCAGGAAAGCCAAGTCCGACAAATGGCGCCAATACTGCGCGGAGTTAGAAGGCACCCGTCCTACTTCGCGCGTAGTTAAGGCTCTCACCCTCGACAAAATGTCAAAGCTCTCAGTCATTAAAAGACCGGACGGCCGGCTCGCTGAGAACCCTGGGGAATCGCTGGACATTATGCTCACCAGCTCTTTCCCACGTGCCGCACCGCAGCTAGGCCCACCGGACCACTCTCCGGGCGGACAGATCCTGGCTTCGACCATCATTACTAGAGAGAGGACGGCTCGCGCCGCAAAATCCTTCTCTCCTTTCAAGTCTCCGGGTCCTGACAACATTTATCCTGCCTTCCTTCATGAGGCAGTTAAAAATGACAGGTTTCTCGGCCTCCTCTGCAACCTCTTCAAGGCCAGCATTACCCTCGGGTATGTGCCAAAAGCCTGGCAAGAGGCTACGGTAGTCTTCATACCCAAGCCAGGAAAGGGAGACTATCACTCCGCCAAAGCTTACCGCCCTATCAGTCTGACATCTTTCTTCCTCAAACTGATGGAACGGCTGGTGCTCTGGCGCCTTCTCCTTGTTGAGCTGAGGAACTCCCCGCTCTCCCCTAATCAGCACGCCTTTCGTCCTGGACGTTCCATCGAAAGTGCGCTGCACGCCATTGTCGACAAGCTGGAGCGCGCCGTGCTTGGCAGTGGATACGCGCTGTCGCTTTTTCTCGACATTGATGGTGCTTTTAACAATGTGCTCTTTGAAGCCTTTAAGCGAGCCCTGGAATCCCGGGGCACGCACGAGCACCTCACCCGCTGGATCATGTACATGGTCTCCCATCGTACTGCCACCTCGCACCTCCTGGGACACTCACGCTCCGTGGAAGTCCAGAAAGGCGGACCGCAAGGTGGAGTCCTCAGCCCGATACTCTGGAATTTAGTTCAGAAGGTCGGCTATGCGGACGATGTTACCGCCACTGTGGCTGGACCATCGCCCGCGGTCCTCAGGGACCTCCTTCAAGCCTTCATCCACCGTGCCGAGCGCTGGGCACATAGCTGCGGTCTCAGGTTCTCTGAGTCTAAAACCGTGGCTATTATGTTCACCAGCCGCCGAAACTGGAGGATCGAACCGCTCTCCCTCTATGGCAAACCTGTTGCCATGGAGAAACAAACTAGATGTCTGGGCGTCACCCTCGACCACAGGTTGAGCTGGACCCCGCACGTCCAAACTAAAGCCCGCAAAGCTCTCGCGACTCTCTCGCGCAGATCCGCAGAGCTTTCGGTGCTACCTGGGGCCTCACCCCCCGCCGCCTCTGGTGGATTTACACTGCCATTGTTAGACCGGCCATCTCCTTTGCCGGCCTCATTTGGAACAGTGCCCTAGAGGTGAAAGGGGTTCTTGAGGTTTTAAATAGGGTGCAAGGCCGCGCTTGTCGAGCTATCATGAGCGCGGCTCCCTCAACGCCCTTCGCTGGCATGAACTCCTTCTTAGACATTCCCCCCCTCGACCCCTTTGTTAGAGGGGAGGCTATGAAAACCACCCGTCGTCTGCTTGATGCGGGTGTCCAAATCCAGAAGCAGTTCGCCTTCAGAAAGCGGAACCTCCGGCCGCATGGCGACCTCAGCCTGCGAGACCTGGAAGCAGCGAGAGGCCTGCTGACCCTCTCGGACGGAATCCCGTCCACGCTCTGCCCTCCGCTCAAATTCAAAACCAGCATTCCACCACGCCATGAAGCGAGAGACAACTGGAAACCCCATGAAATCCACTGCTTCACTGACGGGTCCCAAATCAACTCCGCCTCTGGCTACGGCTACTGCATCGTGTCTGGAGGGAGAACTGTGGCGACCTTCTCCCAACACACCGGCACCTGCTCCACCGTCTTCCAGAACGAAGTTCTCGCCATCAGCTCCTGCGCCATGGAGCTGTACAATCAGCACGTCTGGGGGAAGGAAATTACCCTCCACTCGGACAGTCAAGCGGCGATTCACGCCCTTGAGCGCACCACCACCTGCTCGCGTACAGTCCTCGACTGCATCGGGCAGCTCAACCGCTTAGGCGCCTCCAACAAGGTGTCCCTAAGGTGGATCCCCGGGCATTCGGGCCACCCCGGCAACGAGCTGGCCGATCGCCTGGCCAAGGCTGGCTCGACCGGTTCTTTTACTGGTCCCCTGCCCGTGGCCCCCACCCCCATCGCCGTTGTCACCACTCGGATCAACCAGTGGGTGGCTTCTAAGCACAGGGAGAGGTGGGCTAACGCCCCCGACTGCCGGCAATCCCGTGCGGCTGTCCCCTGTCCCTCCTCCGCCCTACGCAGGGCCCTGCTTGGACTCAACCGCAGGGACATCAGGGCGGTTACCATGGCCCTCTCGGGTCATGGCTGCTTTGCCAGGCATCGTTACCTCCAGGAGAAAATCCGCAGTGAGGAATGCCCTTTCTGCCTCTCCGGTGTCGAGAATGCGGAGCACTTCATCTGTGAATGCCCCGCCTTTACTCAGGACAGGCTCACCTACCTCGGCCCAAACCCGGACCTCTCCGACGTTTTTCAGGCCCGAGAATCTCTGCCAGCTCGTCCGCTACCTAAGGGCTACCGGGCGAGCGACAATCCACCTCCTGGACTCTCCGGAGGGGGACCGCGCTGCGGACGCCGGCGCCACCGGAACTCCCTGCGCGACACCGCAGCACTAGCTGCCCGTGGTCGCCAGGGGTTAGCGAAATGGGCGGCAACGCCTCCTCGCTGTTTCCGGACGCACGGAGCCCCCTGCAGCTAAGTCAAGTAAGTTAAGTCACATCACACATCTCAGCTTACACATCACACCTCTCAGATTAGGCATCACACCTCTCGGATTAGGCATCACACACGATAGGAATTGGTGACCTTTCATATAAAGAAGTTCAGGATAGTAAAGTTTTACAAGTAAGTGACTCACCGTCAGGCATCAGCTGAAGCCAAAAGAAAATGCCGACCAAAAAAGACATTGGCTTTGCCCTTCTCAAATCGGTCATTTGCGCCTAGCAACAACAGGACGCAAGCTCTGCGATCTTCATTTGGAACCGCGAAGTTTTTTCGTGTTTTCATTCGGTTCAACGCTTTTCAGCAGGGCGGCGGAGGTCATTACCCCCACTCTGGGTTAACCGTGCGTGGAGGGCCGAGAGTTGCTGGGAAACCGACTCCCCCAATGGAATCCCAATTTTGCTGTCTCGGACGCGCGAATTCCCTAGATCGGCCGGCCTCTCTTGACAGGACACTGCGTGTCTGATTGGCCAAAATATTCCCAATGTATTTCTGTATTAGAAATCGAATTGTTAGGAGAGCTAAGGAGGTGGCAGGAGTTGAACTAATGCATGTTCAACGCAGCTTCATCTGAAAGCTGAGCAGAATATAGCACGCTTTGGGGGGCGCAAAACTCACTTAATAACAACCCGGGTTAGCGTCCGGGTCTAATTCTGGCATTCAAATCATGCTGTGATTTATCAGTAATTTCTTTCATTACTACATGCAGCTTTCGCTAGCAGAGGGACTTGTGCAGCCGCCTACTGCTTGTCTCTTGAGATTCTCTTGCCTATGCACATTGTGCATACTTTCGTGTCCTGAATCACACTTCATGCAATTCATGCACGAAATATGCGGCTTACATTATACATGTCAACAACAACAAAATACACTGTACGCTGTACGCTATCAGAATTAGGTCGTATAAGAAAAACAGAAGCCAAGACGCGAGGTGTGTAAGTGTACTGTACTGTCTTGCAACTAATAATAGTTTAAAATCGGAGGAAGTCAGAATAAAAGTCACCAATGAAACAAAAAACTGGTTTTTCCAAACAAACAAAAAACTCGTTTCTGACAAGATCGTTTTATATAAATTATATATTTTTCAGTTTACCGAAATTTGCCGAAATTTGCCGAAATTTGATTTTTCTCGTGGAGGATAGCAGGCCCTTTATAATTTCTAAACGCATATATATGTATAGGGCCGGTATCATGCAGTGCATGAGCTATTGATACATATGCAAGGTGTCGCTTTATATGTCCCCTTATTCTCTTTATCAATACTTGCTAAGCATAGTAGAAAAATGCAATGCAGGAAGAATCTGCCGCGGGGCTAAATACCCTGCATATAAAGCACTGCGGGCAAATCTCGGCCGGCGATTCGTCTTGTAAGAATTCTCAGGAACCCTATTTCTCCAATATAGTGCTGACGTTTCCTTATTTAAGTCGGATAAAGAAATAAGATAATTGATTTCACTCTTTAGCAACACAAACCATTGATTGAACTAATTAGTCCAAAAGAATAGCAAGGTGTAAAATCTGTCTTACCTTCCGTAAAAAAATAGTTAAAACAAAATCTGTGATGCTTATAAAAACTTCGAGCTAGTGAAAAAAACAAAAATAGTCAGGGTAGAAAAAAGTATGTTTATAAAGTAAATAAGTATACCAATACCATCCTCCATTGTTACACAATGGCACATTTTAAAATTAAGTCTCCTAGCGTTTGCAATGTTCGCCTGCAGTAAATAAAATATTGTATCTTTTAATTGTACGCGGAGAAGAGCTGAGATTTGCCACGAGAATAATCTAAGCTATTCAAATGAGGTAAGAAATTTTCTGTCTGTTTTCTTCTCTTCACTTGCATGCTATCTTCGTTATCATATTTCCGGTTCAATGACAAGTATCTGACATTTATTGGCATTGCCATAAAAAATTAAGATTTATTTTTATCTCACAATTTTTGATATATATTTTATACTATTAGTTTGTTTATTAAAAAAAATGGTATAATATATAGTGCAGAAATATTTCTATGACTGTATATCAAAGTGTTCTTGATAAGATTTATTAAGACAGTAATAGTAGGTAGTAGTAAGGCCAAGGGTATGGGACTTCAGCAAAAGGACCTGTCAATATGTACACTACAAAAAGCTTATTTGAAGAAAGGTGGGTTGTTTACACATAAACAAATTCTCAATGCAGTTACATAGAATAAAAAGAAATTTTAAACTATAAAGAAGAGAAAAAACTTTTTGTAAAAAAGAAAATTAGTACTAGGCCTATTTTAAAAACTTTTTTACATAGGCCTATAATTATATTGGTATCCACACTTTTCAGTGCCTGTGCTTTTTGGTGCCCATCATTTCGGTGCCCAAATTATACATTAGAATTGGACACACAATATAGAGATTGAGCTCTAATTTAGCAGTAAGTGCTTTGTCTTTGCGGTACTTATTTACTTTAAAAAATAAGGTATTATTCATTTAGTTAAGCTGACCTGCTGTTTTAATGAATTCAAAAAATGGTTTTTGATTAGGCCTACTCGATTCGATTTACTTACATGTCGCTATAGCTGCGCGTCTTAGCCACATCAAAATTTTAAACTAATGCCCCAAATGCGCTTGTAATAAAATCTTATAGATTATAGTCCAATAGTTATACCCAAAAAGATTTCAGTTCATTAAATAATACTCGCTTCATTTCCTAGGCAGTTTTATAAAATAAAACATGATTGGGTGATTCAAAAAATCAATAGTAACTAAAATACATGTAGACTTATCACATTTCATAATTTCAATCAAAACTACATGTAGCATTGTTGATGGATTTTAACTTTCCTAACTAAGTCTTCATAGCACTAGCACGCTTGCTGAGTGCAGCCAGCTTATATTGTATATATAGGATATAGCAAATGTATACAATTAAATTGAACAGATATTTCCAATTTAAAGAAACATGCCAGTTTAACAAAATTAATACTGCTTTTATTAAAAAAATCAAACGTTTTGTAAAGTATTTATTATATTTGTTATAGGATTTCTTTTTTATTATCATCATTTTGGCGTAATATAAACTGGGGCATCGAAAGGCAATCTGGGGCACCAAAATGCCGTGCACCAAAAAGCACAGGCACCGAAATGCATGGAAACCATTATATCAAGCTTTCATTAGGTTGAAATATTATAATATGAGTTTTAATATAAAGTCATTAGGGGGGCCTATTAATTAATTAATTATATTTTAAAAAGCTAAGTAAATTCTAATATATTAAACTATTTTTCAATTCTTATCTACTCTTGTATTTTATATATATTTTGACAATTTTTTGTTTTTACTTTCTTAACAAGTTTGCTTTGTTGTCCTTAGTTAGAATTAAAGATGTTTTGAAATTTTTATTTCAATTTCAATTTTCCAAATTACAAGATTTTTAGAGCAAATTTTTAGTTGAAAAAAATTACAAAAGTCAAATTTTAGAAGTGTCTAGGCCTAGTTTCAATTTTTTTTATCTATTTTTAATATTTTTTAACTTTTTAAATACTGTCTTGGACTTGAATCAGTGATATTTTTTACCATTTTTTAAATGTAGTTTTAGATTTGTTAAAACTGTTTTATATAAGTAGTATAGTTGTGGAACTATAAGTTTTCGTAAATTTTGCAGAACTTAAAAGAATTGTAAAAGTGTTTTGCTAATATATTGTATATTTTGTGCATATTACAATACAAAGATATATGTACATATATAGTTTAATCAATTGTGATTATTGCTATTCAATGATATATACATTAACCTAATATACATTGAGTGATATTATGTAAGATACAAAAGAGCAAGAGAAAGTTCTATGCATAAAGAAAAGCATATGAAATGAGGGTTACTTGTCTATCTTTTGCATGTAGTCATCTATTTGCTTGCATGATACTGTATAAATAGCATAATACACATGATTCATATTTTTCCATAGCTTAATCTCCTGCTAGCTCCGTCCTAGTAGTATTGTTAGAATTATCCTTTTATACAGTTACCATTACTATATATCAGACTACATTATATATACATACACCCATGCTAGTATCAAGAGGTAACTAGATTTTATGGTTTTTGTGGCAAAAAAGTTTTTGAATTCAGAGTAGCAACAATAAGGAACTCTACTTGTCCAATGGCTGAAATATACTATTTTATGCTACATGTATTTTGTTTTGCATGAGCAATAGATCAAAAGTAAAAAGTGTCAATAAATTTTGTTTTCAATTTTTATTTCAAGAGAAAATGCACTTTTCATTTGCACTTTGCACTCATCATTGTACCAAGTGCACTTTTGGAACATCTCTAGTTAGGATATATCTTTTAATATGCTATAACTTTTAAATCTTATTATTAGAGTCCCTAGTATTAAGCAAAGTTAATAAAAAATAAAAAGATCAATATAGATGCTATATGTCAAATATAAACAAAGAATACTATTAAAGTAAATAAGAAGTTATGATTTAAGTATATATAATTAATTTATGCAACCTTGTATTGTATACAAATATGTTTTTTTACTTATCTCTATGCTTATAACTAAACAAATGATAAATAATATTTAACATTTATTTATTAAAGACTTATTTATCTATTTTATCTATTTATCTTTTTATTTATCATTCATTTATTTATTTATTTATTTATTTATTTATTTGCTTACTTTGCATTGAAGAGACCTTAATATAAAAAAAACAATTATACAATAGTAAAAACACTAATATTATATTACCATAATATAAGTATAGCACTATTTATTCTAAGATAAAGATTAAAGAACATACAATTGTATCATTCAATTAAATATTACTTTGCAAAAACAACTTATTTTTTGAATAAACCAAAATTGTCAAAATTGATCAACTGTAAATTTAAAATTGATAAGCTATGGTCAAGGAGCCACCAAAGCTGGTGCCTTCTTCTTTTTATGAAGACCTAAAAAAATTGTAAGAAAATATAATGATAAACCAAAACTTAAAAGAAATTCCAAAAATAGCCTCCTAAGCCTCCTAATAACTGTTATAAACTTTGCCCTAAAAAAGGTCCTCACTGCCTTCAGTTTGCTTGGTATTGCACCCCTCTAGTGTATATTGTAGTGCCTTTACTTGTGAGTTAAAATCTGCCCTCCAATTTTATATATTTTTCTAATTCTGCCTTTCCATACAGCATAGTCAACATGTTTCTATAGTCATAAAATCTTTTGTGTCACAACAAAACCATTAATTGTAAACTTGTATTACATAACCATGTACTTAAAAGATGGATTACCTAACTTTTATTGAATTAGTTGGCTCAAGTTGTAATCTGGTTTATTCCAATTGTCCATTTATGATAATTACAAAAATATAATAATGCCGTTATTGGCCTATTACATAATTCATAGTTGTACTCGTTACTCACTTCACTTGACCCATGTCTATCATGCACTGAAAATGAAGTGAGAGTGCTATAAACTTATAGTGATTATTCTAGAATTGCCTTATTTTATTATCAAATTTATTATCACGCTAGCCCCGCTAACATAATTTGACAATGACCCAGTGCTATAAAATCTCACAACCCCCCCTTCGATCACAGCAACCTGCGCCTGCAAAAGCGGCTTGCCGCTGCCGTGCTGAAGTGCGGCAAAGCCAAGATCTGGCTGGATCCCAACGAGAACAGCGAGATCGCCAATGCCAACAGTCGGCAGAACATTCGCAAGCTGGTCAAGGACGGCCTGATCATCCGCAAGCCGGTTGCTGTCCACTCGCGTGCCCGCTGCCGCAAGAACCTGATCGCCAGGCGCAAGGGCCGCCACATGGGCCAGGGCAAGCGCAAGGGCACGGCTAACGCGCGCATGCCCGAGAAGGTGCTCTGGATGCGCCGCATGCGCGTGCTTCGCCGCCTGCTCAAGCGCTACCGCGAGGCTAAGAAGCTCGACAAGCACCTGTACCACCAGCTGTACATGAGCTGCAAGGGCAACGGGTTCAAGAACAAGCGCGTGCTGGTTGAGCACATCCACAGGAAGAAGGCGGAGCGGGCTCGCACTAAGCAGCTCATGGACCAGGCCGAGGCCAGGCGGACCCGCGCCAGAGAGGCCAGGAAGCGGCGCCAGGAGCGCGTGGCGCAGAAGCGCGCGGAAGTGCTGGAGTAGTTTGTGCCAGTCTCTCTATTTTGGTGACTTTTCGATCTGGCTAATTACTGTTTGGGATTAAATAAATTGTGCGCAGGTTTGATGTAGCTGAAGACAACAGACTGACGATTGTGAACCTGGATTGAAAAAATGTAATCTATTGTTAAATTTGAAATGGAATTCTTCATTATTTAACAA
The DNA here is from genome assembly GCA_002269645.1 of Macrostomum lignano. Classification (NCBI taxonomy): domain Eukaryota; kingdom Metazoa; phylum Platyhelminthes; family Macrostomidae; genus Macrostomum; species Macrostomum lignano. The sequence goes on along the minus strand of NIVC01001444.1, from coordinate 143,334 downwards.
TATAAACTTTGAAATTCACGACGACAGAGAGTATGAGAGAGGTTGCCACTGGCACCCTTCTTAGTGCTGTCTATGGCCGAATCCTTCTTTTATCTGTAGGCAAGACCAAATCTACTGCTATATACTGTGTAAATCTCTGTAGATACATATTACTTAACAGACTACTCACTAGTAGTCAAAATAGCATAGATACTGTACAATTTTTTTCATTGAGAATTCACGTCTACGTGTATCAATGATATGCATTTAGTAGAGACACCCTCGTTAGCCATACTTTAGTATTTTAATAATCCATGAATAACAAGCTTTGTACTTTGTACTAGATAATGAACTACAATGTTTGTTCGTTCAAAGTACACACGTACCTAGATCGATAAACGTCTTGGCTTGCAAACATCTGGCTGGTAAATGTCTGGCTGATAAATGGCCGGCGGGCTGGCAACTGGATTGACCCGCCCTACCAAAGCACATCGGTTTAGTATTGTTGGTTGGTTGTAATCCAACGTCAACGCGATAAAAATGGTACCGATAATTAACGTTGTAGGCTCATGCAATATGTATTGCTACAGGTGGCTAGCTTAAAATTAATGGAGTTTATTAGGCAGGGGCGTGAAAAAGATTTCTCGTTTTTCGGTTCGAAGTCGAATATCTCTTTTTTTTAAATAAAAAATGTGAATGTGTGAATATCAGGTAACAGTGAGCGCAGCGGGTTATCACTTAGAAATAGGAATTGAGAAGAACTAAAAATGCTTAAATTTGGCTTGCTTGGGGGGTGTCAGTATCTAATAAGTAGTACAATGTACTTCTACTATCTGCTGTGAAAGCCTCTGGGGTGCTCCAAAGGAGATAACATGTACTCGCACCGTCTTGTTTGTTCTGGTGCTTGACTGGGGTGCTGCGGAGTGTTCTGCCTTCTAACCAAGATGGCTTCTTGCTACGACGACTGTTGGTCTACGCCAACCGGAGAGGCGGCTGCGGCTCAGCGTGCTTGGCTACGCCAACGATCTCGCCCTGCTTTCCTCGACGGTTGAGGGCGTCCAGCGACAGCTTGATAGACTTTGGTTGCTGTTTTTGTTAGTGTCGGGCAGAACGAGACCCTAATTACTTGACCAGCAGAGGCGGGCGCTGTAGCGCCCGAGACCGTTCTGCGTTGCAACACCAAGACCTACTATACCAGCTGAAAGACGCGATTGGAGCCCGGGAATGCAAGCTAAAGAGTTTTGTTAATAAAAAAAACAAAAAATTCATAAAACTTGCACAGGTAAACACACACTGAGGTCTGTCATTCACAATTGTGTGCACTTCACTTTTCATTGGCATATTTTAGCTAATTAAACCCCAGGCTGACGATGTGATGTAGGTGCCCGGCAAAATTCAAGCGACAAAAGCAGAATATTTCCATTTGCCCGTGAAGAAAAAGAAGCAGATTGGAATGGTCTTAAAACTTTCTATATTTAGTAACAATAGATGCTGTTTCGGGCTACGCCCCAGAAGCATTTATAGGCACAAAAATGAACGCCAGAAAATAAGTGTCGATTACATCCTGTAGGGATGGTACGAAGCAGATCCGCGGTATCAATTTTTACCCATGCAGGCTCCGAGTAATCAGAGCCAATATATCGAGCTCCGTAAATAGAATTCAAGCAAATCCAACCTTGCTAAATTTTAACGTATCGAGACAAAAAACAACAGTGTCTCAACAATGTCTGAACTGCTGAACTCAATCAACAGCACAACTATTTATTTTCAATTGCTTTGTAAAATTATTCTCTATGAGTAAAAACTGCCATGCTGATTCGAATTGTTTCGTGTTACAACGGAAAATAATAATTTGATGATGCAGGCAGGTGAGAAACCATCGGGTCTGGGTGGAAAAATAATAGGAAAATATCGCGGGACCACAGATTCAAGAGAGGTTGCCAGTCGCATTGCTTAGCACAATATCCTCACCCAAAGTCGAGGTAGGGAGTATTGGTGGGTATTAACGCGACAATATTAGAAAATCTATACAATATTCGCAGCCTATATACAATAGCAGTCGGGTTTAGATGCAGCGAGTTCAAGTCTTCACAAAGAACACTGGAATCAATGTACGGCGCGGGACTCTTCGTTTCGTAGGAATTAATGTTTTGAAGGCTCAATTTTTTGCATAGTTACCGAAGGCAAGTTTGATTGACTGTTTTTTTTCCAAGAAACGAAGTTTTCCCGTCCCGTATCTATAGTAGTCCTTAGTAAGCGATACATTATGTTTAGGGCAGAATGCACTTAATTCTACATGTACAAGTGCTGTTGCAATTTTCCGAACTCTGTTTACTGTGAATGACATCCAATGTCCAAAATGAGGTGAAATTTTCTTAGCTTAACTAAGCATATGTACATGTTTAGTTAGTCTTGCCCACATATGCTAGAATAACTATGATGGGCCACTCAGCACATTTGCGTGTAAGCTACTTTCAGTTCAGTAGTAAGTGAAACAAGCATTTTAATGTATTTTTAAAGCCAAGGCTCATTTATTGGCTCCCCCAAGCTTGAACTCTCCAACCGCGCCTTTCCACACTACCCCTCCGTGCATCCCAATTTTTATTGCCCTTCTCGGAATTCCAGTTTAAAGCTGCCATGGACAGGCTAATGTACATTATTGCTAAACAATTTAGCAAGTTGTTTACGCCTGCAAGCTTGTGGGCTCCTAAACTTATCAAAGTCATCTCAGCTGCCTTTATTTTTTATAAAATAGCTTATGTATTCTTCTTTGCTACTGAAATGAAAGTAGAAAGCTGTTTTGCTAAGTATATGTGCCTGAGTGGCCCATCTAGCTATTTAGTATCTGTGGTCTTGCCCAGTTAAGGCTAAGATTTTAGTACATTTGCACTTTCCCGTTGTTCACGGTAAACATAAATCAGAAAACTTTTGTAACACCTCTCGTACATTATGGACATTGTTTTCAATAAATTCAGACGATTATTTTAATAAATCGATATGGCCACAGTCGCAACCGCTGTTTTAATAGAAATTAGAAAATTAGAATAGTAGCCAGTGGATTAACTTTGTTAAGTTGTTGCCAAGTATTCGGTAACACAGAAGGTCTCCTGAGTCTGATGTTGCCGTCTCGACTGACCTCCAGGTGTCTCCTGGATAATTTACGGGTGAAAGTTGTAGGAAACAAAGTGCGAACAAAGTTTTGTCGCAAAATTGTCTTGAAATGATAACATTTAATTGTCTAAATAGTCAAAGGAATCGATAGATAGCAGGCTATTGAACTGCATTGCTCTATACCAATGTTTAATATAGTTCGCTGCATCATTGGAGAGTTAAAGAAAGACGAGGAACCTGCAATCTTCAGGCTAAAGTTCGTCACTTATGTGCAGTACAATGTGTTATATCGATAAAATAGAGAAACTTATTATTATTAGTCAAGGAAATTAGTTGCGTGAAAACATTTTTATCACGTCTTATTGTTGTTAATCTCTGATGAAGAAATAAAAAGGAAAAACACGCGCTCAGCTTGATATTGCTGAGATTTTTTGTTGCAAAACTGACTAAACTATTTGCGTGACTCGATAAATTCTTTTTCGCATCACACAGGTGGGCGTGGCCATCAAGCTGCATAGGCATTACATGTATACCTGACTGCTATGCCCAAAATGCATTTCGCCCTTGAGGGCCAAATTCCAGATCGAGAGTTGTACAGCCTGTGTGAGCATGTGCCTGTGGAATAACTGACTAGCTGCATACATGTACCGATAATTACACTTATTAAGGCCTCTTAGGTTCATTCCCAAACACCTGCGGCTAATACTGCCTATAGCCTGCCTGTTAGTTACTCACTCGCTGACTCAATCGAAGCAGTCTTCCTCAACCAGAGTCACTGGCCCAGCCTGGACGATGGTGCAGAAAGTAAGCAAGCGATATTAACAGTCTCGTTTTCGTGATTTCAGCTCAGCGGCTTTAGACTATAAGAAAACACAAAAAGAAACTTTTCGCGATCTGCGGACATGGACTCTATAAATAACAACTGGACTGGAAATTATTCATTTAAACGTAGCAATCTTTATACATGTGTATCATATTGATTAATGCGAAATATCGGACATTATTTTAAAACCGTCCAGTTAAAACGGTACTCAGTTTTCTTTCGTTTCTTAGAAGTTTTGATGGTCATAATTTCTCGTTTAATATCTTAATTTTTTAAATCTTCATTAACAAAGTTCCTCGTTAGGAGGTCTCGTTAAATTCCTAGCCATGGACAACTAGAGTAGTCTAGTTGTCCATGGTCCTAGCAAGCATGTACTTTTTATGGTCCCTGACTAGACTAAGTACTTTCGATTTATTGATTTGTTTTAAGAAGCCATTGACGGCAAATAAAGTACAATGCGCTAAGAAATAAAGCAAGTTAAAAGTCCGTAAATTGAATAGCAAGATGCTTGATTGACTGCTCAAGTTCTCACCCTGAGCTCCCACGGGTTCTCCTCCTGAGCTGCTGCGTCATCATCCGCGTCCAGCCGATTCCCTCTGCTCGCTACCGGGGATGTCGGCTGCAACCGGCGGGGTCGCTGTGGCCTCGGAGGCTTCGGCGGCTGCTCCGGAGGGTCGGGGGTGACGGCTTCATCGTTCTGCTGCTGCTGACTGGGCTGCCCGTTCAGCAGAAACGACGGAGGCTCCGAATCTTCATTCGAATTCGTCGTTAACCCGTCGTCGTCAGCTAAAGCGACGCCTTCGTCGAGCTGGCCGGCGGACGGCCGGGCCGAGTCCGCGTCCTCGGCGATGGTGTCGAGGCCTGACGACTGGCGGGAGGTGGTCGGCGGGGTGCCGCTGCCCAAATTGCTGGTCAGCATGCTGAGCGACCTTCGGTGCTGGGCGCCCGCGATGCCGCCGAAAATTCCGGCCGACATGGCCGCCATCGACTTCAAAGCGTTGTTCGACTGTCGCTTGCTGATGTTCACGACTGCGGGGGCGGTGATGGATTTGTTGCTTTTGTAATGAGGCGCTGAAGTTGTACAAAACAGCAAGTCTTGTGGGCGTAGTGATGTGTGTGATCGGTGGGTGTCAGAGCCATCGGAGTTGCATGGACAGCTGAGTGATGTGTGTGATCGATGGGTGTCAGAGGCATCGGAGTTCATGGACAGCTGAGTGATGTGTGTGATCGGTGGGTGTCAGAGGCATCGGAGTTGCATGGACAGCTGAGTGATGTGTGTGATCGGTGGGTGTCAGAGGCATCGGAGTTGCATGGACAGGTCACAGCTGAGTGATGTGTGTGATCGATGGGTGTCAGAGGCATCGGAGTTGCATGGACAGCTGAGTGATGTGTGTGATCGGTGGGTGTCAGAGGCATCGGAGCTGCATGGACAGCTGAGTGATGTGTGTGATCGGTGGGTGTCAGAGGCATCGGAGCTGCATGGACAGCTGAGTGATGTGTGTGATCGGTGGGTGTCAGAGGCATCGGAGTTGCATGGACAGCTGAGTGATGTGTGTGATCGGTGGGTGTCAGAGGCATCGGAGCTGCATGGACAGCTGAGTGATGTGTGTGATCGGTGGGTGTCAGAGGCATCGGAGTTGCATGGACAGGTCACAGCTGAGTGATGTGTGTGATCGGTGGGTGTTAGAGGCATCGGAGTTGCATGGACAGGTCACAGCTGAGTGATGTGTGTGATCGGTGGGTGTCAGAGGCATCGGAGTTGCATGGACAGCTGAGTGATGTGTGTGATCGGTGGGTGTCAGAGGCATCGGAGCTGCATGGACAGCTGAGTGATGTGTGTGATCGGTGGGTGTCAGAGGCATCGGAGTTGCATGGACAGGTCACAGCTGAGTGATGTGTGTGATCGGTGGGTGTCAGAGGCATCGGAGTTGCATGGACAGCTGAGTGATGTGTGTGATCGGTGGGTGTCAGAGGCATCGGAGCTGCATGGACAGCTGAGTGATGTGTGTGATCGGTGGGTGTCAGAGGCATCGGAGTTGCATGGACAGGTCACAGCTGAGTGATGTGTGTGATCGGTGGGTGTCAGAGGCATCGGAGCTGCATGGACAGCTGAGTGATGTGTGTGATCGGTGGGTGTCAGAGGCATCGGAGCTGCATGGACAGCTGAGTGATGTGTGTGATCGGTGGGTGTCAGAGGCATCGGAGTTGCATGGACAGGTCACAGCTGAGTGATGTGTGTGATCGGTGGGTGTCAGAGGCATCGGAGCTGCATGGACAGCTGAGTGATGTGTGTGATCGGTGGGTGTCAGAGGCATCGGAGTTGCATGGACAGGTCACAGCTGAGTGATGTGTGTGATCGGTGGGTGTCAGAGGCATCGGAGTTGCATGGACAGGTCACAGCTGAGTGATGTGTGTGATCGGTGGGTGTCAGAGGCATCGGAGCTGCATGGACAGCTGAGTGATGTGTGTGATCGGTGGGTGTCAGAGGCATCGGAGCTGCATGGACAGCTGAGTGATGTGTGTGATCGGTGGGTGTCAGAGGCATCGGAGTTGCATGGACAGGTCACAGCTGAGTGATGTGTGTGATCGGTGGGTGTCAGAGGCATCGGAGTTGCATGGACAGGTCACAGCTGAGTGATGTGTGTGATCGGTGGGTGTCAGAGGCATCGGAGCTGCATGGACAGCTGAGTGATGTGTGTGATCGGTGGGTGTCAGAGGCATCGGAGCTGCATGGACAGCTGAGTGATGTGTGTGATCGGTGGGTGTCAGAGGCATCGGAGTTGCATGGACAGGTCACAGCTGAGTGATGTGTGTGATCGGTGGGTGTCAGAGGCATCGGAGCTGCATGGACAGCTGAGTGATGTGTGTGATCGGTGGGTGTCAGAGGCATCGGAGTTGCATGGACAGGTCACAGCTGAGTGATGTGTGTGATCGGTGGGTGTCAGAGGCATCGGAGCTGCATGGACAGCTGAGTGATGTGTGTGATCGGTGGGTGTCAGAGGCATCGGAGCTGCATGGACAGCTGAGTGATGTGTGTGATCGGTGGGTGTCAGAGGCATCGGAGTTGCATGGACAGGTCACAGCTGAGTGATGTGTGTGATCGGTGGGTGTCAGAGGCATCGGAGTTGCATGGACAGGTCACAGCTGAGTGATGTGTGTGATCGGTGGGTGTCAGAGGCATCGGAGTTGCATGGACAGGTCACAGCTGAGTGATGTGTGTGATCGGTGGGTGTCAGAGGCATCGGAGTTGCATGGACAGGTCACAGCTGAGTGATGTGTGTGATCGGTGGGTGTCAGAGGCATCGGAGCTGCATGGACAGCTGAGTGATGTGTGTGATCGGTGGGTGTCAGAGGCATCGGAGTTGCATGGACAGGTCACAGCTGAGTGATGTGTGTGATCGGTGGGTGTCAGAGGCATCGGAGTTGCATGGACAGGTCACAGCTGAGTGATGTGTGTGATCGGTGGGTGTCAGAGGCATCGGAGCTGCATGGACAGCTGAGTGATGTGTGTGATCGGTGGGTGTCAGAGGCATCGGAGTTGCATGGACAGCTGAGTGATGTGTGTGATCGGTGGGTGTCAGAGGCATCGGAGCTGCATGGACAGCTGAGTGATGTGTGTGATCGGTGGGTGTCAGAGGCATCGGAGTTGCATGGACAGGTCACAGCTGAGTGATGTGTGTGATCGGTGGGTGTCAGAGGCATCGGAGCTGCATGGACAGCTGAGTGATGTGTGTGATCGGTGGGTGTCAGAGGCATCGGAGCTGCATGGACAGCTGAGTGATGTGTGTGATCGGTGGGTGTCAGAGGCATCGGAGTTGCATGGACAGGTCACAGCTGAGTGATGTGTGTGATCGGTGGGTGTCAGAGGCATCGGAGTTGCATGGACAGGTCACAGCTGAGTGATGTGTGTGATCGGTGGGTGTCAGAGGCATCGGAGTTGCATGGACAGGTCACAGCTGAGTGATGTGTGTGATCGGTGGGTGTCAGAGGCATCGGAGTTGCATGGACAGGTCACAGCTGAGTGATGTGTGTGATCGGTGGGTGTCAGAGGCATCGGAGCATGCATGGACAGCTGAGTGATGTGTGTGATCGGTGGGTGTCAGAGGCATCGGAGTTGCATGGACAGGTCACAGCTGAGTGATGTGTGTGATCGGTGGGTGTCAGAGGCATCGGAGTTGCATGGACAGGTCACAGCTGAGTGATGTGTGTGATCGGTGGGTGTCAGAGGCATCGGAGCATGCAGGACAGCTGAGTGATGTGTGTGATCGGTGGGTGTCAGAGGCATCGGAGCTGCATGGACAGCTGAGTGATGTGTGTGATCGGTGGGTGTCAGAGGCATCGGAGTTGCATGGACAGGTCACAGCTGAGTGATGTGTGTGATCGGTGGGTGTCAGAGGCATCGGAGTTGCATGGACAGCTGAGTGATGTGTGTGATCGGTGGGTGTCAGAGGCATCGGAGCTGCATGGACAGCTGAGTGATGTGTGTGATCGGTGGGTGTCAGAGGCATCGGAGTTGCATGGACAGGTCACAGCTGAGTGATGTGTGTGATCGGTGGGTGTCAGAGGCATCGGAGCTGCATGGACAGCTGAGTGATGTGTGTGATCGGTGGGTGTCAGAGGCATCGGAGCTGCATGGACAGCTGAGTGATGTGTGTGATCGGTGGGTGTCAGAGGCATCGGAGCTGCATGGACAGCTGAGTGATGTGTGTGATCGGTGGGTGTCAGAGGCATCGGAGTTGCATGGACAGGTCACAGCTGAGTGATGTGTGTGATCGGTGGGTGTCAGAGGCATCGGAGTTGCATGGACAGCTGAGTGATGTGTGTGATCGGTGGGTGTCAGAGGCATCGGAGCTGCATGGACAGCTGAGTGATGTGTGTGATCGGTGGGTGTCAGAGGCATCGGAGTTGCATGGACAGGTCACAGCTGAGTGATGTGTGTGATCGGTGGGTGTCAGAGGCATCGGAGCTGCATGGACAGCTGAGTGATGTGTGTGATCGGTGGGTGTCAGAGGCATCGGAGCTGCATGGACAGCTGAGTGATGTGTGTGATCGGTGGGTGTCAGAGGCATCGGAGTTGCATGGACAGGTCACAGCTGAGTGATGTGTGTGATCGGTGGGTGTCAGAGGCATCGGAGTTGCATGGACAGGTCACAGCTGAGTGATGTGTGTGATCGGTGGGTGTCAGAGGCATCGGAGTTGCATGGACAGGTCACAGCTGAGTGATGTGTGTGATCGGTGGGTGTCAGAGGCATCGGAGTTGCATGGACAGGTCACAGCTGAGTGATGTGTGTGATCGGTGGGTGTCAGAGGCATCGGAGCTGCATGGACAGCTGAGTGATGTGTGTGATCGGTGGGTGTCAGAGGCATCGGAGTTGCATGGACAGGTCACAGCTGAGTGATGTGTGTGATCGGTGGGTGTCAGAGGCATCGGAGTTGCATGGACAGGTCACAGCTGAGTGATGTGTGTGATCGGTGGGTGTCAGAGGCATCGGAGCTGCATGGACAGCTGAGTGATGTGTGTGATCGGTGGGTGTCAGAGGCATCGGAGTTGCATGGACAGCTGAGTGATGTGTGTGATCGGTGGGTGTCAGAGGCATCGGAGCTGCATGGACAGCTGAGTGATGTGTGTGATCGGTGGGTGTCAGAGGCATCGGAGTTGCATGGACAGGTCACAGCTGAGTGATGTGTGTGATCGGTGGGTGTCAGAGGCATCGGAGCTGCATGGACAGCTGAGTGATGTGTGTGATCGGTGGGTGTCAGAGGCATCGGAGCTGCATGGACAGCTGAGTGATGTGTGTGATCGGTGGGTGTCAGAGGCATCGGAGTTGCATGGACAGGTCACAGCTGAGTGATGTGTGTGATCGGTGGGTGTCAGAGGCATCGGAGTTGCATGGACAGGTCACAGCTGAGTGATGTGTGTGATCGGTGGGTGTCAGAGGCATCGGAGTTGCATGGACAGGTCACAGCTGAGTGATGTGTGTGATCGGTGGGTGTCAGAGGCATCGGAGTTGCATGGACAGGTCACAGCTGAGTGATGTGTGTGATCGGTGGGTGTCAGAGGCATCGGAGCTGCATGGACAGCTGAGTGATGTGTGTGATCGGTGGGTGTCAGAGGCATCGGAGTTGCATGGACAGGTCACAGCTGAGTGATGTGTGTGATCGGTGGGTGTCAGAGGCATCGGAGTTGCATGGACAGGTCACAGCTGAGTGATGTGTGTGATCGGTGGGTGTCAGAGGCATCGGAGCATGCATGGACAGCTGAGTGATGTGTGTGATCGGTGGGTGTCAGAGGCATCGGAGCTGCATGGACAGCTGAGTGATGTGTGTGATCGGTGGGTGTCAGAGGCATCGGAGTTGCATGGACAGGTCACAGCTGAGTGATGTGTGTGATCGGTGGGTGTCAGAGGCATCGGAGTTGCATGGACAGCTGAGTGATGTGTGTGATCGGTGGGTGTCAGAGGCATCGGAGCTGCATGGACAGCTGAGTGATGTGTGTGATCGGTGGGTGTCAGAGGCATCGGAGTTGCATGGACAGGTCACAGCTGAGTGATGTGTGTGATCGGTGGGTGTCAGAGGCATCGGAGCTGCATGGACAGCTGAGTGATGTGTGTGATCGGTGGGTGTCAGAGGCATCGGAGTTGCATGGACAGCTGAGTGATGTGTGTGATCGGTGGGTGTCAGAGGCATCGGAGCTGCATGGACAGCTGAGTGATGTGTGTGATCGGTGGGTGTCAGAGGCATCGGAGTTGCATGGACAGGTCACAGCTGAGTGATGTGTGTGATCGGTGGGTGTCAGAGGCATCGGAGTTGCATGGACAGCTGAGTGATGTGTGTGATCGGTGGGTGTCAGAGGCATCGGAGCTGCATGGACAGCTGAGTGATGTGTGTGATCGGTGGGTGTCAGAGGCATCGGAGTTGCATGGACAGGTCACAGCTGAGTGATGTGTGTGATCGGTGGGTGTCAGAGGCATCGGAGTTGCATGCAGGACAGCTGAGTGATGTGTGTGATCGGTGGGTGTCAGAGGCATCGGAGTTGCATGGACAGGTCACAGCTGAGTGATGTGTGTGATCGGTGGGTGTCAGAGGCATCGGAGTTGCATGGACAGGTCACAGCTGAGTGATGTGTGTGATCGGTGGGTGTCAGAGGCATCGGAGTTGCATGGACAGGTCACAGCTGAGTGATGTGTGTGATCGGTGGGTGTCAGAGGCATCGGAGTTGCATGGACAGGTCACAGCTGAGTGATGTGTGTGATCGGTGGGTGTCAGAGGCATCGGAGTTGCATGGACAGCTGAGTGATGTGTGTGATCGGTGGGTGTCAGAGGCATCGGAGTTGCATGCATGGACAGCTGAGTGATGTGTGTGATCGGTGGGTGTCAGAGGCATCGGAGTTGCATGGACAGCTGAGTGATGTGTGTGATCGGTGGGTGTCAGAGGCATCGGAGTTGCATGGACAGGTCACAGCTGAGTGATGTGTGTGATCGGTGGGTGTCAGAGGCATCGGAGTTGCATGGACAGGTCACAGCTGAGTGATGTGTGTGATCGGTGGGTGTCAGAGGCATCGGAGTTGCATGGACAGGTCACAGCTGAGTGATGTGTGTGATCGGTGGGTGTCAGAGGCATCGGAGTTGCATGGACAGCTGAGTGATGTGTGTGATCGGTGGGTGTCAGAGGCATCGGAGTTGCATGGACAGCTGAGTGATGTGTGTGATCGGTGGGTGTCAGAGGCATCGGAGTTGCATGGACAGGTCACAGCTGAGTGATGTGTGTGATCGGTGGGTGTCAGAGGCATCGGAGTTGCATGCATGGACAGCTGAGTGATGTGTGTGATCGGTGGGTGTCAGAGGCATCGGAGTTGCATGGACAGGTCACAGCTGAGTGATGTGTGTGATCGGTGGGTGTCAGAGGCATCGGAGTTGCATGGACAGGTCACAGCTGAGTGATGTGTGTGATCGGTGGGTGTCAGAGGCATCGGAGTTGCATGCAGGACAGCTGAGTGATGTGTGTGATCGGTGGGTGTCAGAGGCATCGGAGTTGCATGGACAGGTCACAGCTGAGTGATGTGTGTGATCGGTGGGTGTCAGAGGCATCGGAGTTGCATGGACAGGTCACAGCTGAGTGATGTGTGTGATCGGTGGGTGTCAGAGGCATCGGAGCATGCATGGACAGCTGAGTGATGTGTGTGATCGGTGGGTGTCAGAGGCATCGGAGTTGCATGGACAGGTCACAGCTGAGTGATGTGTGTGATCGGTGGGTGTCAGAGGCATCGGAGTTGCATGGACAGGTCACAGCTGAGTGATGTGTGTGATCGGTGGGTGTCAGAGGCATCGGAGTTGCATGGACAGCTGAGTGATGTGTGTGATCGGTGGGTGTCAGAGGCATCGGAGCTGCATGGACAGCTGAGTGATGTGTGTGATCGGTGGGTGTCAGAGGCATCGGAGCTGCATGGACAGCTGAGTGATGTGTGTGATCGGTGGGTGTCAGAGGCATCGGAGTTGCATGGACAGGACAGCTGAGTGATGTGTGTGATCGGTGGGTGTCAGAGGCATCGGAGTTGCATGGACAGGTCACAGCTGAGTGATGTGTGTGATCGGTGGGTGTCAGAGGCATCGGAGTTGCATGGACAGGTCACAGCTGAGTGATGTGTGTGATCGGTGGGTGTCAGAGGCATCGGAGTTGCATGGACAGGTCACAGCTGAGTGATGTGTGTGATCGGTGGGTGTCAGAGGCATCGGAGTTGCATGGACAGGACAGCTGAGTGATGTGTGTGATCGGTGGGTGTCAGAGGCATCGGAGTTGCATGGACAGGTCACAGCTGAGTGATGTGTGTGATCGGTGGGTGTCAGAGGCATCGGAGTTGCATGGACAGGTCACAGCTGAGTGATGTGTGTGATCGGTGGGTGTCAGAGGCATCGGAGTTGCATGACAGGACAGCTGAGTGATGTGTGTGATCGGTGGGTGTCAGAGGCATCGGAGCTGCATGGACAGCTGAGTGATGTGTGTGATCGGTGGGTGTCAGAGGCATCGGAGTTGCATGGACAGCTGAGTGATGTGTGTGATCGGTGGGTGTCAGAGGCATCGGAGTTGCATGGACAGGACAGCTGAGTGATGTGTGTGATCGGTGGGTGTCAGAGGCATCGGAGCTGCATGGACAGCTGAGTGATGTGTGTGATCGGTGGGTGTCAGAGGCATCGGAGTTGCATGGACAGGACAGCTGAGTGATGTGTGTGATCGGTGGGTGTCAGAGGCATCGGAGTTGCATGGACAGGTCACAGCTGAGTGATGTGTGTGATCGGTGGGTGTCAGAGGCATCGGAGGCATGGACAGCTGAGTGATGTGTGTGATCGGTGGGTGTCAGAGGCATCGGAGTTGCATGGACAGGTCACAGCTGAGTGATGTGTGTGATCGGTGGGTGTCAGAGGCATCGGAGTTGCATGGACAGGACAGCTGAGTGATGTGTGTGATCGGTGGGTGTCAGAGGCATCGGAGTTGCATGGACATGGACAGCTGAGTGATGTGTGTGATCGGTGGGTGTCAGAGGCATCGGAGTTGCATGGACAGGTCACAGCTGAGTGATGTGTGTGATCGGTGGGTGTCAGAGGCATCGGAGTTGCATGGACAGGTCACAGCTGAGTGATGTGTGTGATCGGTGGGTGTCAGAGGCATCGGAGCTGCATGGACAGCTGAGTGATGTGTGTGATCGGTGGGTGTCAGAGGCATCGGAGTTGCATGGACAGGACAGCTGAGTGATGTGTGTGATCGGTGGGTGTCAGAGGCATCGGAGCATGGACATGGTCACAGCTGAGTGATGTGTGTGATCGGTGGGTGTCAGAGGCATCGGAGTTGCATGGACAGCTGAGTGATGTGTGTGATCGGTGGGTGTCAGAGGCATCGGAGTTGCATGGACAGCTGAGTGATGTGTGTGATCGGTGGGTGTCAGAGGCATCGGAGCTGCATGGACAGCTGAGTGATGTGTGTGATCGGTGGGTGTCAGAGGCATCGGAGCTGCATGGACAGCTGAGTGATGTGTGTGATCGGTGGGTGTCAGAGGCATCGGAGTTGCATGGACAGCTGAGTGATGTGTGTGATCGGTGGGTGTCAGAGGCATCGGAGTTGCATGGACAGCAGCTGAGTGATGTGTGTGATCGGTGGGTGTCAGAGGCATCGGAGTTGCATGGACAGGTCACAGCTGAGTGATGTGTGTGATCGGTGGGTGTCAGAGGCATCGGAGCTGCATGGACAGCTGAGTGATGTGTGTGATCGGTGGGTGTCAGAGGCATCGGAGCTGCATGGACAGCTGAGTGATGTGTGTGATCGGTGGGTGTCAGAGGCATCGGAGTTGCATGGACAGCTGAGTGATGTGTGTGATCGGTGGGTGTCAGAGGCATCGGAGTTGCATGGACAGCTGAGTGATGTGTGTGATCGGTGGGTGTCAGAGGCATCGGAGTTGCATGGACAGCTGAGTGATGTGTGTGATCGGTGGGTGTCAGAGGCATCGGAGCATGGACAGGACAGCTGAGTGATGTGTGTGATCGGTGGGTGTCAGAGGCATCGGAGCATGCAGGTCACAGCTGAGTGATGTGTGTGATCGGTGGGTGTCAGAGGCATCGGAGCTGCATGGACAGCTGAGTGATGTGTGTGATCGGTGGGTGTCAGAGGCATCGGAGTTGCATGGACAGGTCACAGCTGAGTGATGTGTGTGATCGGTGGGTGTCAGAGGCATCGGAGTTGCATGGTCACAGCTGAGTGATGTGTGTGATCGGTGGGTGTCAGAGGCATCGGAGTTGCATGGACAGGACAGCTGAGTGATGTGTGTGATCGGTGGGTGTCAGAGGCATCGGAGTTGCATGGACAGGTCACAGCTGAGTGATGTGTGTGATCGGTGGGTGTCAGAGGCATCGGAGCATGCATGGACAGCTGAGTGATGTGTGTGATCGGTGGGTGTCAGAGGCATCGGAGCTGCATGGACAGCTGAGTGATGTGTGTGATCGGTGGGTGTCAGAGGCATCGGAGTTGCATGGACAGCTGAGTGATGTGTGTGATCGGTGGGTGTCAGAGGCATCGGAGTTGCATGGACAGCTGAGTGATGTGTGTGATCGGTGGGTGTCAGAGGCATCGGAGTTGCATGGACAGCTGAGTGATGTGTGTGATCGGTGGGTGTCAGAGGCATCGGAGTTGCATGGACAGCTGAGTGATGTGTGTGATCGGTGGGTGTCAGAGGCATCGGAGTGCATGGACAGCTGAGTGATGTGTGTGATCGGTGGGTGTCAGAGGCATCGGAGCTGCATGGACAGCTGAGTGATGTGTGTGATCGGTGGGTGTCAGAGGCATCGGAGTTGCATGGACAGGTCACAGCTGAGTGATGTGTGTGATCGGTGGGTGTCAGAGGCATCGGAGCTGCATGGACAGCTGAGTGATGTGTGTGATCGGTGGGTGTCAGAGGCATCGGAGTTGCATGGACAGCTGAGTGATGTGTGTGATCGGTGGGTGTCAGAGGCATCGGAGCATGCATGGACAGCTGAGTGATGTGTGTGATCGGTGGGTGTCAGAGGCATCGGAGTGCATGGACAGGACAGCTGAGTGATGTGTGTGATCGGTGGGTGTCAGAGGCATCGGAGCTGCATGGACAGCTGAGTGATGTGTGTGATCGGTGGGTGTCAGAGGCATCGGAGCTGCATGGACAGCTGAGTGATGTGTGTGATCGGTGGGTGTCAGAGGCATCGGAGTTGCATGGACAGGACAGCTGAGTGATGTGTGTGATCGGTGGGTGTCAGAGGCATCGGAGTTGCATGGACAGCTGAGTGATGTGTGTGATCGGTGGGTGTCAGAGGCATCGGAGCTGCATGGACAGCTGAGTGATGTGTGTGATCGGTGGGTGTCAGAGGCATCGGAGTTGCATGGACAGCTGAGTGATGTGTGTGATC
This sequence comes from Macrostomum lignano, assembly GCA_002269645.1. Taxonomy (NCBI): domain Eukaryota; kingdom Metazoa; phylum Platyhelminthes; family Macrostomidae; genus Macrostomum; species Macrostomum lignano. Next base: position 127,499 of record NIVC01001444.1, on the reverse strand, counting down.
GGTGGGTGTCAGAGGCATCGGAGTTGCATGGACAGCTGAGTGATGTGTGTGATCGGTGGGTGTCAGAGGCATCGGAGTTGCATGGACAGCTGAGTGATGTGTGTGATCGGTGGGTGTCAGAGGCATCGGAGTTGCATGGACAGCTGAGTGATGTGTGTGATCGGTGGGTGTCAGAGGCATCGGAGTTGCATGGACAGGACAGCTGAGTGATGTGTGTGATCGGTGGGTGTCAGAGGCATCGGAGTTGCATGGACAGCTGAGTGATGTGTGTGATCGGTGGGTGTCAGAGGCATCGGAGTTGCATGGACAGCTGAGTGATGTGTGTGATCGGTGGGTGTCAGAGGCATCGGAGTTGCATGGACAGGACAGCTGAGTGATGTGTGTGATCGGTGGGTGTCAGAGGCATCGGAGTTGCATGGACAGGACAGCTGAGTGATGTGTGTGATCGGTGGGTGTCAGAGGCATCGGAGCTGCATGGACAGCTGAGTGATGTGTGTGATCGGTGGGTGTCAGAGGCATCGGAGTTGCATGGACAGGACAGCTGAGTGATGTGTGTGATCGGTGGGTGTCAGAGGCATCGGAGTTGCATGGACAGGTCACAGCTGAGTGATGTGTGTGATCGGTGGGTGTCAGAGGCATCGGAGCTGCATGGACAGCTGAGTGATGTGTGTGATCGGTGGGTGTCAGAGGCATCGGAGTTGCATGGACAGCTGAGTGATGTGTGTGATCGGTGGGTGTCAGAGGCATCGGAGCTGCATGGACAGCTGAGTGATGTGTGTGATCGGTGGGTGTCAGAGGCATCGGAGTTGCATGGACAGGACAGCTGAGTGATGTGTGTGATCGGTGGGTGTCAGAGGCATCGGAGTTGCATGGACAGCTGAGTGATGTGTGTGATCGGTGGGTGTCAGAGGCATCGGAGTTGCATGGACAGGTCACAGCTGAGTGATGTGTGTGATCGGTGGGTGTCAGAGGCATCGGAGCTGCATGGACAGCTGAGTGATGTGTGTGATCGGTGGGTGTCAGAGGCATCGGAGTTGCATGGACAGCTGAGTGATGTGTGTGATCGGTGGGTGTCAGAGGCATCGGAGTTGCATGGACAGGTCACAGCTGAGTGATGTGTGTGATCGGTGGGTGTCAGAGGCATCGGAGTGCATGGACAGCTGAGTGATGTGTGTGATCGGTGGGTGTCAGAGGCATCGGAGTTGCATGGACAGGACAGCTGAGTGATGTGTGTGATCGGTGGGTGTCAGAGGCATCGGAGTTGCATGCAGGACAGCTGAGTGATGTGTGTGATCGGTGGGTGTCAGAGGCATCGGAGTTGCATGGACAGCTGAGTGATGTGTGTGATCGGTGGGTGTCAGAGGCATCGGAGCTGCATGGACAGCTGAGTGATGTGTGTGATCGGTGGGTGTCAGAGGCATCGGAGCATGCATGGACAGCTGAGTGATGTGTGTGATCGGTGGGTGTCAGAGGCATCGGAGTTGCATGGACAGGTCACAGCTGAGTGATGTGTGTGATCGGTGGGTGTCAGAGGCATCGGAGTTGCATGGACAGCTGAGTGATGTGTGTGATCGGTGGGTGTCAGAGGCATCGGAGCATGCATGGACAGCTGAGTGATGTGTGTGATCGGTGGGTGTCAGAGGCATCGGAGCATGCAGGACAGCTGAGTGATGTGTGTGATCGGTGGGTGTCAGAGGCATCGGAGCTGCATGGACAGCTGAGTGATGTGTGTGATCGGTGGGTGTCAGAGGCATCGGAGTTGCATGGACAGCTGAGTGATGTGTGTGATCGGTGGGTGTCAGAGGCATCGGAGTTGCATGGACAGCTGAGTGATGTGTGTGATCGGTGGGTGTCAGAGGCATCGGAGTTGCATGGACAGGTCACAGCTGAGTGATGTGTGTGATCGGTGGGTGTCAGAGGCATCGGAGTTGCATGGACAGCTGAGTGATGTGTGTGATCGGTGGGTGTCAGAGGCATCGGAGTTGCATGGACAGCTGAGTGATGTGTGTGATCGGTGGGTGTCAGAGGCATCGGAGTTGCATGGACAGGACAGCTGAGTGATGTGTGTGATCGGTGGGTGTCAGAGGCATCGGAGTTGCATGGACAGCTGAGTGATGTGTGTGATCGGTGGGTGTCAGAGGCATCGGAGTTGCATGGACAGGTCACAGCTGAGTGATGTGTGTGATCGGTGGGTGTCAGAGGCATCGGAGTTGCATGGACAGGTCACAGCTGAGTGATGTGTGTGATCGGTGGGTGTCAGAGGCATCGGAGCTGCATGGACAGCTGAGTGATGTGTGTGATCGGTGGGTGTCAGAGGCATCGGAGTTGCATGGACAGCTGAGTGATGTGTGTGATCGGTGGGTGTCAGAGGCATCGGAGTTGCATGGACAGCTGAGTGATGTGTGTGATCGGTGGGTGTCAGAGGCATCGGAGTTGCATGGACAGGACAGCTGAGTGATGTGTGTGATCGGTGGGTGTCAGAGGCATCGGAGCTGCATGGACAGCTGAGTGATGTGTGTGATCGGTGGGTGTCAGAGGCATCGGAGTTGCATGGACAGGTCACAGCTGAGTGATGTGTGTGATCGGTGGGTGTCAGAGGCATCGGAGCTGCATGGACAGCTGAGTGATGTGTGTGATCGGTGGGTGTCAGAGGCATCGGAGCTGCATGGACAGCTGAGTGATGTGTGTGATCGGTGGGTGTCAGAGGCATCGGAGCTGCATGGACAGCTGAGTGATGTGTGTGATCGGTGGGTGTCAGAGGCATCGGAGCTGCATGGACAGCTGAGTGATGTGTGTGATCGGTGGGTGTCAGAGGCATCGGAGCTGCATGGACAGCTGAGTGATGTGTGTGATCGGTGGGTGTCAGAGGCATCGGAGTTGCATGGACAGGACAGCTGAGTGATGTGTGTGATCGGTGGGTGTCAGAGGCATCGGAGTTGCATGGACAGGTCACAGCTGAGTGATGTGTGTGATCGGTGGGTGTCAGAGGCATCGGAGTTGCATGGACAGCTGAGTGATGTGTGTGATCGGTGGGTGTCAGAGGCATCGGAGTTGCATGACAGGACAGCTGAGTGATGTGTGTGATCGGTGGGTGTCAGAGGCATCGGAGCTGCATGGACAGCTGAGTGATGTGTGTGATCGGTGGGTGTCAGAGGCATCGGAGTTGCATGGACAGGTCACAGCTGAGTGATGTGTGTGATCGGTGGGTGTCAGAGGCATCGGAGTTGCATGGACAGGTCACAGCTGAGTGATGTGTGTGATCGGTGGGTGTCAGAGGCATCGGAGCTGCATGGACAGCTGAGTGATGTGTGTGATCGGTGGGTGTCAGAGGCATCGGAGTTGCATGGACAGCTGAGTGATGTGTGTGATCGGTGGGTGTCAGAGGCATCGGAGCTGCATGGACAGCTGAGTGATGTGTGTGATCGGTGGGTGTCAGAGGCATCGGAGTTGCATGGACAGGTCACAGCTGAGTGATGTGTGTGATCGGTGGGTGTCAGAGGCATCGGAGTTGCATGGACAGCTGAGTGATGTGTGTGATCGGTGGGTGTCAGAGGCATCGGAGTTGCATGGACAGCTGAGTGATGTGTGTGATCGGTGGGTGTCAGAGGCATCGGAGTTGCATGGACAGGACAGCTGAGTGATGTGTGTGATCGGTGGGTGTCAGAGGCATCGGAGTTGCATGACAGGACAGCTGAGTGATGTGTGTGATCGGTGGGTGTCAGAGGCATCGGAGTTGCATGGACAGGTCACAGCTGAGTGATGTGTGTGATCGGTGGGTGTCAGAGGCATCGGAGTTGCATGGACAGCTGAGTGATGTGTGTGATCGGTGGGTGTCAGAGGCATCGGAGTGCATGGACAGCTGAGTGATGTGTGTGATCGGTGGGTGTCAGAGGCATCGGAGTTGCATGGACAGGTCACAGCTGAGTGATGTGTGTGATCGGTGGGTGTCAGAGGCATCGGAGTTGCATGGACAGGTCACAGCTGAGTGATGTGTGTGATCGGTGGGTGTCAGAGGCATCGGAGCTGCATGGACAGCTGAGTGATGTGTGTGATCGGTGGGTGTCAGAGGCATCGGAGCATGCATGGACAGCTGAGTGATGTGTGTGATCGGTGGGTGTCAGAGGCATCGGAGTTGCATGGACAGGTCACAGCTGAGTGATGTGTGTGATCGGTGGGTGTCAGAGGCATCGGAGTTGCATGGACAGCTGAGTGATGTGTGTGATCGGTGGGTGTCAGAGGCATCGGAGCTGCATGGACAGCTGAGTGATGTGTGTGATCGGTGGGTGTCAGAGGCATCGGAGTTGCATGACAGGACAGCTGAGTGATGTGTGTGATCGGTGGGTGTCAGAGGCATCGGAGCTGCATGGACAGCTGAGTGATGTGTGTGATCGGTGGGTGTCAGAGGCATCGGAGTTGCATGGACAGCTGAGTGATGTGTGTGATCGGTGGGTGTCAGAGGCATCGGAGCTGCATGGACAGCTGAGTGATGTGTGTGATCGGTGGGTGTCAGAGGCATCGGAGTTGCATGGACAGGACAGCTGAGTGATGTGTGTGATCGGTGGGTGTCAGAGGCATCGGAGTTGCATGGACAGCTGAGTGATGTGTGTGATCGGTGGGTGTCAGAGGCATCGGAGTTGCATGGACAGCTGAGTGATGTGTGTGATCGGTGGGTGTCAGAGGCATCGGAGTTGCATGGACAGGTCACAGCTGAGTGATGTGTGTGATCGGTGGGTGTCAGAGGCATCGGAGTTGCATGGACAGCTGAGTGATGTGTGTGATCGGTGGGTGTCAGAGGCATCGGAGTTGCATGGACAGGTCACAGCTGAGTGATGTGTGTGATCGGTGGGTGTCAGAGGCATCGGAGTTGCATGGACAGCTGAGTGATGTGTGTGATCGGTGGGTGTCAGAGGCATCGGAGTTGCATGGACAGGTCACAGCTGAGTGATGTGTGTGATCGGTGGGTGTCAGAGGCATCGGAGTTGCATGGACAGGTCACAGCTGAGTGATGTGTGTGATCGGTGGGTGTCAGAGGCATCGGAGTTGCATGGACAGCTGAGTGATGTGTGTGATCGGTGGGTGTCAGAGGCATCGGAGTGCATGGACAGCTGAGTGATGTGTGTGATCGGTGGGTGTCAGAGGCATCGGAGTTGCATGGACAGCTGAGTGATGTGTGTGATCGGTGGGTGTCAGAGGCATCGGAGTTGCATGGACAGGTCACAGCTGAGTGATGTGTGTGATCGGTGGGTGTCAGAGGCATCGGAGTTGCATGGACAGGTCACAGCTGAGTGATGTGTGTGATCGGTGGGTGTCAGAGGCATCGGAGTTGCATGGACAGGTCACAGCTGAGTGATGTGTGTGATCGGTGGGTGTCAGAGGCATCGGAGTTGCATGGACAGCTGAGTGATGTGTGTGATCGGTGGGTGTCAGAGGCATCGGAGTTGCATGGACAGCTGAGTGATGTGTGTGATCGGTGGGTGTCAGAGGCATCGGAGTTGCATGGACAGGTCACAGCTGAGTGATGTGTGTGATCGGTGGGTGTCAGAGGCATCGGAGCTGCATGGACAGCTGAGTGATGTGTGTGATCGGTGGGTGTCAGAGGCATCGGAGTTGCATGGACAGGTCACAGCTGAGTGATGTGTGTGATCGGTGGGTGTCAGAGGCATCGGAGTTGCATGGACAGGTCACAGCTGAGTGATGTGTGTGATCGGTGGGTGTCAGAGGCATCGGAGTGCATGGACAGCTGAGTGATGTGTGTGATCGGTGGGTGTCAGAGGCATCGGAGTTGCATGGACAGGTCACAGCTGAGTGATGTGTGTGATCGGTGGGTGTCAGAGGCATCGGAGTTGCATGGACAGGTCACAGCTGAGTGATGTGTGTGATCGGTGGGTGTCAGAGGCATCGGAGCTGCATGGACAGCTGAGTGATGTGTGTGATCGGTGGGTGTCAGAGGCATCGGAGTTGCATGGACAGGTCACAGCTGAGTGATGTGTGTGATCGGTGGGTGTCAGAGGCATCGGAGTTGCATGGACAGGTCACAGCTGAGTGATGTGTGTGATCGGTGGGTGTCAGAGGCATCGGAGTTGCATGGACAGCTGAGTGATGTGTGTGATCGGTGGGTGTCAGAGGCATCGGAGTTGCATGGACAGCTGAGTGATGTGTGTGATCGGTGGGTGTCAGAGGCATCGGAGTTGCATGGACAGCTGAGTGATGTGTGTGATCGGTGGGTGTCAGAGGCATCGGAGTTGCATGGACAGGTCACAGCTGAGTGATGTGTGTGATCGGTGGGTGTCAGAGGCATCGGAGTTGCATGGACAGGTCACAGCTGAGTGATGTGTGTGATCGGTGGGTGTCAGAGGCATCGGAGTTGCATGGACAGGTCACAGCTGAGTGATGTGTGTGATCGGTGGGTGTCAGAGGCATCGGAGTTGCATGGACAGCTGAGTGATGTGTGTGATCGGTGGGTGTCAGAGGCATCGGAGTTGCATGGACAGCTGAGTGATGTGTGTGATCGGTGGGTGTCAGAGGCATCGGAGTTGCATGGACAGGTCACAGCTGAGTGATGTGTGTGATCGGTGGGTGTCAGAGGCATCGGAGTTGCATGGACAGCTGAGTGATGTGTGTGATCGGTGGGTGTCAGAGGCATCGGAGTTGCATGGACAGCTGAGTGATGTGTGTGATCGGTGGGTGTCAGAGGCATCGGAGTTGCATGGACAGGTCAGCTGAGTGATGTGTGTGATCGGTGGGTGTCAGAGGCATCGGAGTTGCATGGACAGCTGAGTGATGTGTGTGATCGGTGGGTGTCAGAGGCATCGGAGTTGCATGGACAGCTGAGTGATGTGTGTGATCGGTGGGTGTCAGAGGCATCGGAGTTGCATGGACAGGACAGCTGAGTGATGTGTGTGATCGGTGGGTGTCAGAGGCATCGGAGTTGCATGGACAGCTGAGTGATGTGTGTGATCGGTGGGTGTCAGAGGCATCGGAGTTGCATGGACAGGTCACAGCTGAGTGATGTGTGTGATCGGTGGGTGTCAGAGGCATCGGAGTTGCATGGACAGGTCACAGCTGAGTGATGTGTGTGATCGGTGGGTGTCAGAGGCATCGGAGTTGCATGGACAGCTGAGTGATGTGTGTGATCGGTGGGTGTCAGAGGCATCGGAGTTGCATGGACAGCTGAGTGATGTGTGTGATCGGTGGGTGTCAGAGGCATCGGAGTTGCATGGACAGGTCACAGCTGAGTGATGTGTGTGATCGGTGGGTGTCAGAGGCATCGGAGTTGCATGGACAGGTCACAGCTGAGTGATGTGTGTGATCGGTGGGTGTCAGAGGCATCGGAGTTGCATGGACAGGACAGCTGAGTGATGTGTGTGATCGGTGGGTGTCAGAGGCATCGGAGTTGCATGGACAGCTGAGTGATGTGTGTGATCGGTGGGTGTCAGAGGCATCGGAGCATGCATGGACAGCTGAGTGATGTGTGTGATCGGTGGGTGTCAGAGGCATCGGAGTTGCATGGGACAGCTGAGTGATGTGTGTGATCGGTGGGTGTCAGAGGCATCGGAGTTGCATGGACAGGACAGCTGAGTGATGTGTGTGATCGGTGGGTGTCAGAGGCATCGGAGCTGCATGGACAGCTGAGTGATGTGTGTGATCGGTGGGTGTCAGAGGCATCGGAGTTGCATGGACAGGTCACAGCTGAGTGATGTGTGTGATCGGTGGGTGTCAGAGGCATCGGAGTTGCATGGACAGCTGAGTGATGTGTGTGATCGGTGGGTGTCAGAGGCATCGGAGTTGCATGGACAGGACAGCTGAGTGATGTGTGTGATCGGTGGGTGTCAGAGGCATCGGAGTTGCATGGACAGGTCACAGCTGAGTGATGTGTGTGATCGGTGGGTGTCAGAGGCATCGGAGCTGCATGGACAGCTGAGTGATGTGTGTGATCGGTGGGTGTCAGAGGCATCGGAGCATGACAGGACAGCTGAGTGATGTGTGTGATCGGTGGGTGTCAGAGGCATCGGAGTTGCATGGACAGGTCACAGCTGAGTGATGTGTGTGATCGGTGGGTGTCAGAGGCATCGGAGCTGCATGGACAGCTGAGTGATGTGTGTGATCGGTGGGTGTCAGAGGCATCGGAGCTGCATGGACAGCTGAGTGATGTGTGTGATCGGTGGGTGTCAGAGGCATCGGAGTTGCATGGACAGGTCACAGCTGAGTGATGTGTGTGATCGGTGGGTGTCAGAGGCATCGGAGTTGCATGGACAGCTGAGTGATGTGTGTGATCGGTGGGTGTCAGAGGCATCGGAGCTGCATGGACAGCTGAGTGATGTGTGTGATCGGTGGGTGTCAGAGGCATCGGAGTTGCATGGACAGGTCACAGCTGAGTGATGTGTGTGATCGGTGGGTGTCAGAGGCATCGGAGTTGCATGGACAGCTGAGTGATGTGTGTGATCGGTGGGTGTCAGAGGCATCGGAGCTGCATGGACAGCTGAGTGATGTGTGTGATCGGTGGGTGTCAGAGGCATCGGAGTTGCATGGACAGGTCACAGCTGAGTGATGTGTGTGATCGGTGGGTGTCAGAGGCATCGGAGTGCATGGACAGCTGAGTGATGTGTGTGATCGGTGGGTGTCAGAGGCATCGGAGTTGCATGGACAGCTGAGTGATGTGTGTGATCGGTGGGTGTCAGAGGCATCGGAGTTGCATGGACAGGTCACAGCTGAGTGATGTGTGTGATCGGTGGGTGTCAGAGGCATCGGAGCATGCATGGACAGCTGAGTGATGTGTGTGATCGGTGGGTGTCAGAGGCATCGGAGTGCATGGACAGCTGAGTGATGTGTGTGATCGGTGGGTGTCAGAGGCATCGGAGTTGCATGGACAGCTGAGTGATGTGTGTGATCGGTGGGTGTCAGAGGCATCGGAGTTGCATGGACAGGTCACAGCTGAGTGATGTGTGTGATCGGTGGGTGTCAGAGGCATCGGAGTTGCATGGACAGCTGAGTGATGTGTGTGATCGGTGGGTGTCAGAGGCATCGGAGTTGCATGGACAGGACAGCTGAGTGATGTGTGTGATCGGTGGGTGTCAGAGGCATCGGAGTTGCATGGACAGCTGAGTGATGTGTGTGATCGGTGGGTGTCAGAGGCATCGGAGTGCATGCAGGACAGCTGAGTGATGTGTGTGATCGGTGGGTGTCAGAGGCATCGGAGTTGCATGGACAGGTCACAGCTGAGTGATGTGTGTGATCGGTGGGTGTCAGAGGCATCGGAGTTGCATGACAGGACAGCTGAGTGATGTGTGTGATCGGTGGGTGTCAGAGGCATCGGAGTTGCATGGACAGCTGAGTGATGTGTGTGATCGGTGGGTGTCAGAGGCATCGGAGTTGCATGGACAGGCTGAGTGATGTGTGTGATCGGTGGGTGTCAGAGGCATCGGAGTTGCATGGACAGGTCACAGCTGAGTGATGTGTGTGATCGGTGGGTGTCAGAGGCATCGGAGTTGCATGGACAGCTGAGTGATGTGTGTGATCGGTGGGTGTCAGAGGCATCGGAGTGCATGCAGGACAGCTGAGTGATGTGTGTGATCGGTGGGTGTCAGAGGCATCGGAGTTGCATGGACAGGTCACAGCTGAGTGATGTGTGTGATCGGTGGGTGTCAGAGGCATCGGAGTTGCATGGACAGGACAGCTGAGTGATGTGTGTGATCGGTGGGTGTCAGAGGCATCGGAGTTGCATGGACAGCTGAGTGATGTGTGTGATCGGTGGGTGTCAGAGGCATCGGAGCTGCATGGACAGCTGAGTGATGTGTGTGATCGGTGGGTGTCAGAGGCATCGGAGTTGCATGGACAGCTGAGTGATGTGTGTGATCGGTGGGTGTCAGAGGCATCGGAGTGCATGGACAGCTGAGTGATGTGTGTGATCGGTGGGTGTCAGAGGCATCGGAGCTGCATGGACAGCTGAGTGATGTGTGTGATCGGTGGGTGTCAGAGGCATCGGAGTTGCATGACAGGACAGCTGAGTGATGTGTGTGATCGGTGGGTGTCAGAGGCATCGGAGCTGCATGGACAGCTGAGTGATGTGTGTGATCGGTGGGTGTCAGAGGCATCGGAGTTGCATGGACAGCTGAGTGATGTGTGTGATCGGTGGGTGTCAGAGGCATCGGAGTTGCATGGACAGCTGAGTGATGTGTGTGATCGGTGGGTGTCAGAGGCATCGGAGTTGCATGGACAGCTGAGTGATGTGTGTGATCGGTGGGTGTCAGAGGCATCGGAGTTGCATGGACAGCTGAGTGATGTGTGTGATCGGTGGGTGTCAGAGGCATCGGAGTTGCATGGACAGCTGAGTGATGTGTGTGATCGGTGGGTGTCAGAGGCATCGGAGTTGCATGGACAGGTCACAGCTGAGTGATGTGTGTGATCGGTGGGTGTCAGAGGCATCGGAGTTGCATGGACAGGTCACAGCTGAGTGATGTGTGTGATCGGTGGGTGTCAGAGGCATCGGAGTTGCATGGACAGCTGAGTGATGTGTGTGATCGGTGGGTGTCAGAGGCATCGGAGTTGCATGGACAGGTCACAGCTGAGTGATGTGTGTGATCGGTGGGTGTCAGAGGCATCGGAGTTGCATGGACAGCTGAGTGATGTGTGTGATCGGTGGGTGTCAGAGGCATCGGAGTTGCATGGACAGCTGAGTGATGTGTGTGATCGGTGGGTGTCAGAGGCATCGGAGTTGCATGCAGGACAGCTGAGTGATGTGTGTGATCGGTGGGTGTCAGAGGCATCGGAGTTGCATGGACAGCTGAGTGATGTGTGTGATCGGTGGGTGTCAGAGGCATCGGAGTTGCATGGACAGCTGAGTGATGTGTGTGATCGGTGGGTGTCAGAGGCATCGGAGCATGCATGGACAGCTGAGTGATGTGTGTGATCGGTGGGTGTCAGAGGCATCGGAGTTGCATGGACAGCTGAGTGATGTGTGTGATCGGTGGGTGTCAGAGGCATCGGAGTTGCATGGACAGGTCACAGCTGAGTGATGTGTGTGATCGGTGGGTGTCAGAGGCATCGGAGTTGCATGGACAGCTGAGTGATGTGTGTGATCGGTGGGTGTCAGAGGCATCGGAGTTGCATGGACAGCTGAGTGATGTGTGTGATCGGTGGGTGTCAGAGGCATCGGAGCTGCATGGACAGCTGAGTGATGTGTGTGATCGGTGGGTGTCAGAGGCATCGGAGTTGCATGACAGGACAGCTGAGTGATGTGTGTGATCGGTGGGTGTCAGAGGCATCGGAGCATGCATGGACAGCTGAGTGATGTGTGTGATCGGTGGGTGTCAGAGGCATCGGAGCTGCATGGACAGCTGAGTGATGTGTGTGATCGGTGGGTGTCAGAGGCATCGGAGTTGCATGGACAGGTCACAGCTGAGTGATGTGTGTGATCGGTGGGTGTCAGAGGCATCGGAGTTGCATGGACAGCTGAGTGATGTGTGTGATCGGTGGGTGTCAGAGGCATCGGAGCTGCATGGACAGCTGAGTGATGTGTGTGATCGGTGGGTGTCAGAGGCATCGGAGCATGCATGGACAGCTGAGTGATGTGTGTGATCGGTGGGTGTCAGAGGCATCGGAGTTGCATGGACAGCTGAGTGATGTGTGTGATCGGTGGGTGTCAGAGGCATCGGAGTTGCATGGACAGCTGAGTGATGTGTGTGATCGGTGGGTGTCAGAGGCATCGGAGCTGCATGGACAGCTGAGTGATGTGTGTGATCGGTGGGTGTCAGAGGCATCGGAGTTGCATGCAGGACAGCTGAGTGATGTGTGTGATCGGTGGGTGTCAGAGGCATCGGAGTTGCATGGACAGCTGAGTGATGTGTGTGATCGGTGGGTGTCAGAGGCATCGGAGCTGCATGGACAGCTGAGTGATGTGTGTGATCGGTGGGTGTCAGAGGCATCGGAGTTGCATGGTCACAGCTGAGTGATGTGTGTGATCGGTGGGTGTCAGAGGCATCGGAGTTGCATGGACAGCTGAGTGATGTGTGTGATCGGTGGGTGTCAGAGGCATCGGAGTTGCATGGACAGCTGAGTGATGTGTGTGATCGGTGGGTGTCAGAGGCATCGGAGTTGCATGGACAGGTCACAGCTGAGTGATGTGTGTGATCGGTGGGTGTCAGAGGCATCGGAGCATGCAGGACAGCTGAGTGATGTGTGTGATCGGTGGGTGTCAGAGGCATCGGAGCTGCATGGACAGCTGAGTGATGTGTGTGATCGGTGGGTGTCAGAGGCATCGGAGTTGCATGACAGGACAGCTGAGTGATGTGTGTGATCGGTGGGTGTCAGAGGCATCGGAGTTGCATGGACAGGACAGCTGAGTGATGTGTGTGATCGGTGGGTGTCAGAGGCATCGGAGCTGCATGGACAGCTGAGTGATGTGTGTGATCGGTGGGTGTCAGAGGCATCGGAGCTGCATGGACAGCTGAGTGATGTGTGTGATCGGTGGGTGTCAGAGGCATCGGAGCTGCATGGACAGCTGAGTGATGTGTGTGATCGGTGGGTGTCAGAGGCATCGGAGCATGCATGGACAGCTGAGTGATGTGTGTGATCGGTGGGTGTCAGAGGCATCGGAGTTGCATGGACAGGTCACAGCTGAGTGATGTGTGTGATCGGTGGGTGTCAGAGGCATCGGAGTTGCATGGACAGCTGAGTGATGTGTGTGATCGGTGGGTGTCAGAGGCATCGGAGCTGCATGGACAGCTGAGTGATGTGTGTGATCGGTGGGTGTCAGAGGCATCGGAGCATGCAGGTCACAGCTGAGTGATGTGTGTGATCGGTGGGTGTCAGAGGCATCGGAGTTGCATGGACAGCTGAGTGATGTGTGTGATCGGTGGGTGTCAGAGGCATCGGAGCTGCATGGACAGCTGAGTGATGTGTGTGATCGGTGGGTGTCAGAGGCATCGGAGTTGCATGACAGGTCACAGCTGAGTGATGTGTGTGATCGGTGGGTGTCAGAGGCATCGGAGTTGCATGGACAGGTCACAGCTGAGTGATGTGTGTGATCGGTGGGTGTCAGAGGCATCGGAGTTGCATGGACAGCTGAGTGATGTGTGTGATCGGTGGGTGTCAGAGGCATCGGAGCTGCATGGACAGCTGAGTGATGTGTGTGATCGGTGGGTGTCAGAGGCATCGGAGCATGCATGGACAGCTGAGTGATGTGTGTGATCGGTGGGTGTCAGAGGCATCGGAGTTGCATGGACAGCTGAGTGATGTGTGTGATCGGTGGGTGTCAGAGGCATCGGAGTTGCATGGACAGCTGAGTGATGTGTGTGATCGGTGGGTGTCAGAGGCATCGGAGCATGCATGGACAGCTGAGTGATGTGTGTGATCGGTGGGTGTCAGAGGCATCGGAGTTGCATGGACAGGACAGCTGAGTGATGTGTGTGATCGGTGGGTGTCAGAGGCATCGGAGCTGCATGGACAGCTGAGTGATGTGTGTGATCGGTGGGTGTCAGAGGCATCGGAGCTGCATGGACAGCTGAGTGATGTGTGTGATCGGTGGGTGTCAGAGGCATCGGAGTTGCATGGACAGGTCACAGCTGAGTGATGTGTGTGATCGGTGGGTGTCAGAGGCATCGGAGTTGCATGGACAGCTGAGTGATGTGTGTGATCGGTGGGTGTCAGAGGCATCGGAGTTGCATGACAGGACAGCTGAGTGATGTGTGTGATCGGTGGGTGTCAGAGGCATCGGAGTTGCATGGACAGCTGAGTGATGTGTGTGATCGGTGGGTGTCAGAGGCATCGGAGTTGCATGGACAGGTCACAGCTGAGTGATGTGTGTGATCGGTGGGTGTCAGAGGCATCGGAGTTGCATGGACAGGTCACAGCTGAGTGATGTGTGTGATCGGTGGGTGTCAGAGGCATCGGAGCTGCATGGACAGCTGAGTGATGTGTGTGATCGGTGGGTGTCAGAGGCATCGGAGTTGCATGGACAGGTCACAGCTGAGTGATGTGTGTGATCGGTGGGTGTCAGAGGCATCGGAGTTGCATGGACAGGTCACAGCTGAGTGATGTGTGTGATCGGTGGGTGTCAGAGGCATCGGAGTTGCATGGACAGGACAGCTGAGTGATGTGTGTGATCGGTGGGTGTCAGAGGCATCGGAGTTGCATGCATGGACAGCTGAGTGATGTGTGTGATCGGTGGGTGTCAGAGGCATCGGAGCATGCATGGTCACAGCTGAGTGATGTGTGTGATCGGTGGGTGTCAGAGGCATCGGAGCATGCATGGACAGCTGAGTGATGTGTGTGATCGGTGGGTGTCAGAGGCATCGGAGTTGCATGGACAGCTGAGTGATGTGTGTGATCGGTGGGTGTCAGAGGCATCGGAGTTGCATGGACAGCTGAGTGATGTGTGTGATCGGTGGGTGTCAGAGGCATCGGAGTTGCATGGACAGGACAGCTGAGTGATGTGTGTGATCGGTGGGTGTCAGAGGCATCGGAGTTGCATGGACAGCTGAGTGATGTGTGTGATCGGTGGGTGTCAGAGGCATCGGAGTTGCATGGACAGCTGAGTGATGTGTGTGATCGGTGGGTGTCAGAGGCATCGGAGTTGCATGGACAGCTGAGTGATGTGTGTGATCGGTGGGTGTCAGAGGCATCGGAGCTGCATGGACAGCTGAGTGATGTGTGTGATCGGTGGGTGTCAGAGGCATCGGAGTTGCATGGACAGCTGAGTGATGTGTGTGATCGGTGGGTGTCAGAGGCATCGGAGTTGCATGGACAGCTGAGTGATGTGTGTGATCGGTGGGTGTCAGAGGCATCGGAGTTGCATGGACAGCTGAGTGATGTGTGTGATCGGTGGGTGTCAGAGGCATCGGAGTTGCATGGACAGGTCACAGCTGAGTGATGTGTGTGATCGGTGGGTGTCAGAGGCATCGGAGTTGCATGGACAGCTGAGTGATGTGTGTGATCGGTGGGTGTCAGAGGCATCGGAGTTGCATGGACAGCTGAGTGATGTGTGTGATCGGTGGGTGTCAGAGGCATCGGAGTTGCATGGACAGCTGAGTGATGTGTGTGATCGGTGGGTGTCAGAGGCATCGGAGTTGCATGGACAGCTGAGTGATGTGTGTGATCGGTGGGTGTCAGAGGCATCGGAGTTGCATGGACAGCTGAGTGATGTGTGTGATCGGTGGGTGTCAGAGGCATCGGAGCTGCATGGACAGCTGAGTGATGTGTGTGATCGGTGGGTGTCAGAGGCATCGGAGTTGCATGGACAGGTCACAGCTGAGTGATGTGTGTGATCGGTGGGTGTCAGAGGCATCGGAGTTGCATGGACAGCTGAGTGATGTGTGTGATCGGTGGGTGTCAGAGGCATCGGAGTTGCATGGACAGCTGAGTGATGTGTGTGATCGGTGGGTGTCAGAGGCATCGGAGTTGCATGGACAGGACAGCTGAGTGATGTGTGTGATCGGTGGGTGTCAGAGGCATCGGAGTTGCATGGACAGGTCACAGCTGAGTGATGTGTGTGATCGGTGGGTGTCAGAGGCATCGGAGTTGCATGGACAGCTGAGTGATGTGTGTGATCGGTGGGTGTCAGAGGCATCGGAGCTGCATGGACAGCTGAGTGATGTGTGTGATCGGTGGGTGTCAGAGGCATCGGAGTTGCATGGACAGGTCACAGCTGAGTGATGTGTGTGATCGGTGGGTGTCAGAGGCATCGGAGCTGCATGGACAGCTGAGTGATGTGTGTGATCGGTGGGTGTCAGAGGCATCGGAGTTGCATGGACAGGTCACAGCTGAGTGATGTGTGTGATCGGTGGGTGTCAGAGGCATCGGAGTTGCATGGACAGGTCACAGCTGAGTGATGTGTGTGATCGGTGGGTGTCAGAGGCATCGGAGTTGCATGGACAGCTGAGTGATGTGTGTGATCGGTGGGTGTCAGAGGCATCGGAGTTGCATGGACAGGTCACAGCTGAGTGATGTGTGTGATCGGTGGGTGTCAGAGGCATCGGAGCTGCATGGACAGCTGAGTGATGTGTGTGATCGGTGGGTGTCAGAGGCATCGGAGTTGCATGGACAGCTGAGTGATGTGTGTGATCGGTGGGTGTCAGAGGCATCGGAGCTGCATGGACAGCTGAGTGATGTGTGTGATCGGTGGGTGTCAGAGGCATCGGAGTTGCATGGACAGGTCACAGCTGAGTGATGTGTGTGATCGGTGGGTGTCAGAGGCATCGGAGCTGCATGGACAGCTGAGTGATGTGTGTGATCGGTGGGTGTCAGAGGCATCGGAGTTGCATGGACAGCTGAGTGATGTGTGTGATCGGTGGGTGTCAGAGGCATCGGAGTTGCATGGACAGGTCACAGCTGAGTGATGTGTGTGATCGGTGGGTGTCAGAGGCATCGGAGCTGCATGGACAGCTGAGTGATGTGTGTGATCGGTGGGTGTCAGAGGCATCGGAGTTGCATGGACAGGTCACAGCTGAGTGATGTGTGTGATCGGTGGGTGTCAGAGGCATCGGAGTTGCATGGACAGGTCACAGCTGAGTGATGTGTGTGATCGGTGGGTGTCAGAGGCATCGGAGCTGCATGGACAGCTGAGTGATGTGTGTGATCGGTGGGTGTCAGAGGCATCGGAGTTGCATGGACAGGTCACAGCTGAGTGATGTGTGTGATCGGTGGGTGTCAGAGGCATCGGAGTTGCATGGACAGCTGAGTGATGTGTGTGATCGGTGGGTGTCAGAGGCATCGGAGTTGCATGGACAGGTCACAGCTGAGTGATGTGTGTGATCGGTGGGTGTCAGAGGCATCGGAGTTGCATGGACAGGTCACAGCTGAGTGATGTGTGTGATCGGTGGGTGTCAGAGGCATCGGAGTTGCATGCATGGACAGCTGAGTGATGTGTGTGATCGGTGGGTGTCAGAGGCATCGGAGTTGCATGGACAGGTCACAGCTGAGTGATGTGTGTGATCGGTGGGTGTCAGAGGCATCGGAGTTGCATGGACAGGTCACAGCTGAGTGATGTGTGTGATCGGTGGGTGTCAGAGGCATCGGAGTTGCATGGACAGGTCACAGCTGAGTGATGTGTGTGATCGGTGGGTGTCAGAGGCATCGGAGTTGCATGGACAGGTCACAGCTGAGTGATGTGTGTGATCGGTGGGTGTCAGAGGCATCGGAGTTGCATGGACAGCTGAGTGATGTGTGTGATCGGTGGGTGTCAGAGGCATCGGAGTTGCATGGACAGGTCACAGCTGAGTGATGTGTGTGATCGGTGGGTGTCAGAGGCATCGGAGTTGCATGGACAGCTGAGTGATGTGTGTGATCGGTGGGTGTCAGAGGCATCGGAGTTGCATGGACAGGTCACAGCTGAGTGATGTGTGTGATCGGTGGGTGTCAGAGGCATCGGAGTTGCATGGACAGGTCACAGCTGAGTGATGTGTGTGATCGGTGGGTGTCAGAGGCATCGGAGTTGCATGGACAGGTCACAGCTGAGTGATGTGTGTGATCGGTGGGTGTCAGAGGCATCGGAGTTGCATGGACAGGTCACAGCTGAGTGATGTGTGTGATCGGTGGGTGTCAGAGGCATCGGAGTTGCATGGACAGCTGAGTGATGTGTGTGATCGGTGGGTGTCAGAGGCATCGGAGCTGCATGGACAGCTGAGTGATGTGTGTGATCGGTGGGTGTCAGAGGCATCGGAGTTGCATGGACAGGTCACAGCTGAGTGATGTGTGTGATCGGTGGGTGTCAGAGGCATCGGAGCTGCATGGACAGCTGAGTGATGTGTGTGATCGGTGGGTGTCAGAGGCATCGGAGTTGCATGGACAGGTCACAGCTGAGTGATGTGTGTGATCGGTGGGTGTCAGAGGCATCGGAGCTGCATGGACAGCTGAGTGATGTGTGTGATCGGTGGGTGTCAGAGGCATCGGAGCTGCATGGACAGCTGAGTGATGTGTGTGATCGGTGGGTGTCAGAGGCATCGGAGTTGCATGGACAGGTCACAGCTGAGTGATGTGTGTGATCGGTGGGTGTCAGAGGCATCGGAGCTGCATGGACAGCTGAGTGATGTGTGTGATCGGTGGGTGTCAGAGGCATCGGAGCTGCATGGACAGCTGAGTGATGTGTGTGATCGGTGGGTGTCAGAGGCATCGGAGCTGCATGGACAGCTGAGTGATGTGTGTGATCGGTGGGTGTCAGAGGCATCGGAGCTGCATGGACAGCTGAGTGATGTGTGTGATCGGTGGGTGTCAGAGGCATCGGAGTTGCATGGACAGGTCACAGCTGAGTGATGTGTGTGATCGGTGGGTGTCAGAGGCATCGGAGCTGCATGGACAGCTGAGTGATGTGTGTGATCGGTGGGTGTCAGAGGCATCGGAGTTGCATGGACAGGTCACAGCTGAGTGATGTGTGTGATCGGTGGGTGTCAGAGGCATCGGAGTTGCATGGACAGGTCACAGCTGATGTGTGTGATCGGTGGGTGTCAGAGGCATCGGAGTTGCATGGACAGGTCACAGCTGAGTGATGTGTGTGATCGGTGGGTGTCAGAGGCATCGGAGTGCATGGACAGCTGAGTGATGTGTGTGATCGGTGGGTGTCAGAGGCATCGGAGTTGCATGGACAGGTCACAGCTGAGTGATGTGTGTGATCGGTGGGTGTCAGAGGCATCGGAGCTGCATGGACAGCTGAGTGATGTGTGTGATCGGTGGGTGTCAGAGGCATCGGAGTTGCATGGACAGGTCACAGCTGAGTGATGTGTGTGATCGGTGGGTGTCAGAGGCATCGGAGTTGCATGGACAGGTCACAGCTGAGTGATGTGTGTGATCGGTGGGTGTCAGAGGCATCGGAGCTGCATGGACAGCTGAGTGATGTGTGTGATCGGTGGGTGTCAGAGGCATCGGAGTTGCATGGACAGGTCACAGCTGAGTGATGTGTGTGATCGGTGGGTGTCAGAGGCATCGGAGCTGCATGGACAGCTGAGTGATGTGTGTGATCGGTGGGTGTCAGAGGCATCGGAGCTGCATGGACAGCTGAGTGATGTGTGTGATCGGTGGGTGTCAGAGGCATCGGAGTTGCATGGACAGGTCACAGCTGAGTGATGTGTGTGATCGGTGGGTGTCAGAGGCATCGGAGCTGCATGGACAGCTGAGTGATGTGTGTGATCGGTGGGTGTCAGAGGCATCGGAGCTGCATGGACAGCTGAGTGATGTGTGTGATCGGTGGGTGTCAGAGGCATCGGAGCTGCATGGACAGCTGAGTGATGTGTGTGATCGGTGGGTGTCAGAGGCATCGGAGTGCATGGACAGCTGAGTGATGTGTGTGATCGGTGGGTGTCAGAGGCATCGGAGTTGCATGGACAGGTCACAGCTGAGTGATGTGTGTGATCGGTGGGTGTCAGAGGCATCGGAGCTGCATGGACAGCTGAGTGATGTGTGTGATCGGTGGGTGTCAGAGGCATCGGAGTTGCATGGACAGGTCACAGCTGAGTGATGTGTGTGATCGGTGGGTGTCAGAGGCATCGGAGTTGCATGGACAGGTCACAGCTGAGTGATGTGTGTGATCGGTGGGTGTCAGAGGCATCGGAGTTGCATGGACAGGTCACAGCTGAGTGATGTGTGTGATCGGTGGGTGTCAGAGGCATCGGAGCTGCATGGACAGCTGAGTGATGTGTGTGATCGGTGGGTGTCAGAGGCATCGGAGTTGCATGGACAGGTCACAGCTGAGTGATGTGTGTGATCGGTGGGTGTCAGAGGCATCGGAGCTGCATGGACAGCTGAGTGATGTGTGTGATCGGTGGGTGTCAGAGGCATCGGAGCATGCATGGACAGCTGAGTGATGTGTGTGATCGGTGGGTGTCAGAGGCATCGGAGTTGCATGGACAGGTCACAGCTGAGTGATGTGTGTGATCGGTGGGTGTCAGAGGCATCGGAGTTGCATGGACAGGTCACAGCTGAGTGATGTGTGTGATCGGTGGGTGTCAGAGGCATCGGAGTTGCATGGACAGGTCACAGCTGAGTGATGTGTGTGATCGGTGGGTGTCAGAGGCATCGGAGTTGCATGGACAGGTCACAGCTGAGTGATGTGTGTGATCGGTGGGTGTCAGAGGCATCGGAGCTGCATGGACAGCTGAGTGATGTGTGTGATCGGTGGGTGTCAGAGGCATCGGAGCTGCATGGACAGCTGAGTGATGTGTGTGATCGGTGGGTGTCAGAGGCATCGGAGTTGCATGGACAGGTCACAGCTGAGTGATGTGTGTGATCGGTGGGTGTCAGAGGCATCGGAGCTGCATGGACAGCTGAGTGATGTGTGTGATCGGTGGGTGTCAGAGGCATCGGAGTTGCATGGACAGGTCACAGCTGAGTGATGTGTGTGATCGGTGGGTGTCAGAGGCATCGGAGCTGCATGGACAGCTGAGTGATGTGTGTGATCGGTGGGTGTCAGAGGCATCGGAGCTGCATGGACAGCTGAGTGATGTGTGTGATCGGTGGGTGTCAGAGGCATCGGAGTTGCATGGACAGGTCACAGCTGAGTGATGTGTGTGATCGGTGGGTGTCAGAGGCATCGGAGCTGCATGGACAGCTGAGTGATGTGTGTGATCGGTGGGTGTCAGAGGCATCGGAGCTGCATGGACAGCTGAGTGATGTGTGTGATCGGTGGGTGTCAGAGGCATCGGAGTTGCATGGACAGGTCACAGCTGAGTGATGTGTGTGATCGGTGGGTGTCAGAGGCATCGGAGCTGCATGGACAGCTGAGTGATGTGTGTGATCGGTGGGTGTCAGAGGCATCGGAGTTGCATGGACAGGTCACAGCTGAGTGATGTGTGTGATCGGTGGGTGTCAGAGGCATCGGAGCTGCATGGACAGCTGAGTGATGTGTGTGATCGGTGGGTGTCAGAGGCATCGGAGCTGCATGGACAGCTGAGTGATGTGTGTGATCGGTGGGTGTCAGAGGCATCGGAGTTGCATGGACAGGTCACAGCTGAGTGATGTGTGTGATCGGTGGGTGTCAGAGGCATCGGAGCTGCATGGACAGCTGAGTGATGTGTGTGATCGGTGGGTGTCAGAGGCATCGGAGTTGCATGGACAGGTCACAGCTGAGTGATGTGTGTGATCGGTGGGTGTCAGAGGCATCGGAGTTGCATGGACAGGTCACAGCTGAGTGATGTGTGTGATCGGTGGGTGTCAGAGGCATCGGAGCTGCATGGACAGCTGAGTGATGTGTGTGATCGGTGGGTGTCAGAGGCATCGGAGTTGCATGGACAGGTCACAGCTGAGTGATGTGTGTGATCGGTGGGTGTCAGAGGCATCGGAGTTGCATGGACAGCTGAGTGATGTGTGTGATCGGTGGGTGTCAGAGGCATCGGAGCTGCATGGACAGCTGAGTGATGTGTGTGATCGTTGGGTGTCAGAGAGCCAAAGGAATAGTGCAATCTTGTAACAATTTCATTTCTAAACCCATCCCTGATTGGTTCCCTTACGTTCTCACTCCGACAAATTTGATATCAGGTAATAATACCTGCATAAAAAAGCTGTGCTTAGACAAAAAGATGCAGCCAGCATTTGCTAGTAATGCGCCTTCCTCCGCGCAGTTTCCAGCCCTGAGTGGGCTGCTGCATCAGTTGCATCAAGAACCTGTTTTTAGCCCCTTTTTTCGGCAATGATGAAAAAGCCAGCCGCCTCTACGCTTTCATTTGGGAATTGGCTAATAAGCAGCTTCGATCTCTTTTCCTCTATAACTGCTCCATCTGCATTGCTTGCTCACAAAAAAGCACAAGAAATCTAGTAGGCAACAAGTCTGCTTCCAAGCTTTTAACCAACGCGTTGGTCGTAATGCTTTTGTTAATTTAGCAATTGGTGAGAGCCGACTGTCTAAGAGATTAATTGGAGCAATTTAGCAGTCAGAGCAACTCACACCGCGGCTTGCAGTTGCCGATTTGATCTTCGCTTCCGCCGAGCTCGCGGCAGAGCTCCTCCAGGAACAGGATCTGCTTCTGCGGTAATCCGGTGTAGGGTTAGGCTGAAGTGAATCTTATTGTCAAATTATCTCTCTCAAGTTTGAGAACTAAACAAGAACTTTTTTGACTTTTTTGACTAGTCATATTTTTTGATGAGAAAGCAAAGTTCGGGCAAAACTCTAATTAGTGCTTTTAATCGAAATTTTTTAATGATATAAACCAAGAACTACTCAGCTAGAACGACCGGAAACTATACGTTTCTTGGAAAATTTCTAGGAGGCAGTTTTTACCTAAAAAGTACATTACGGAGATAGGAGGTTTTCATTTTTTCAGCACAAAAATTGTAGTTGCTTTTGAGCATTGGGTCTGCCTTCTGTGGTGATAAAATGAAAACTCCCAAGCTCCGTAATGTATTATTTCAGTAAAACCTCCCTTCTAAAAATTATTTCAGTAGAAGTCGCAATTCGGTAGTCTAAAAAGTGACATATTATCAATTCATTGCTAAAAGAAACAAACAAATTGTTTTGCAGCAAACAAACAAACCTCTTGAAGGTCGCGCTCTGTCTCCAGGGTGTCGCACTTCATCTCGGACATTCGCCGGGCTCGCTTCTGCAGTTGAATTCGAAATTCGTCCCTCTGCTTCTCGTGCATCATCAGGCCTGTCAGGGGCGACCAAAGCGGCTTTGTGTGAGCGCCACTGTCACGATTATGTTGCTATACCACATCCATGCGAACCCTGATACTGTATGCAGGCGCTCACACAGTCAGGGACGTCGCCATGGATTTTATGGTGGGGGGGGACAAAGCCCAGACTTCTACATGTACATTTACATGACAAAATTCCTATTGTACATGTACTTATTTCCGAATCGGTCATTTTGGCGCCACAGGCACTCATTTTGGCGTCGCTGGCACTCATTTTAGCGCCGCAGGTACTCATTTTGGCGCCGCAGGCACTCATTTTAGCGCCGCAGGTACTCGTTTTGGCGCCCCAGGTACTCATTTTGGCGCCACAGGCACTCATTTTGGCGTCGCTGGCACTCATTTTAGCGCCGCAGGTACTCATTTTGGCGCCGCAGGCACTCATTTTAGCGCCGCAGGTACTCGTTTTGGCGCCGCAGGCACTCATTTTAGCGCCGCAGGCACTCATTTTAGCGCCGCAGGTACTCGTTTTGGCGCCGCAGGCACTTAGCTTACACCGCAGAGACTCATTTAAGCGCCACAGGCACTCATTTTGGTGCCGCAGGCGCTCATTTTGGTGCCACAGGCACTCATTTTGGTGCCACAGGCACTCATTTTGGTGCCACAGGCACTCATTTTGGTGCCGCAGGCGCTATGTTTTGTCGCCCTGAAGCAAAATTATTGATTTCCATAACGGGTCAACAAGGTGGGGTGGGGGGGGACAAAGCATTGGCATGTCCCCCCCATAGCTTTTACTGGGGGGGGGGAATGTCCCCCCGGTGGCGACGCCCCTGCAGGGTGTACAGCCCAGACTCCTCCCATAGTGCGGCATGTACAGCCTTCGGCCAATTTTCGTGCACAAGCCCCAAAATTAAACTTGGCTTTACACGGAAGCCCTAAAACTCGCGAAAGCCCAGCTGGAAACTGCCGCATCAATGAAAAGTGCAGCCTCGCACCCAATCACTTTGGTACAAGCGAACCGTGTAATTAACAGTATAAAACCAGGGGAGAACAACTTGGCATGCACTAGTACAGTGTGTACGCCATTAATAAGCTGTGATAGCTTGTAGAATGCAGCTATTTCTCCTCGCCGATTACAAATTAACACCTGAGCCCGCTTGTAACCCCCGCAGTTTCCAGCTGAAATTGCATCCCACAGTAGGAGGGCCGGAGAGGCTTGCAGCCACTGCCGCACCTGGCGCGCAGGTGCCAGTCAGTCACGGGAAAAGGCAAACAAATACTCGTGAAATGCATTGGCAAGTTCGGGCCTCTGCCTCCAGTTGTACACTCCTGTGTGAGCGTGTGTATGAGTGCGGCCGTGCCTGCGTACAGCATTGGACTCCTGCACTGGATCAGCTGTCACCCTCTGCCCCCCACCTCCCGAAGTTCCGCAGCAATAAAATTAATCACATTGAGTTTCTGAAAGCAATTAGCGAACAACCCTACCAAACAGTCGTTAAAAAGCCATTTTTAATTAATCAAAAGCAATATTGAAAATTCAATTTTAGAAAAAATGTCTTTATGTTTGAATTTCCATTTCATTGGCAAAAAGACAATATCTTTCCCAAACTAGTGATGCCCATTAATTCAATTAGGAGACTGGCTATAACTCACCATTGATGACGCGAACAATGCGCCACAGCAGGAACAGAACCATGACAGACACCTCTGTGGATTCCAGCTTCACGAACACGATGTCTGCCACGAATGAGATCAGGATCACTGTGGCGTCCACGATCTGCGCGGGTGTACAGTCACATTGGGTCGTAAATCTCTTTTGCAGTCTGTCTCTCAGTCACACACAGTGCTGAGTCCCGCAGCCACAATCTAACACACAGTGCTGAGTCCCGCAGCCACAATCTAACACACAGTGCTGAGTCCCGCAGCCACAATCACACACAATCAGTGCTGAGTCCCGCAGCCACAATCACACACTCAGTGCTGAGTCCCGCAGCCACAATCTCACTCACTCAGTGCTGAGTCCCGCAGCCACAATCACACACTCAGTGCTGAGTCCCGCAGCCACAATCTCACTCACTCAGTGCTGAGTCCCGCAGCCACAATCACACACTCAGTGCTGAGTCCCGCAGCCACAATCACACACAATCAGTGCTGAGTCCCGCAGCCACAATCACACACTCAGTGCTAAGTCCCGCAGCCACAATCACACAATCAGTGCTGAGTCCCGCAGCCACAATCTCACTCACTCAGTGCTGAGTCCCGCAGCCACAATCACACACTCAGTGCTGAGTCCCGCAGCCACAATCACACAAAATCAGTGCTGAGTCCCGCAGCCACAATCTCACTCACTCAGTGCTGAGTCCCGCAGCCACAATCACACACTCAGTGCTGAGTCCCGCAGCCACAATCACACACTCAGTGCTGAGTCCCGCAGCCACAATCACACACAATTAGTGCTGAGTCCCGCAGCCACAATCACACAATCAGTCAGTAATTAGTACCTCAGCATCGCGGGGTGGGTGGTCCCAGCAGAAATATTCGCTGGAACATGCCGCCACCCCAACTTGGCTCCGCAAGTATGAATATCCTGTTTCACTAGCCCCGGGGTCCACATCACCCCTGTAGAATTCCGAGTGCTTTCTATCTCTCAAGGCCACTTCTTGGCACACGCACGGCACAGGTCCGTGTCCAAGGCCCTATTATCATTACTTTTACTTTCGGCATTCTTACCTCTGTACCCCTCCCCTTCCCGGACCAGACTGGGCAGAATGGAATTTCCCTGCTCGTCTTCCATGACCGACAGCCCCCCTGTTTGCGCCTGCACGCACTTCCTGCCAAAACACTCCCCCCCCCTAGCCACCTTGAACCTTGTTTCCATACAGTCAGTCATAAAAGACTTTTAGTCCTAGCTAGTCTTTTTTCACTGAATGTTTTTTTGATTTTCCGCATACCTTTCATCGGGCAGCTTAATTTGGCCAAATTAAATGCTGTTTCCCTGTCTGTTCCCCTCCCCACATCCTGTCTCCGCGCTGTTTCCTTGTCTGTTCCCCTTCCCACATCCTGTCTCCGTGCTGTTTCCCTGTCTGTTCCCCTCCCCACATCCTGTCTCCGTGCTGTTTCCCTGTCTGTTCCCCTCCCCACATCCTGTCTCCGTGCTGTTTCCCTGTCTGTTCTTCTCCCCACATCCTGTCTCCGCGCTGTTTCCTTGTCTGTTCCCCTCCCCACATCCTGTCTCCGTGCTGTTTCTCTGTCTGTTCTTCTCCCCACACCCTGTCTCCGTGCTGTTTCCCTGTCTGTTCCCCTCCCCACATCCTGTCTCCGTGCTGTTTCCCTGTCTGTTCTTCTCCCCACATCCTGTCTCCGCGCTGTTTCCCTGTCTGTTCCCCTCCCCACATCCTGTCTCCGTGCTGTTTCTCTGTCTGTTCTTCTCCCCACACCCTGTCTCTGTGCTGTTTCCCTGTCTGTTCCCCTCCCCACATCCTGTCTCCGTGCTGTTTCCCTGTCTGTTCTTCTCCCCACACCCTGTCTCCGCGCTGTTTCCCTGTCTGCTCCCCCTGCTATTCCCCAGTCCTCTCTAGTGAGCTAAAATTCTAACAGACAAGTAAAACTTTACCTCAAATTTTTCCCTCACGAAGTTCCGTCCCAAGCAGGCAACTTTCAGCGCCACTTCCAGCACGAACAGGCCCAGAATGCCGATGCTGACGTAGTGCAGCACCGAGGACACGTCGTGCAGCAGCTTCGCGTGGCTGTAATCCTGCTGGTAGCTGCTGAATATTCTAACTCCGCCGCCGCCGCCTCCACTGCTGCCGCCTCCGCCGCTGCCGCCTCCGCTGCTGCCGCCCCCGCTTGCCGCCCGTCTCAACCGGAGTCCAGCGGCAGTTGCCGACGCCGGTCGTCCAGCTGTTGACGAACGAGCAGCCGCTGCCGCCGCCGCCGGCGAGGAGGACGCAGCCGCGGAGCCCGCCGAAGCCACCGCCGTGGCGACCCCTGTGACGTTGCACACCGAGCTGGAGTTGTGGCCGCCGAGGGCCAGCAGGATGCTCAGCATGCTGGAGGCCAGGCGCTCTGCAAACTGCGGCGACGAGAGCAGGCGCTGGGTGAACTCGGGCAGCAGCAGGCCGCGCTCCGACAGGCAGTTTGCGAAGGTCTCGTTCACGAAGCTGGCGGTCTTGACGAAGGCGCCTTCCAGGGCCACCTTCTCGCCTGTCGCAAGGGGTTGTTTGAGAAGGGATTTAATTTGAGTTGGGATCTGGGATCGGATATAGAATTTTGTGTTTGTATTGGAATCTCAGTTGGGATTCGGGATCTGAGTTGGGATTCCGCATCGGAGCTGGGATTTGGTATCTGAATTCGGATTCGGGATCTGGGTTGGGATTCGGGATCTGAGTTGGGATTCAGGATCTGAGTTGGGTTTCGGGATCTGAGTTGGGTTTCGGGATCTGAGTTGGGATTCGGGATCTGAGTTGGGATTCGGGATCTGAGTTGGGATTCGGGATCTGA
This sequence comes from Macrostomum lignano, assembly GCA_002269645.1. Taxonomy (NCBI): domain Eukaryota; kingdom Metazoa; phylum Platyhelminthes; family Macrostomidae; genus Macrostomum; species Macrostomum lignano. The sequence goes on along the minus strand of NIVC01001444.1, from coordinate 100,452 downwards.
GTTGGGATTCAGGATCTGAATTAGGATTCGGGATCTGAGTTGGGATTCGGGATCTGAGTTGGGATTCGGGATCTGAGTTGGGATTCAGGATCTGAGTTGGGATTCGGGATCTGAGTTTTTTTTAACCATGTGGAATCCTAGATTACGAGTAGACTCCAGTCCAGCTGCTTGAATAAAGTCGTCCATGGTTGAACCATTTGGACTGACACATCACTAATCCATTCAGGTGGCAAAAGCCTTCTAAAAGCAGACAATCCAATAGGACCAACCAAGTGCTTTTGTTTTGAGTACGAGCGTACTCACGCCACAAAAGCCTTCTGAGCTTTTTGTTTTGTTTCTTTGCAGTCTGACTACTCACCTTTCCCGGACTGCTAGCAACTATTGGCCTCTTTTGTCGCAACTTTGCTTCTGCTAGACAACTAATTGTCTGCACCAATGCTTCCCAATATGAGCATAGATTCTGAACTCCTTGTGTGCCAGTCCATTAAAAGGTCAATTCATTCCATCAATAATTCTCCGTTCACTTTTCCATTTCCCTTCACTGCCTGCCTTTATTATTTATCCAGCTATAACAAATCTAAGACAATAATTACCTTTATATTTGATTTCATAGAAGTGTGCAATACCCCATTCGAACCGAACTCTATCCCAAGTATGGTGCGGTTTTTTAGATTTTCTGCCCAAACTCGAACTGTCAATCATAACTATAGGATGCATATATTATTTTATAGCGAAAGTGGAAACTGTGGCTCTGTCGCATTGTGCGAGGCCAACTTGAAGAATCTTAGGGTGCAAAAATACAAAGCGACAATTCGCAGATGATGGACGACTCCGGGAGTGCTGTGATTCCAGGGGATTCAGCGGGTGCACTTCTGGCCGTAATGAATGACCTGGCGACATGCACTCAGTGACAGTGAAGGGCTGATCCACTCTTTGGCGAGTAAGAAAGCAAGGAAAGGCAGTTATGAGTTGTGTTGCCAGGATGGGCGGCATTTACCAGTCAGGTTGTCAAGAAACACTTCCTAATGGCTGCTGACTTCGAATGTATGGAATTATGGCTCTGATTCTTCTTTACTGGTATGAAACAGCAATTCATTCTATTCTTTCATCCGTGATTGGCTAGATAAGCAATTCATTCCTTCATTCATGATGTTGGATAGATTAGCAATCCATTCCATTCCTTCACCAATCATGATACAGGCTAGATTAGCAATCCATTCCATTCCTTCATCAATCATGATGCAGGCTAGATTAGCAATCCATTCCATTCCTTCATCAATCATGATGTAGGCTAGATTAGCAATCCATTCCATTCCTTCATCAATCATGATGTTGGCTAGATTAGCAATTCATTCTATTCCTTCATTAATCATAATGCTGGCTAGATTAGCAATTCATTCTATTCCTTCATCAATCATGATGTTGGCTAGATTAGCAATTCATTCTATTCCTTCATTAATCATGATGTTGGCTAGATTAGCAATTCATTCTATTCCTTCATTAATCATGATGTTGGCTAGATTAGCAACCCACTCTATTCCTGCATCCATGATGAAGGCTAGATTAGCAATCCATTTATTCCTTCATCAATCATGATGCTGGTTAGATTAGCAATCCATTCTATTCCTTCATCAATCATGATGTAGGCTAGATTAGCAACCCATTCTATTCCTTCATCAATCATGATGTAGGCTAGATTAGCAATCCATTCTATTCCTTCATCAATCATGATGTAGGCTAGATTAGCAATCCATTCTATTCCTTCATCAATCATGATGCAGGCTAGATTAGCAATCCATTCTATTCCTTCATCAATCATGATGTAGGCTAGATTAGCAATCCATTCTATTCCTTCATCAATCATGATGTAGGCTAGATTAGCAATCCATTCTATTCCTTCATCAATCATGATGTAGGCTAGATTAGCAATCCATTCCATTCCTTCATCAATCATGATGTAGGCTAGATTAGCAATCCATTCTATTCCTTCATCAATCATGATGTAGGCTAGATTAGCAATCCATTCTATTCCTTCATCAATCATGATGTAGGCTAGATTAGCAACCCACTCTCTTCCTTCATCTATCGGTTAGCACAAACAAATCACTGAGCCAGACCAGGCTCATCCCGCGCCCCAGTCCGCGAAGAACTCACTGGTGATGGCCTTGATCTCCAGGATGATCTCAGCTATGACAATGACCGCATCGATGAGCACCAGAGCGCACAGGATGATCTGCGCAACATTGGACCGGATCACGTGCAGCAGCCGTTCGCGCCACCTGTAACGGGCCCGAGCGGAATGCGGATTCTTAGAGCTGGGGCCGCGACTTCTCTGGTAAATTTCCTCCTCATCAATGGGAGGCGAGTCTCGCTGATGACGCCAGCTGCCTGGCAACAGGCTGAGCTGAGAGCTGGGCTCCGACATCACCTCAATGCTCGGGGCAAATGCTACTGATAGAGTTAAAACCTTCTTATTCTATATGCCCGACCTGCCGCAGGGTTATCCCAAGTTATGCTTATTTATGATTCGACAGCGAATGGGAGCTCTCGGCGGAGAGAAGCAGGGAGAGTGGCAGCAAAATGCGGACATGATGACAATGAAATATCAATATTAATGGAAATTTCCCTGCTAGAGTTTTGAGGAGAAGAGTTCGTGAGCCTGTCCGTTGTGATGGGCTCAGATTGTTTTGAAGAATATTGTGTGCTTACATTGAAATGAATTGGGGATATTTTAGAGGGTCAGAGAGTGCGTACATTGAAATGTATTTGGAGGGTCAGAGTGTGTACATTGCGATGGATTTGGAGGGTCAGAGTGTGTGTACATTGCGATGGATTTAGAGGGTCAGAGTGTGTGTACATTGCGATGGATTTGGAGGGTCAGAGTGTGTGTACATTGCGATGGATTTAGAGGGTCAGAGTGTGTGTACATTGCGATGGATTTGGAGGGTCAGAGTGTGTGTACATTGCGATGGATTTAGAGGGTCACAGTGTGTGTACATTGCGATGGATTTAGAGGGTCAGAGTGTGTGTACATTGCGATGGATTTAGAGGGTCAGAGTGTGTGCGATGGATTTGGAGGGTCAGAGTGTGTGTACATTGCGATGGATTTAGAGGGTCAGAGTGTGTGTACATTGCGATGGATTTAGAGGGTCAGAGTGTGTGTACATTGCGATGGATTTAGAGAATCAGAGTATGTGTACATTGCGATGGATTTGGAGGGTCAGAGTGTGTGTACATTGCGATGGATTTGGAGGGTCAGAGTGTGTGTACATTGCGATGGATTTGGAGGGTCAGAGAGTGTGTACATTGCGATGGATTTGGGGAGGGGGTAAAGAGTTGAAAAAAGAGACGGACAGGAGTTGCTTGAGAGAGCTAGGCTTTTTTTGATTCGTTTTAAGTAAGTTGCTCAATGCCCCCAAAGTGTTTCTCGGCTTGCCTTCGACTCTATAGATCCTGTAGGACATGAAGAATGCCATAAAATACATGTATGCAGTGCACCAGTCTGAGGCGTCAAGAAAAGCAGAACTTATCTCTGAAAGCACCCAGAAGAAATTCCTCCTTCGGCTTTACATGTAGATGAGAGCTTGAGCAGGCCTAAAGTCGCTATAGCAGCAGCGGCAGCACGCTGCCCCGCCGTGACAGCCGCCCACGCACCGGCCCTGATCGGTGCCGCCTGCATCCCCATGAACTGAAGATGGCCTCAGCAAATCCCCGTCCCACCGAGTTGATAATCTGCAGACAGCTGCTCGGCTAGAACTCAAATTGACTCAGATTTTTAATCCGCCAGGCTTTTCCCAGCTGCCATCAAGAATAAGAACTCAAGGAATTGAGTTCGTCTCCACTGCTGTAACTTTAAAGCGAAGCATCAACTTCAAATTTTCACAGGTGAGTCAATCCCCTGCGGACTCTGTCAACAGGTGACAAAAGCAGCTGGAAAGGACGATGATAAAAAATTACAGATGTCGTACTGTCCAATTCTGACACAACTGAATAGCCAAAATACTACTGAAAGTAGCCAAAACTGTGTGAAAAAAGGGATTCTAGAAAATACTCCCGCTAGAAAGCATTGGCTAGTTTTACTAATAGCATAGTGTTGATGATTCCATAGTGTTGATAGTGCGACATTACATTCCACAGAGAATCCCTGGGCTTGGCCCTTTTGCAATCCCCATCAAGGAGGAGTCGGGAATTAGTATCTGCCAGCACTTGAAATATTGTGATAATTAAATTCACTAATTAACTTTCTGCGAGTACAGGCTCCTGCTCAGTTACTGCCTTTGCTCGTCTTCATTTTATCTTACTTTCATCTCGCTTTCTCTCAGCTCAGAGTTGAAGTACACTGTGAGTACAAAGAGTGCATTTGGAGTAGCCAAACTAAAGCTAAAGGATCTGGTATGGCGATGGCCCAGCAACCGAGGATCTGGGAGGCTGGTGATGGTCCAGCAACCGAGGATCTGGGAGGCTGGTGATGGCCCAGCAACCGAGGATCTGGGAGGCTGGTGATGGTCCAGCAACCGAGGATCTGGGAGGCTGGTGATGGTCCAGCAACCGAGGATCTGGGAGGCTGGTGATGGTCCAGCAACCGAGGATCTGGGAGGGTGGCTGCCAAGCAACTGAGAATCTGGGAGGGTGGCTGCCCAGCAACTGAGAATCTGGGAGGGTGGCTGCCCAGCAACTGAGAATCTGGGAGGGTGGCTGCCCAGCAACTGAGAATCTGGGAGTAGCCAAACTAAAGCTAAAGGATCTGGTATGGCGATGGCCCAGCAACCGAGGATCTGGGAGGCTGGTGATGGCCCAGCAACCGAGGATCTGGGAGGGTGGCTGCCCAGCAACTGAGAATCTGGGAGGGTGGCTGCCCAGCAACTGAGGATCTGGGAGGGTGGCTGCCCAGCAACTGAGAATCTGGGAGGGTGGCTGCCCAGCAACTGAGAATCTGGGAGGGTGGCTGCCCAACAACTGAGAATCTGGGAGGGTGGCTGCCCAGCAACTGAGAATCTGGGAGGGTGGCTGCCCAGCAACTGAGAATCTGGGAGGGTGGCTGCCCAGCAACTGAGAATCTGGGAGGGTGGCTGCCCAGCAACTGAGAATCTGGGAGTAGCCAAACTAAAGCTAAAGGATCTGGTATGGCGATGGCCCAGCAACCGATGATCTGGGAGGCTGGTGATGGCCCAGCAACCGAGGATCTGGGAGGCTGGTGATGGCCCAGCAACCGAGGATCTGGGAGGGTGGCTGCCCAGCAACTGAGAATCTGGGAGGCTGGTGATGGCCCAGCAACAGAGGATCTGGAAGGGCCAATGTAACAATCCGCAAATCGATATCGTGTCTGGCACAACCCGAATTTACTAAAATAAAATTTGCATGGAAATTACGCAGACACAGCGACAGGCGGTTATCTGCCCCACTGGCAGTCCTGCTTAATCCCTTTTCCCAGCCATTCAAACGCATTAGCGCTGAAGCTGTTACGCAACGCAAAGCGCCTGAAAATCCAACTTTTGACTTCTCCACAAAAGTTTCTCCGACATTGATAGCTATGCAAATTCATCTTTTAGTCGTCCTGCAAAGCCATGCTGTGGTCAGAAAAGTGACCGACATAAATCTACACGGCAGATGTCTGACACAAATCTGCACTGATCCATAGATGTCTGACACAAACCTACACCTATGCATAGCTGTCTGACACAAATCTGCACTGATTCATAGATGTCTGACACAAACCTACACCTATGCATAGCTGTCTGACACAAATCTGCACTGATCCATAGATGTCTGACACAAACCTACACCTATGCATAGCTGTCTGACACAAATCTACACTGATGCATAGATGTCTGACACAAATCTACACCTATGCATAGATGTCTGACACAAATCTACAATGATGCATAGATGTCTGACACAAATCTACACTGATGCATAGATGTCTGACACAAATCTACACCTATGCATAGATGTCTGACACAAATCTACAATGATGCATAGATGTCTGACACAAATCTACACTGATGCATAGATGTCTGACACAAATCTACACCTATGCATAGATGTCTGACACAAATCTACAATGATGCATAGATGTCTGACACAAATCTACACTGATGCATAGATGTCTGACACAAATCTACACTGATGCATAGATGTCTGACACAAATCTACAATGATGCATAGATGTCTGACACAAACCTGCACTGATGCATAGCTGTCTGACACAAATCTACACTGATTCATAGATGTCTGACACAAACCTACACGGACGCTGCAAATAAACCTTATTTCACTAACGATTTCTTTCGCCGCTTGGTGCTGACAGCCCCGATTTCGCTCTGTAGGATGGCCAAGTCGATATTGTCCTTCTGCAACTGCTTGATAAACTTCTTGTTGTTCATCCATCCGAACTGGTAGGAGTACCTGGAATTAGTAAAAATAAGTAACAGTAAGTAAAGTAAATATAGTGTTAGTTCAAGCACAACTGAGTCTGCGCAATGATGCAGAGGAACTTATTTATGATTCATTGTCATCGTGACATTATAAAGTAACCAGTAGTTGCGGTTCAGCATGGCGTGCTTGAGCTGACAGATGCCCAGATTCCGATTGGTAGATGCTGGAGTCCAACATCAGCTTAATACCCTAATTATTGATTCATAGATAACAGTTATTGGCAAGAGAAACCGCACAGAGGAAAGCAGGCCAAAGTGACGGCCTAACAAGAAAGTAAGAAAAAAGTATTTCCGACGGCTAAGTCTCTCAGGTCGAAGAGGATTTGGAAGACCCCGGGGTCTCAGAATTCCAGTTGAGACAGAGACTCGCTATGTGGATTTTTAGTTGGATAAGAGACCAATATCTAAGCTATGTAGAGTCCCTCATCGTCATTAATGGGTTTGAGCCACAGCCTTGGTGGCCTTGCGCACGCTTCAGTAGGCCCGCCTCCTTCAGCGGTGGAGTCCACTTTCAGACTCCTCTCTCTCTCTCTCTCTCTCCCCCCTTGAAAGCGATGCTCCCGTCTCCAGGGGGCGGGGTGGGCAGAGTGGTCTGCCAAAACAGATTCGAGTCGGGGGACGCTAATCAAAGTGCCCCTCTCTGCCCCCCGCCCCCATTGGCTCAGTCGCAGACAGTCCGCTTGCCCGGGTCAAAGGGGAGCGCGGCCACGGCCAGTTCCCGCTGACAAGGCGCGTAAATTAATATTTTGCTGCAATAAATAGCCGGCGATACACAAAATAGTACTTTCCGCAAAAAACTATTTAGAAATTTTTCGACACAATAATTAGTAAAAAAACTGGCGTTACAGCAGTCCTTAAAGGAATCATTCAATTTTTTTAGTGGTTAGGGTCTGTGTGCACCCTGGCGCACTTTAAGCGACATTGTCACACAACCGGCGAGAGGCATTACTACCCATTCCACCGACTCCCCTGAGCAGGAACACAAGCGCGCGGATACGTACGCAGGCACACACACACACACACACAGGAGTGTACAGCGGCCCTAAGTTTATCTATGTTAGGCATGTACACTTCACTGTGCCTTGGGGGTTGGCCTTCAAGTTCAAGGGCGTTAATTGCACGAGCATAGCCAAGCCGAGATTCCAATTTAGTCCCAAATCAATGTTGACTGCACTGGGAATCGAGCCTGGGCCGCTGGCGCATCAGAGCGCCGCACCAGACCACTAGGAGACGGCCCCCCGGAGTTATCCAACAAGATATTTTAACCCCATTAAAATTTACATTGGTTCCTTCTTTCTTTCTAAAGAAAGCTTTGAAAAAGCCAATGAAGTCAGAGATTCTTTAACAATCAAAGTTTGTCAGGCAGCTGCTGACCGAGGTACTTCAGTTTGCTAAAGTAGTTCACTGCAGTTGGCGGAGAAAAACACCCATTTATGATTTATGTGTATTGGACTGAATGTAGGTAGTAGTGGGTGTGCATTCTGACGCTCATCAGAGTGACAATCCCACCTGCCTATGCAGAAGTGAATTCAATCTAAAAAGACAGCAGCGTTTGACGTCAGACATTTCAAGAAAATTGCGCCCGCCTCCCACCCAATTTCTCAATTATCAGCCTCCATTTCGCGAAAATAGTTCAACCTGTTCATTATAAAGCCGTTCCTGTCCCTCCGTGTAGAAATATTTGGGAAGAATTCGATTCTACGGGTCTGGCCTTTGATTTCTATTGAAATATTATGATGATTTATCCCCGTTGATTACCTTAGCAAAGCCGGGCGGAAATGGTTCCAATAGATTCGAAATAGGTGTAGAGAGAAGCACGAGTCGTGCTGGCTGGTTAATGAAAGGTGTCGACGCACAAGTGCTTATTCCGAAATAATGTATACTGTCTGCCTGCCTAATATTGGACTCAAAGAAGCTCAAATCGCAGTTGTCCAACTCAGAGGGGAAGTTATTAAAATAATTTCTGCGTGACAACATCCTTGATGCAAGTTATATCCCCAGATAGATAGATAGATAGATAGATAGATAGATAGATAGATAAATAGATAGATAGATAGATAGATAGATAGATAGATAGATAGATAGATAGATAGATAGATAGATAGATAGATAGAGATAGATAGATAGATAGATAGATAGATAGATAGATAGATAGATAGATAGATAGATAGATAGATAGATAGATAGATAGATAGATAGATAGATAGATAGATAGATATATAGATAGATAGATAGATAGATAGATAGATAGATAGATAGATAGATAGATAGATAGATAGATAGATAGATAGATAGATAGATAGATAGATAGATAGATAGATAGATAGATAGATAGATAGATAGATGGATAGATAGATGGATGGATAGATAGATGGAATAATAGCCGCTCGTCACGAAATGAGCGGCTCGCCCCTCACCCGTTCCGCGAACGCTGGCCGCTTCGCCTCCCGCCGGCAGCGGCAGCCGGCGCCGAGGAGGAGTCTGGACAGCCGCTGGCTACCGCAGCTTCATCGTCTGTCTCAACAACAAACAACGCAGCGTTGCGTCTCTGTTTCAGAATTTTTGTACTTGGCCGCCCAGCAACTGCGGCAGAAGCAGATGAGGATGATGAGGACATTGCTCCAGACAGCTTAGCAAGTGTTCTGTTGCATCCTTTGTCCAAGCAAGGTTTTGTATGGCGCGAGCAGCAGATAAGTGTTGTCAAAGAAAGATTTATGGGCGACTATGGCTTCTTATCGGCATTGGGGAGAGGTAAGGCAGAGGCAAGCCGGTAGATAAGAAAGAGAGAAAGAAATGAGGAGCTGGGAGAGGAGTCTGGGAAACGATAGCGTGAATAGATGGCTCCATCAATCTCTATCCGTTTTCTCCCTGACTTTCTATTGGCTAGTAGGACTGGTGAGTTGTTGTGACTGAGCTGGGGCTAGGGATGTACACCTTGAGGAGCTGCCAATAAGGCTATCAAACTCTGTGCCCCATGCAAAGAATAGGTATACCACTCCAGTGTTGGAAAACAAACTTTTCAATGTTTATCCAGGATTAGGTGTGCTGTAATTTTTTCCTGGGGGAATTTTCTATTCTTGGTTTCTCCACTTATTCAAAGCTGCTTATATTGGCTTACATACGGGCATATTTTAAATGAGACATTATGCGATTATAGCTTTTTTTATAGAAATTAAATATGCGACGAGAAATCAGTTTTTATGTTGACCGCTATGCAATTTTAGCTCGTACAAGTTATATCCCTGTTTACTGGACTCTCCTAGCGCGCTGATTGGCTGGGGGCACCATTTATCGGATTGAAGGGACGGAAACTATTTAACTGTACACTGATATTTTCTACCCCTGTCTACTGGCTCTCCTAGCGCACTGATTGGCTGGGGACATCGTTAATCGGATTGAAAAGTTGGTATCTTTCTATCCCTGCCTACTGGCTCGGCACCGTTTATCGGATTGAAGGGACGGAAAGTATTTAGGTGTACACTGATATTTCCCTACCCCTGCCTACTGGCTCTCCTAGCGCGCTGATTGGCTGGAGGCACCGTTTATCGGATTGAAGGGACAGAAAGTACAGTATATTCTATAAAAACCCACAGGCTTATTTTTGTGTTGACAATTTTTCACATCGTTTAAATATCCTGGCAACCAATTGTTACAGCCAAAATATTTACTACAGGAATCAGACGGAAAATACCGCGTTGTTCATTGACGTAGGCGCGAATTGACACGGGAGCTTTAACCATGCAAAACTCCTCTTCAATCAGTGTTTCCTCAGTATAGGCAAAATTCTCAGAATGGAAACAGGGGATAAACTCCTTCTCTCCCCCCTTGAGAACTGGAGAGCATTCAGCATATTAGAAGCCGGAAATTTTCTAAGAAAGTTTGACAATCGCCAAATCAGTCAGGAGGGAGGGCGAATATCCACGCATGCGCCGCCACGATGCGTGAATAATGAATGGAAACTGGAGCTAAGAATAATGCTTCCCAGATTTCTGGCACGGCCTCAGGATATGTCCAGAGTGAGACTGACTGGGAAACAATAACCCCCCACTATCAGCCTCTGGCCATTAAACGTTAGCGCGGCCTCTCTGTGGTCTGAGTCGCGGAGTTCTTAAGCTAGAGAGGTATCTGGATTGGAAACTTCCATTTTCCCTATCCATGGTGATCATGGGTACTCCACTCCAGTCTAAGCATTTTCGTACTCCATGCGACCAGCTCTGTCAGATCGTTTTATTGCGTGCGACTTAAGAAGGCCGAAAGTGGGGCAAATAAAAAATAGAAACCAAATTTCACAGCCATAAATGAGCTGACCGCATGCAAGGCTTGTTTCGTGGACCCCTGGAGCCTGGACTGGACTGTAAGCGAGCCAGAAAAAAACAAAAATTAAAGCAGATAAATGTAAAAATGTGTAAAAAAAGAAGCTACAAGAAGCTACATGTAAACTAATTTATTGTAAAACTAATGCCATTTCAGGTAGTGACCTTACAATCGAAACATGTCTGTTCCATTCTTCTTTGGAGATTGATAAATGTTTGAGAAATTATTATACAAATGCTGCAATCAAGTGTAGATAAAAGACTTTTCGAGATATCATAATGTGAGTTTAGTGATATTATTTTATATATATACATTGACTAATTAATATGATCATATTCTTATTTTTCTACTTACAGTAGCAAGTATCGAGTAGGCTTGAGTTACAGAAGGCATGGTCTGAATGATTTTTAAATTATATCTGAAGAGAAATTTTTGAGCTGATGATTTCATTAATATAGTGGGATCACTGGGAAGAACCGATGGGATCTCATCGGTATTGGGGGGGGGCGAAACCGATGGGATCTCATTAGTATTGTGGGGGCGGAAACATTGGGATCTCATTGGTATTGTAGGGGGGAGCAGAACTGATGGGTTCTCATTGGTATTGGGGGCGGAACCGATGGGATCTCCTTGGTATTTAGGGGGGGGGGTGGAACCGATGGGATCTCATTGGTATTAACAGGGGGAGGGGCGGAACCGATGGGATCTCCTTGGTATTTGGGGGGCAGAACCGATGGGATCTCATGTGTATTTGGGGGGCGGAACCGATGGGATCTCATTGGTATTGGGGGGGGGGGTGGAACCGATGGGATCTCATTGGTATTAACAGGGGGAGGGGGTGGAACCGATGGGATCTCATTGGTATTAACAGGGGGAGGGGGCGGAACCGATGGGATCTCATTGGTATTAACAGGGGGAGGGGGTGGAACCGATGGGATCTCATTGGTATTAACAGGGGGAGGGGCGGAACCGATGGGATCTCATTGGTATTAACAGGGGGAGGGGGTGGAACCGATGGGATCTCATTGGTATTAATAGGGGGAGGGGGCGGAACCGATGGGATCTCCTTGGTATTTGGGGGGGGCGGAACCGATGGGATCTCATTGGTATTGGGGGGGGGGGCGGAACCGATGGGATCTCATTGGATATCCCATCGTGTATCGTGTGTACTTTATACTTTGTTTCTAGCAAAGTTGTGACAGTAAGCACTATATTATTCAGATGCAAAAGTTCATTAAGATATTTTGTATGCAGTCAGTCGAAAAGGGAGAAACTGTTTCATCTGATCCCAGATATCGCAACTTTATAGGGAGTGGAAATCCCGCACGCCGCCCCTAATCTAATATCTAGCTCAGGCTAATCGAAATTTTCCCACAATTAGCAGTTGAAGCGAAACCATTGACTGCATCGGTCACTGGCCTCTCACTAAAGTGCATTAGTTCTAATAGTACTCAGCAGACTCAGGCTTTAAAGAAACTTTTTATTTATAAACGTAGGATTGAAAATCTCCTGACCTGCAGTGCGTGGAGCCAGCCAGAGAAAATCATCCGAAAATTGTTAAACTCGGTAATCCTCACTACTCGATAATCCTCACTACTCGGTAATCATCACTACTCGGTAATCATCACTACTCAGTACAAGGACTACTTAAGTAGAAGGACGCTGCACTCCCGAATGGTGTAGATTTTTTTGAAGGCCATTTTTCAAAATGCTGTTATTTTTAAATGGTTGCATGTAGAGGTCTAGTTTTTTCACGGGGTTGCTCAGAATTTATTCCTCTTTTAGATGAGTGAACAGTTTCGGCTGCAACTACATGTATTCGCGAGAAATGTACAGCAAGGTACTGTTACCCCCTTCTTTATTATAGAACAATAAAGCTAGGATATTTAAAGGATAATTCCGACAATTGAGCTAATGTAATCCTATTAAAATGAGATGAGATTAACAAAGAACGAAGCCCGTCAGTCTGTACTTTTCAAAAGCCATCCCTGATCTTTTCAACAATAAAATAACAAAGAGCAAAAGCAGAGAAACTGGCACAATGCCAGTGCTGATAACAATCGATGTATCGTTGTTGGACTGGAAACAAAAAATGTTGAACTGAACTGGTTGCTTGTTGCACAGCAGCTCATTGTACTTTAATCTCAATTGATAGCTACAGTAAGGCAAATATGTATGTAAGGCTGCAAATATAAGACTGTGTATAGTGTATAGTGTATAGAAACTGTGGCAACTATTGGGTAGGCAACAGCAGTAAAATGCAGAAACCAACTTATGAAAGCAGCAACAAATGTTTAAACCAACGTATGAAAGCAGCAACAGATGCATAAACCAACTTATGAAAGCATAAGCATATTCAATGACGTGAATGTGAATTGGGTCTGTATAAAACATGGACAACCATGGACTATGGGTCAAATTACAAGAATATGCAATAGCAGCAATAGCACCATACCTTAACATTTGGTGGCAAAGCTCGGATCCACATGCTGTAGTCTTCTTTATCCTTTGGAAAGCTATACACTGTCACCTTCTCACCAGATTTGTAGTTACTTGTACACTTTGGAAGACAGCATTTCATTGGCATTGCAGAAATTCTGAAGCTAACAAAAAGAAATATATACAGCTTCTATACATTATATCTAGTAAAAAAATTGCTACAATACTGTATTGCTTTTATCCCAACAGGCCAATATAATCAATTCTATACTAAATCACTTCAATAGTATTACTAAAGTTGAAAATTTGTCTTCTAAAGTCTATTATACGCATTTTCCTTTAGAATCACTTTCTATATATAAATATTTATATTTTAAATTCAATGCAAGGCCTGAGTATTGAATATATCTTGGTTCCATTAAACTAGACTAGGTTAAAAAACTGCTCTCCAAACAGCAGAAATAAATTCAATATGTTGTTAGGCCTATCATTTAAATAAAATATAAAGTTTCAAGACAAGTCTGAAAATAGAACTTTTGTATCCAGTAGAACCGTTTAAGAAGCCTAATCTACAGATATTTGACAGAATAGTAAAATTAGTACCTTCTATACAATATGCAAGTATCTAATATCTATCTACCTTCAAATTAAGAATAATACTTTATAACGATCTACTCATAAACTAATCAGTAGGTCCTTTCTACACAACATTTTTGTAGAACATGCTAAAAAAGCATAGTAGGCCCTAGATATTATTATATATCAGGCATAGCCAGGGTATAGACTAACATTTAATATAGAATGTCTATAGCTAATTTAAATTTACCAAAAAAATAAAGACATAGAAAGCAGTCATCATAGAATGCTAAAGAAACTACTGATTATTGAGAGAAACTAACACTTTAATCCAACCTTTAACATTTAACATTACAGAATTGAAAACCCTCGAAAAAATACGAAGTATTTAAAAGTAAACGTGTCAAGGACACTAACTTGGCGAAATACAATAGAGGAGCGAATACACTAGGTCTTTTTGATAAGTTTCAGCAGTTTTTTCTTTTCAGCAGGGTTGTAGTCAGTCTGAGCAAGCCATTGAAGATGAAAATCGTGAATTTTTTGTATCTCGTTAATGTATTTTTCGGCGAAAATTGGCCTTCAAAAAAAATTACACGAACCGCGAGTGCAGCGTCCTTCTATAAACGATACTTAAGTAGTCCTTGACTCAGTAATCATCACTACTCGATAATCCTCACTACTCGGTAATCCTCACTACTCGATAATCATCACTACTCGATAATCCTCACTACTCGATAATCCTCACTACTCGATAATCCTCACTACTCGGTAATCCTCACTACTCGATAATCCTCACTACTCGGTAATCCTCACTACTCGGTAATCCTCACTACTCGATAATCCTCACTACTCGGTAATCATCACTACTCGGTAATCATCACTACTCGGTAATCCTCACTACTCGATAATCCTCACTACTCGGTAATCCTCACTACTCGATAATCCTCACTACTCGGTAATCCTCACTACTCGATAATCATCACTACTCGATAATCCTCACTACTCGATAATCCTCACTACTCGATAATCCTCACTACTCGGTAATCCTCACTACTCGATAATCCTCACTACTCGGTAATCCTCACTACTCGATAATCCTCACTACTCGGTAATCCTCAATGCTCGATAATCCTCACTAGTCGATAATCCTCAATGCTCGATAATCCTCACTAGTCGATAATCCTCAATGCTCGATAATCCTCACTAGTCGATAATCCTCACTAGTCACAAATCCCCACTAGTCACAATCCCCATTAATCGACAATCCCCACTACTCGATAATCCTCACTACTCGATAATCCTCACTAGTCGACAATCCCTACTTAGCAACCAACGCCGGCTTACTGAGCCCCGGCTTGATCAGATCCGTGCTGGGCCTCTCCAGCCGCCGCGTACTCCAAGTACAGATTCCACAGCGACAGCGACATCCCGTCCACCGAGTCAGCCGGAGTTGTCGGCGTCTCCAGCGTTGTCTGACTCCCGCCGCCGCCGCCAGCGCCGCCGCCGCTGCATGCCGACAGGCTGTGCTCAGAGCTGGACTGAGCAACCAGCCGCTTGCAGGTTGGCATGGCAACCGCACCTTGGCTACTCCAAGCCTGACCTCCCAGTTTCCTCGTCCTGTCTCACTTTTCGCGGCTTCTTCAGCGAGATAAACTGATTGACAAGTTTGGCCCGGCGGGGGGGGGAATGGGGACGCTTATCTGCGCCGAGAGGCGAGCGTGAGAAACCGGCTTAAGAGGAAGCGAGCAGGGGTGCGGGGGGGAAGGGTGGGGATTAACTTATCGCCCCAGGCGCGTTGCGGCGGCAGGAGAAAGAGAGAAAAAGTAAAAGTCGGCTACAACAGATGAAGCGGATAGCAAAAAAAATTGCCCAAGAAAGCGAATCTTCCCGGCGCCGGGCTCGAGGGGAGGAAATATTCGAGGCAAGCAAAAACTAGTAATAGAAAAGTTGGCGGCTAATACGCGAGTGCAGAGCGGCCTTTTCTCCCGCCGGCTCCGGAGACTGGGCAAAATCTGGTTGGCCGTCTGCTTGCTTTCATCCCCCTTCCTGGCGGGGATCTCGCGCGGACAGTGATCGTGTGGGCGGGATCACAAGATCTCTGTGAGCTGCTATACTGGCCACTCGAGGGGAAATACCACACAGCCTGTGGGACAGCAAATGCTCTGGTTAGCTTGGGGGAAGGCGGAGAGGACACCGTCTGCAGCTCTTCCGACGCATACTTTTTGCTTTGAGACTTCTCCCAGCAACCCATCGCTCTTTTCCTCGCCTGCAGCTAGCTACGCTGGTCACAAGCAGTTCCCAGAACCAAAATCTGGATTGGAAATGGACTCTTTTCATCCGCTGACTGCAGTTTTTGCATGCAGCTCTGTGGAAGGTTTTGTGCTCTAGACCTGGGGTCGGCAAACTTCGGCCCGCGAAGCCTTTCTACTCGTATCCAGCCCTCGAGTCCTTTGAAACTTCACAATAGCAATCCAGCCCGGCATATGTCTCTTTTCAGCCCTCATCTGTTATCTCTTCTCTCTTCTCTCCGCTCTCATTTCCTCTGTCACCTCTTCTCTCTTCTCTCCGTTCTCATTTCCTCTGTCACCTCTTCTCTCTTCTCTCCATTCTCATTTCCTCTGTTCTCTGTTCTCTCTTCTCTCCGCTCTCATTTCCTCTGTCACCTCTTCTCTCATCCCGTCTCTCATCTCATCTCTCCTTTCTCCTCTTAGCTTCTCTCTCACATGTTCTCGTTCTCGTACATCTCATCTTCTCTCTCGTCTCTATCTCTTTCTTCTTCTCTCTTTTCTATCCACTATCCTTTGATCTCTCATCTTGGTCCGCAGCCGTGAGTTGGATTCTTCATCTGGTACCTGAGGTAAATAAGAATCTTGCGGACCCCTCAGCTAGTGTTGCTGTAGAGAATCATGTTTTCATGTTTTTCATGTTTATTTTATTTTATTTTAAATTCCTTGTTTTGTTTCTCTTATTAGCCACTCCAGACGCCGATTTTAGAACACCTTGACAATGCTGAGGATTTCTTTCCCACAGTGGGCTCCAGATTTCTTAGAATAATTCTCGGGCCTCCCACTGGCAGCCTTTCACTCTAACGAACACGCACTGTCATTTTACTGAGTTGCTATGGCCTTTGAATCTGAGAGGAGCATAACTATATAGGACTTTCCCCCCAATCTACGCTCGTATATATCCCCTAACTTTTATTTCTCTAGCCAACTGTGAGAGCCGCATCAGTTCTTATCGAGCAGCTTTGGCTTTTAATCTAAAAGTAAAAAGCCAATCAACAAAATCGTAACGTACGAGTGTGCTTGCATTGCGAGTATTTTGTGCGGCTCATTTTTTGCGTGCAGGCAACCGAGGCCTCCCCCGTCACCCACCATGTATGTATGGGATGCTGCTGGACCGTAATTTTTTCTAGAAAGAACCGGATTTTTTAAAGAATCAGTTGCAAAGATTCGAAGTATACTACTCATTGGCTGGAAAAAAACAAGTAACAACTAAAATATGTTAATTTAAACAATTGGTTTAGTTTCTTACTGTCTGTGTCTCCCCTCTCTGTCTCTCCTTCTCCCTCTCCTCTCACCCTCTCTGTCTCTCCCTCTCCTCTCACCTTTTTTTCCCTCCACTCCCTCTCCCTCTCCCCCTTCTCAGTCTCTCCCTCTCCTTCTCTCCCCCTTCTCAGTCTCTCCCTCTCCTTCTCTCCCCCTCTCAGTCTCTCCCTCTCCCTCTCTCCCCCTCTCTGTCTCCTCTCCCTCTCTCACTCTCCCTTTCCTCTCCCCCTCTTTGTCTCTCCCTCTCCTCTCCCCCTCTCTGTCTTTCCCTCTCTCTCCTCTCCCCTTCTCACCGTGCCCTACTCACTGTGTCTTTCCCTCTCTGTGTCTCTGTCCATCCCTCTCTCTTTACCTAGTCTACCTCTCCCCCTGATTCTTTAACCTTCAATCTCCTTCCTTCATCATTGTTCCCCCGTGAGATTCCTAACCGGCCGAACTTATCCGCCCAGTTCCGGGGGATGCTTCAACTGAGAGCTCCAACAAAACTCTTTTAAGAATGCGCCGGGCCCGCGCGCATCCACCAAAAAGGGGAACGATTGCGCATCTAGGGGAAATGGATTGCCTCATTGCTTAATCCGATTATGACGCATGGCAGTGCGGCCCAACCAGAGCCTGATGCAATTATGCGCGCTAGAGAAAGCGACTGAGTGAAAGAAGCATTTAGCGTTGGCCCCCTGTGAAGTTTTCTCGGCTTGACTTCTATGCATCATTCAAGTGGCAAGTCTCTCTCCAGTTCCAAGTCGGAGCCAAGTTCAAAGAAATCAGGACTCCCGAGACAAGGAAACTCAGTAGAAAAGTGCGCCAAAATCCCGGACTTGCGTGTAAGAGTGCGTGGGCGCTTATTCTGCACTAGTATTTCACTGTTGGCTGCACCCCACTTCCGATCGAAGCTTGTTTTGTTCCTTCCCGTGCTTCTCGTGGTCTTTGGGGCTAATAAAAGTACCAAGCATTAATTATAGTTGTTTACCGCCATCCAACTGCACCTGAACGGAGCAGCCAGTGAGCAGCTTTCTGCGTGACTGGAGGAAAAAAACAACTTTTGCGGCTGTGTGGTCAGAATGAAATGACGCACCCACCAGCGTTTCCTCAGGCTACAATTAGTTCGAAAATTTCTCTGAGTGAAATGCACCCACGGCACAGAGTTCGCCTGGCTCTGCTCCAGACACTGGATAATCATGTCTGAGAGCACAAACACTAGGAGTCTGGCCGTTGATGGTCACAGACACATTTTAAGACCTGCACAAACCAGTAGCAAGTAGCAAAAACTCCGTCAGTTACCATAGACAAAATATTTTTCGGGGCAACTTATTGAAATTGTATAGTCTATGGTCGCGCACTGAAGCCCCAGACCAAATGTTGCACTGGTAGTGTATCTTTGGCATCAATTTACGAGTAAAAAAAACAAAACTAACATGTTTCTACCTATTGGTGATATATAGCTCGTAGATCAGGGGTCGGCAATCCTTTTTTTACTTCAAGGGCCAGATAGAAAACGTAGCGCATGACTGCGAGACAGAGGTGGCGAGAGAGGAGAATAGAGAAGAGGGAAGAGAGATAGAATAAAAGAGAGACGTGGGAAAAAAGGAGAAGAGAGGGGAGGAGAGGAGAGGAGAGGAGAGGATAGGATAGGATAGGATAGGAGAGGATAGGATAGGATAGGATAGGATAGGATAGGATAGGATAGGAGAGGATAGGATAGGATAGGATAGGATAGGATAGGATAGGAGAGGATAGGATAGGATAGGATAGGATAGGAGAGGAGAGGATAGGATAGGATAGGAGAGGAGAGG
Organism: Macrostomum lignano; assembly: GCA_002269645.1. NCBI lineage: Eukaryota > Metazoa > Platyhelminthes > Macrostomidae > Macrostomum > Macrostomum lignano. The sequence goes on along the minus strand of NIVC01001444.1, from coordinate 81,351 downwards.
AGAGGATAGGAGAGGAGAGGAGAGGAGAGGAGAGGATAGGATAGGATAGGATAGGATAGGATAGGAGAGAAGAGGAGAGGAGAGGAGAGGAGAGGAGAGGAGAGGAGAGGAGAGGAGAGGAGAGGAGAGGAGAGGAGAGGATAGGAGTGGAGAGGATAGGAGAGGAGAGAAGAGGTGAGGATAGGAGAGGAGAGGATAGAGTAGGAGAGGAGAGGATAGGAGAGGAGAGGAGAGGAGAGGAGAGGAGAGGAGAGGAGATGATAGGAGAGGAGAGGAGAGGGGAGGAGAGGAGAGGAGAGGAGATTATAGGAGAGGAGAGAGGTAAGAAGAGAGAAGAAAGATATTGTCAAAGCCAGATACTGTCGACCCCTGATATAAATCTATCTATCTATCTTAACCCGACAAGAACCTGAGCCCAAGGCAATAATTAATCAGATAAAAAAGCACGTACGTGGACATGACAGACTCCAGACTGTCGGGGTCTTCATGATCGTAGCCACAGTTTGATTTGATTATTCTATGGGAATTTCGACGAAATCGTACTCTGTGGGCTCGCACTATGGTTGCCTGCTCCTCTGCAGCTTACACATATATAACTTGCACAATGCTAGCAGTCCATAGGCCAATGAGGAGTTATTCAGTTTGTAGGTTGTGTCCAGATTGAATACTCGTAAACAGGAGAGAAAAAACATCAGTAGCCTTACTTTGCTATACATCTTCCCATTGTTGGGCGTGGCTGCTTTGGCAAAGGTCTTGTAAAGTGACACCCCGAGTGAATGAGAGTAGATTAGTTAAATCCTCTGTCCTAAGCTCCTATCAATAAAAGGCGAAAGGAGCTTAGGATTCGATACTAGACAAAGGTATTCTAAATTTAGAGTGTAAGCATCACATTGAGGCTACAGTTTACCGTTGAATAGTTTGGTAATGTGTACAGTAGATGTACAAGTATTCCTATCACTGGTGGGTTTGGCTTTCACAAACGCAAAACTTCACAACCGCTAAATCACCCAATTTCATAAGCGCTACATTTCATGGACGCGAAACTTCACGACCGCAAAAAAGTCAGTCTTTGTAGAGGTTATAAAGTTTCGCGTTTGTGAAAGCAACCTTCTATCACAGATCACAGTGGTTCACGTATTACTGCTCATTCACTTCAACTCAGCGTGTTTTGATCAATAAATGATGTCACACATTGATCGTGTGTTAGTCTGGTATAGTACCAAGAGTAGTATGCATCATAAGTTGGCTAGAAATTCGAATTCAACCCACAGAAAGTTCAGTAGGGAGCTGACTATTCTGTATTTAATAGCTCCTGAGCTCGCTAACAATATTCCTTGCAATACAAAGTGCCGGCAGGAGTCCCTGAAACAAAACATTTGGCCAAAAAACTGACACTTGGCCCAACTTGAGAATAGAGAATACAGCATGTTTGGAACTGACGCAATGAGTGTGTCATCATCTCATTGAAAGTAGCATTAAGAGAGAAAATTGGGGCAGGCAAACTTCCACTTCGATCTGATTAAAGAAGGTATAAGCTTAGTAAATTTAGTGCCGCAATAGAACAGTAGATTCGAGATGGGAAAAAACTTGTTCATATAATTCTAAGCTAATACAGGAACAGGATGTTTGCCAAAAACTTGTGGAGGCACCTGGAACGAAAGACCTACTTGTCTCTGGTTGAATTCAACCCTCAATTTCTAATGCAATATTCATTTTAAACTGTGTAGAAGGTATCCATCGCGGATTGAGCCGGAATTCCACAATTCAGAAGCCAATTATCCACATGCTAGAGAGAGAGAGAGAGAGAGAATCCATCATAGACTCAAACGTGAGCTGTAGTAGACGGAGACAACGTGCCATGGGCGTCAAATAAATTCAAATAGTATAAGTGCAAATTCAAATAAGCTTCGCTATACTTATATATATATCTACATTTCTGTCTTTATTTTAAATTACAGCCCGCTTGTCTTGCCTCGGGCTAGACTGGTTGCAAAGCAAATTTCACAGATCCGGGACCAAGTAAGACCAGCAGCCATTCTTTCAACTCGATTCCCGTAACTGGCGGCGAAATGCGCTTAGTTACTATAGCTGCATGTATATATATATAGCTAATTTCCGATTGGAGTGCTTCCATCGGATGAAAGAGTTTAGCCCGAGCTGGCCGCGGGCGAGCAGTGCTCAGACAGGCCGGCGGAGAGGGAAATTCAATAAAATAGTAATTGCTAATCGGACAGTGACGGGCTGCAACACACGCAACAAAAGATTAAAGTCGCCTTGCTAACCTGCATCACAATGCTAGATGTTTACTTAGAGATACCAGTCACCAAGTTCAACAGGGGATAATTAAATTCCAGAGTACAGTTTTGCAAAGTTTTCTTTGCAAAATAATATATTCACCTATATAGCTGGACTATTCAATTAAAAATCCACACGCCCTTAGAGCATGGGTATGTATGTAAAAAACAAAATCAAAACGATTAACGCGCATACTAGGCTCTTGTATTAACATAGATAAAATTTTCTCTTGTTCTAAATGCTAATTTCTTTCCCTTAAGCCGTCGTGGCCCAGAGGAAGAAAGCAATTATAGATTTCTAACGTTAATCGTGACTTTGGAATTTCCCCCGCGTACAAGCTTCAGCCAGTAAGAACTCAGGGGAGATGGTTCTTAAATTCCAGCAGCCAATAAAATTCATGGGAGGGGGGAATATCCCAATTTTTAGGAGGTTTTGGCCATAGACTCGATTTCAGATGAGCAATCCTTTCTATTCCCTCATCCATAGACACTTTCATTTGATGAAAACAAAACTTGCAAATTTGCGGGAATTAAATTAAATTTTCCACTTAGACTTCTGTTCGATTCATGCGGGCTTAAATTTAGTCTATGGTACTAAAGGGATTGATTAAGTGCCCGCTGGGCAAAAATTCATGGTACAATGAAGCTCTGCGGCCGGAATATATAAATCCTTCAGGCCTTCTAGGGCAGAAAGGAGAACTTTTTCCGACTTTTGCCCTAGACAACCTGCTGGATTTGTATTCCTTCTTGATTTCAAGAGCGGGCCGAGAAACGACATTCTTCGGCCCGCGAGTCAAACTGCATTCGCTTCAGTCTAAGTTCAGTGCAAGTCCTGATTCTCGGCCCGCAAGAAAATGAATTTGTCTATGGCACAAAATGCAAACTGTATTTCATTTTATTTTTGAGCCTAAAAGAGCGACTGACAAAGTAATGATTAGTCTAACTTTTTATTAAAATTTAATTAATTAACTCCTGACCCGAGCGTTCTGAGAACATGATAGACTACTCCAGAGGTTCAGAGGTACACAAAGCGGATCTCGCCAGGGAAGAAGCGTCAACTGTCGGATGCTCTGACAATGAATTCTTCACCGCCTGGTCCAATCGTTAAACGAGTCGTGAGCGACGTCCCACTTCAATCGCCTGGTTTTAGCGTTGAGCGTGGCGACCTAAAAGTATCTGCTGTTGACTGCGAACAAAGGGACTTTAATGGAGTTCTGCCGACTGCAGTGCTATAGAGAAAAATTGATCCCGTGTTCTATTTTTCCTATAAGTGAGTACCTCCGAACGCCATTTGGGCATTGAACTACCCTATGTACTGTAAAGACGGCGTGGGTTGCACCACAAGACTATATTAAATCGTTACTGTTGTCCTCTTTGTAATGTTGCACTTTTAATGTTTTAAATACAATCGTTTCGGCTTCGTCTATGGCCCAGCCCGATATCGGGCAGAGAATGGGCCGTTTTTTAAGCAGTCTTGCTCGCAAAATCTAGCAGGAATCAAGCCGCTTGATCGGCTTTATTGTCTATGGCCGAGAGCAGTTCTGTGGATTCGCGGAACAATAAAAACACCCATGACAGGCCTGCACCCCTACGATCACTCCGTGTTGATGTTTGTTGGGTTCGCGGAACGCAGGCCAATGCCCGGCAAATTTAGCTAATTACGAGTTAAAACCAGCCGCATTCCATTCGGGCTATGCTGCCCAGGAGGTGTCAGCGTCAGCAGATAGATCGCACACAGCGGGTGGTAGACAGATTATGAAGATTGCAGCGCTAAACAGGGCTGCTGCCGCTGCCAAACTGATATATTCATGTTAGCTCCATCAGCAACACTAACCGGGAGCCCTCCTTCTCTCTCACATGTAGCTCGTACTCGTTCTCTCTAATAATCCCTATCTACCGTACCTAGCCCAGAGGCGGGCTGCGCACTAAAGAGTCCACAAACATGTACTTTTATAATCGAACGATTCGCTCCGATCCGATGAAGGATGTGCGGCTTTCTATTGCAGCTTTGCCAGCTCCTAGTTCTAAGGGGGTGTAGGCGGCAATTCTAGCACAATGGGTAGAATTCCTGACCACGATGAAGGCGGGGAGACTGCATCTGGATAACAGTGGAATGCGATGGGCCAAATGGGATCCATGTTGCTGGGGAAAGCGAGGGCTGTAAAGGGAGAGGTGCAGCAGACAATGCGCTCTTAAAATTTTGAATATTTTCTACTCTCTCATATCTCCGAATCAAATTGGTCTGCCTCACGCCTAGCTATCCATCAGTTCAGATTGGTCTGGGTTCCAATTCCAATGCAAGCTGCCAGGGGGTAAGAGCGGCTGCGTCTGACTCTCGCGCCGCAACTTGGCTTATTAATTTAAAAACAATTGATTTTTCCATTTTCTAAGAGCGTTTTGATTGTTGTGCTTGAAAAGAGCCGACGATCCAGGAATGATATACATATACGTGAGCTTGTACAGCCCCTAAAATCCCCCAAACTTTCTCAAACATCTTGTATCAATAATATTCCGCAGGGTGCTGCTTACCTACCACCTGACCAACCCCACACTCTGCCTTCCACCCCTACCCCCTTACCCTGTTCATTGTGCGCTGGGCCAACCAACCTCACGCTCTGCCTTGCACCCATACCCCCTCACCCTGTTCATTGTGCGCTGGGCCAACCAACCTCACGCTCTGCCTTCCACCCCTACCACCTCACCCTGTTCATTGTGCGCTGGGCCAACCAACCTTACGCTTTGCCTTGCACCCTTACCCCTCACCCTGTTCATTGTGCGCTGGGCCAACCAACCCCACGCTTTGACTAGCACCCCTACCACCTCACCCTGTTCATTGTGCGCTGGGCCAACCAACCCCACGCTCTGCCTTGCACCCCTACCCCCTCATCCTGTTCATTGTGCGCTGGGCCAACCAACCCCACCCTTTGGCTTGCACCCCTACCCCCTCACCCTGTACGCTCGCTCTCCTATCGCCGCATTGTTGGGCAACTGTTCTGCTAACCTTCCCGCCGATCCACCCCAACTCCATGCACCGCGTCACCTCCACCTGCCCATCGCCAATTTCTGCCTCCAATCTCCATAGCGTTCGGTAGGTTCTGCGAACCGATACTAGTCGCATCGATTTGCGGCTTTTTGAGCTTGAAAATTGACGGGTGGTTGTCGTGCGAATCACACTCACATGAGGGCTAAGCCCCCAAGTCACAGAGGCTGCATTTGCTTGACTATTAGAAAGTCAGGACCGCTGTACACTCAGCGTGAGTGTGTTTGACAAGGACCACTAGGAACACTTCTTTATAGTCTAGTAGTCCTTGGTGTATGAGTGCGTGCCTGCGTACAGTATTGGCGCGCTCGCATGTGCTCAGGAATGGGCAGGGTGCTTACTGCAATTATTATAATTATCAATGCAGGCCGCCTCACTCCTAGCTTATCAGAGTTAGTTTAATTTGACTCAGGCCTGACTACAAAGCATATTGCGTGCTGCTCAAGACAGCTGCAGAATCAGAATGCATGTTTCGGGCAAAACAGTTTCTTACCATGCACGGCACGTCATGCATCAGTTCGCTGTTATTTTTTTTGCTCAACATTTTTTGCCAAGGAAGCGCTCGCTTTAAGGGCTATAGAATGGGAGAATTGGAATGGATGGAGATAAAGCAGGATAAAAAAACTCTGGAGGATGCTGAATTCCCGGTTGTGAGCATGAATGATAAATCCAGTTGAGAAAATTCCTTTGTTCTCAAGAAGCGTGTTATTTTACCTTTTTTGTCACTTGCCTTAAAGCATATTTTTTCTGGAGATTTTAGCAATGGTTGCCGCTCTATCTGATGCTGTGTGCAATGGTTGCCGCTCTATCTGATGCTGTGTGCATTGGTTGTCGCTCTATCTGATGCTGTGTGCAATGGTTGCCGCTCTATCTGATGCTGTGTGCATTGGTTGTCGCTCTATCTGATGCTGTGTGCAATGGTTGCCGCTCTATCTGATGCTGTGTGCATTGGTTGTCGCTCTATCTGATGCTGTGTGCAATGGTTGCCGCTCTTCTATCTGACGCTGTGTGCAATGGTTGCCGCTCTATCTGACGCTGTGTGCAATGGTTGCCGCTCTTCTATCTGACGCTGTGTGCAATGGTTGCCGCTCTTCTATCTGATGCTGTGTGCAATGGTTGCCGCTCTTCTATCTGATGCTGTGTGCAATGGTTGCCGCTCTATCTGACGCTGTGTGCAATGGTTGCCGCTCTTCTATCTGATGCTGTGTGCAATGGTTGCCGCTCTATCTGACGCTGTGTGCAATGGTTGCCGCTCTTCTATCTGATGCTGTGTGCAATGGTTGCCGCTCTTCTATCTGATGCTGTGTGCAATGGTTGCCGCTCTTCTATCTGACGCTGTGTGCAATGGTTGCCGCTCTATCTGACGCTGTGTGCAATGGTTGCCGCTCTTCTATCTGACGCTGTGTGCAATGGTTGCCGCTCTTCTATCTGATGCTGTGTGCAATGGTTGCCGCTCTTCTATCTGACGCTGTGTGCAATGGTTGCTGCTCTACCCGATGAAGTGTGGAAATGGTTCCTGTTCTGCCTGATGGAGTGTGTAAATACAAAATTGTAATCTCTATTAGTCTGTTTTTGAAACCAGCTTTAAGTGTAGTTTACTAAACGCTAGATTATTACTCTAACCAAAGTTTTTTGTCAATCTATAGCTACGCAGTACCTGGATGAATGAGCTGTTTGATTTAGGTGTAATGGGAAATCTTGACGGGTTTGCAACCTCTTAGCTGCTTAGATGAACTTCGCAGACGGGCAAAAAGACAAATTTATCAATGCAGAGCCTTTCGCAATTCCTTCACACGATGAAGACGTGCGAAAAGCCATTAAAATGAATGAAGCTGCCGCCGTTCCAACCGCAGCCCAGTGATAAATGATCGAAGGCTAGTACTCATGAACAGAGCTCTACTGAGACAAAATATGCATGCTGGAGTAAAGCTGAAATTTCGCGATGATGTCAAAAATATCTTAGCCAACTAAGCTCCCCGTGCTCAGCGCACTCAGATATTGGGGAAAGTTTTATTGAGCAGGCGGAAGAGAGAGAAGGCGGCTCGTTGCTCAGATTTGGAGCAACTATTGGGGGGATAAAGCTGGCGAAGGGGAGGGACTGGTGTGAATAATTAACAGCTGGTCTCGGCCGGTCGAAAGGGACTTCGGCCAAGCCTGGCAGCTCTGGAAGCAGCTATCTGGATCGGAAACTGCCGGGCTAAAAAAACCCATCAACTGGAAATGAAAATCTTACTACAGCAAATTTCGAGTCCAATAAGGTGGAATGGGCTGTCAGGTGGCAGCTTTTATAAGGCACAAAGTTTTGAGTACAGCGGTCTAGAGCGATTAATAGGTTGTGTCCTAGAGTCAGTATCGCTATCCAGATGCTCTGTCTAGAAGTCCATGACTTAGGCCGCAGTGTTTGGTAGCTGCTCCATTATTCAAGAAGCACCTCTGCCCCCTTAGAGCCTGCGCTGAGCCTTGAGCAGCGAAACCGATACGCTTGCAAACTGCTGGGAGAACCGCGGGGAGGGACTGGGAACACGGAACGCTGGGGGGGGGGGAATAGGGAGATGGGGAGTAAAGAAATACGAAACAAAAGCGTATCGATCGATCGAGAAGCGATCGATATGCGATTGGGGCAGTGGATGGCCGCTCACCGCCAAGTATGAAAACTTCTATTTTTATTGCTATGATAACAATTAATAATAAACAGATACACGCCTGTACACCTGACCAGCACAACCTGGATACATGCGCCGCCAACTGCTACCTGCGTACTAACCGCGACCAATTCAGCTTAACCAATTGCGAATAACCAATCGAAATACCAAAATAAGTATTATATAAGCAGCTAAAGTTACACTGGAGTACTAATACGAATACAACAATTGAGCAAAGACAAAAGTCTATTGAAGTTTATTGAAAGTCTAACTCAGACAAAACTATAGGCAGATGAGTGTCGCAATTTGAGGCAATAGACTGGCACACGCGCGCTCACACAGGGTGTACAACGATAGCCACAAATTGATTCCATACCCCAACAATAACCCTAACACATGCCCCAACAATAACCCTAACACATACCCCAACAATAACCCTAACACATACCCCAACAATAACCCTAACACATACCCCAACAATAACCCTAACACATACCCCAACAATAGCCCTAACACATACCCCAACAATAACCCTAACACATACCCCAACAATAACCCTAACACATACCCCAACAATAACCCTAACACATACCCCAACAATAACCCTAACACTAATCCTAATACTAAACCGTCGGCAGTCAACATTCGCTGACAGTCGAATTGTGACAATCAACAGTCACTGACAGTCGAATTGTGTCAGCCAACAGTCGCTGACAGTCGAATTGTGACAGTCAAAAGTCGCTGACAGTCGAATTGTAACAGCTGACAGTCGAATTGTGACAGCCAACAGTCGCTGACAGTCGAATTGTGACAGCCAACAGTCGCTGACAGTCGAATTGTGACAGCCAACAGTCGCTGACAGTCGAATTGTGACAGCCAACAGTCGCTGACAGTCGAATTGTGACAGCCAACAGTCAGGAACCAGTGGCTTATCAATATGGAAGCATCAGAGTGACATCTATAGCGACAACAAAATGGCTACTGAAAGCTAAACGGGAACTTTAGGGACAGCTCATGCACAGGAGACACAACACAGTAGGACGCCTACTTGAAGGTACAACGCCGAAATTCAATACAGCACAGTCCAGACTGTGCCATTAATGCAGATTTAATATCGATGTTTGGTCCTCTCTAGCCATGATTAGCATGCAGATAGCAACAATATGGGAATTGGGAAACTGGATAGATACACTCTCGGCTCGAAATCTTAATGTAACACACCGGGATCTATTAGTACTGCGGCTTAAGGTTTACAACCTAGACATAAACAATAAAACAGTACTGCACTGTTACCTGCGTCCTGGAAACAGCCTTAAAAAAGATTTTTGTGACATTTCGGCGTAATTTTGGGACCAATGCGGTGTTTCGGTATCGTAATTGGCATACATGTAATAAAATTTAGATTAGACAGAGTTGAAAGTCAGCTGACCGGAGCATACTTATAGACAATCGTTTTATATGAATTACGCCGTATAATCTGTTTGAATGTGGCAAGGGTAAGGCTAAAGGACCTGAGGGAGGGTAGCGGTGGCTCGCTAAAGGACCTGAGGAGGGTAGCGGCGGCTCGCTAAAGGACCTGAGGGAGAGTAGCGGTGGCTCGCTAAAGGACCTGAGGGAGGGTAGCGGTGGCTCGCTAAAGGACCTGAGGGAGGGTAGCGGTGGCTCGCTAAAGGACCTGAGGGAGGGTAGCGGTGGCTCGCTAATGGACCTGAGGGAGGGTAGCGTTGGCTCGCTAAAGGACCTGAGGGAGGGTAGCAGCGACTCACTAAAGGATCCGAGGGAGGGTAGCGGCGGCTCGCTAAAGGACCTGAGGGAGGGTAGCGGCGACTCACTAAAGGATCCGAGGGAGGGTAGCGGCGGCTCGCTAAAGGACCTGAGGGAGGGTAGCGGCGACTCACTAAAGGATCCGAGGGAGGGTGTAACTGAAATGCAGGGTTTAAAAAAGTGTATTTTCAGATACAAAGAAGTGTGAATAATTAAGTTCCAAGAAATCATAATATTTTTTATAATTGAAACTTGCATCATGGGTGCTTTAGGTTTTCCTTTTAAAATTTTGATGAGAACTTCTGAAGCCGATGTGAGGTTTATAAGTGCAGACTCAACTCGCCCTTTGAACACAAAATTTCCGGCAAGTGAAATCTCTAAGCACACGTAAGCCTGTCTATGGAAAGGCAATGCCACAGCCCTAGCAACCAGATAAAACCGACTCACTCCTCAAATAGATTCCTGCCATTATTAGAAGCAGCCGCCGCGCCCAGCGTCCCAGCCGAGCCGGATTCGCAGGAGTCGTCGCCGCAGCAGGAGTCGTCTCCGCCTCCGCGCTGCTGCGATCGCACGGCCTCCTTGATGAGGTTGTGCATGCCGGTTACCAGTTGTAGCTCTGTCCCAATTGCTCACAGGAGACAGGCAAGAGAAAGGCAACTCGGATGTCAGCGCGACAAGCCGGCTAGAACTATCGCCAGCTACAGTTTTAGAAGATGCTAAGACTAGCCGAAGGCGCTCTCAACCAATAGGGATTGTGGGCCAGCTGCCAAGCAGCACTGATGGCAAGTTAGAGATAGTCCGGCAAGACAAGTGTGCGCCTGCAGCCAGCGAAACAACAACTTAGCGTTAGCGTATAGCGTAGGTGGCCACCCGCGCCTGTCAAAATTTGCAGCTGCATCAGCGGCGCGGCCGGCCGTCAGCTGGCGACCTGACGCGAGCGCGCGGAGGGAGGGGGGTGATGGGGTTCCAGAATTCCAGCCTCATCCTGCGCCCCGACAACAAGGCGATCGGCCCACATCTTCCCTACTCCGTTCGGGGCCGCGAAATCTCTGGATCTGACCGAACCCGAAACCGTAGACCGGCAGTCCACCCTTTCAGTCTGAAGAGAATCTTCTTCCCAAAATCCTGCGCTAAGCGGAACAGCTGCTTTCGCTTATCCAAACGCAGGCCCGGCTCAGTGGCACAGTGGGCTATCCGGGTTTGCGTTTGTCAAAGGCGCGGCGGCATTTTCTGTCGCTCGAAGACTCTCAATCACCCTCTCAATGTCAGCCAGCCAGTTAGTTGGCTTTTCGTCCCTTTTTCGGTGGGCGAGAATTCGAAAGAATTGTGACAATAAACGGGAGCTAGTTCTCCTCTTGCCTGTCGCGTCTGCCCAGATGCCCGGTTATGTTTGTTAAAGTGCGCAGCTGTCACACGAAAAAAGGAAAAAACGTTTCAATTAAGAAATTCGAAAAATTTTAACGCAAAACTTTTTTGCATGGCTGACCCTCGCTTTCGAAACATTTTTACCACCAAAAAACTCAGAAACCAAAGCTCATAAGAGGTACTGTAAGCGCCAAATAAGATTATGCTGTAGATTTAGAGCATACGAGACCATACAAGACTGTTGGTAGAGAACCTTAAACCGTTGGTAGGAGACTGTCGGTAGAGAACCTTAAACCGTTGGTAGGAGACTGTCGGTAGAGAACCTTAAACCGTTGGTAGGAGACTGTCGGTAGAGAACCTTAAACCGTTGGTAGGAGACTGTCGGTAGAGAACCTTAAACCGTTGGTAGGAGACTGTCGGTAGAGAACCTTAAACCGTTGGTAGGAGACTGTCGGTAGAGAACCTTAAACCGTTGGTAGGAGACTGTCGGTAGAGAACCTTAAACCGTTGGTAGGAGACTGTCGGTAGAGAACCTTAAACCGTTGGTACGAGACTGTCGGTAGATAAGAATCTCAACCCTCTGCAAGAGACAAGGGGGCCGTAGCCCAGCGGTAGCGCAGCTGCTCTGGTGTGCCAGCGACCCAGGCTCGATTCCAAGTGCAGTCACATTAATTTAGGGCTGAATTGGAATCTCGGCTTGGCTCTGCTCGTGTAATTAACGGCCTTGAGAGCCAACCCCCCAAGGCGCAGTGAAGTGTACATGCCTAACGATAAATAAAGCTAGAGCCGCTGTACACTCCTGTGTGAGTGTGTGCCTGCGTACGTATCCGCGCGCTTGTATGCCTGCTCAGGGGAGTCGGCGGAATGGGCAGTAATGCCTCTCGCCGGTTGTGTGCCTATGTCGCTTAAAGTGCACCAGGGTGCACACAACCCCCCTGCCTCTAATAAATAATAAACAGCAAGAGACAATAATAATTCACTAGTAAGTCCACTGTTCTATCCAAAATTAGTTCCTTTGTCACTTCATCAATCCATCAATTGACATAATTTAAAAAACACAATTTCCTAATGCCCATTTACCCCAAATCGGTGGTACTTTATTTTTCTTACTCCCCTCGTTCCAGGAAAAAGAAATTGTAGCTTTATAAGTACAAATGTACTTCACTATTGTCAAGCAAACTTCGGATTTACATGTATCTGTCCCGCGGCCCGTTGTGTAGTGAAGCAACAGGCGCTGAAAGACGATTGAGCAACAGTTGCCATTAGGCGATTCCGCAGTAGGCACGATAAATGCATATATGGACTGACGCAAGGCTGATTGAACTGTCGGGGCTGCTGCCGGATCCGACCAGTGACCCATAGAACTGTCCGTGCCCTATTACTCGGGATAAACTCCAGCAATCATAGGAGCGTATGTTGTTGCAAAAAGAAGCCGTAGGACTTACTGAGTACAAAGTCTACCATGGGAATATCGCGCTAAGCTCCTCAAGTTCTGAAGCTCTGACGAACCGCCCACGCAGTGGCACAGCAGTAGCCTTCAAAGGATCTAATACCACGAAATCTAATCGAGACCGAGGAATCTTATCTCACGAAATCTCATCGAGACCGAAGAATCTTATCTAACGAAATTTCATCGAGACCGAAGAATCTTATCTCACGAAATCTCACCAAGACCGAAGAATCTCATCTCACGAAATTTCATCGAGACCGAAGAATCTTATCTCACGAAATCTCACCAAGACCGAAGAATCTCGTCTCACGAAATTTCATCGAGACCGAAGAATCTCATCTCACGAAATCTCACCAAGACCGAAGAATCTCATCTCACGAAATCTCACCAAGACCGAAGAATCTTATCTCACGAAATCTCACCAAGACCGAAGAATCTCATCTCACGAAATTTCATCGAGACCGAAGAATCTCGTCTCACGAAATCTCACCAAAACCGAAGAATCTCATCTCCCGAAATTTCATCGAGACCGAAGAACTTTATCTCACGAAATCTAATCAAGACCGAAGAATCTCATCTCACGAATCACATATACCAGGAAATATCATTAAAGGCAGTGAATCTAATGCCTTGAAATCTCACAGGCCTTAGAATGTGACAGATAGAGGATTTATAAGCTTCCAGGGTGTCATCAAGAATGTCATGCCATGAAGTAGTAAACCGAAAATCTCAAGTCTTGAAAAAAACCGACAGTAGATAAAGATCAGAAGGATTTAATTATTAAAACAGGTCAATACAAATTTATTAATATTTATTTTTCACAGAGCTGAACCTGATTTCTTGAAAGTTACCGCTAGTGCATAAATAATAATATTAATTAAAAACGGCAACAATATTTACATCCAAAAAATACTTTTTCATTGCTTTCGTGTTACACTTCAATTTATCGATGCTGAACAATTTAACAAAAAATGATAGAACATCTGGAATGGACTAGTTACGGCCTTGTACACAGCGCTGGCGCAGTGCAATCAAATTTAGGTACTACAAAAGTATAAGCAAAATCGTGATTTGCAAGAGCGGAGCAGAAATTCGTGACTAATTGTGGCCGAAATTGATGGCGAACTTTGAAATTAATTAACTAACAAGCTCAACCCCCTGTTGCCTGGGCCATTCCTGACAGAAACCGAGTGGATTTCTATAAATAAATATCCCACTATTTCCCAGCTCTACATTTTTTTCAGTAGCATGTAAAGAAAATGGCTACTATTTTCTGCAAAGTAGTGGTTAATATTGGATAAACTATTAAGAGACAATAACGCCACAATAACTGCCATCTGTGCAGGAATACTGTAACTTTCAAAGACGATACTACTGATTTGAAACTAGTAGTTTAAAAGCACATAGGCTCCTGACAAATTTCTGAACTTCGTTTAGGCCACCTGAATAAACTGCCGTATAATTAAGTGCAGCAAAACAGATAGAAAACAAAATTAGGAATGCGAATTTCCTATGTTTAATAATAATAACAAAAACTTGTTCCGTATAGCGCGAACAATCCAATTAGTTATTGGCTTACTATTCAATAGATTCATTTACTAGATCTGAAAATGATCTAATCTCCACGGTAAATCAGCAGATTGATCCAATCTCCACGGTAAATGAGCAGATTGATCCAATCTCCACGGTAAATCAGCAGATTGATCTAATCTCCATGGTAAATCAGCAGATTGATCTAATCCCCATGGTAAATCAGCAGATTGATCTAATCTCCATGGTAAATCAGCAGATTGATCTAATCTCCACGGTAAATCAGCAGATTGATCTAATCTCCACGGTAAATCAGCAGATTGATCTAATCTCCATGGTAAATCAGTATATTGATCTAATCTCCATGGTAAATCAGCAGATTGATCTAATCTCCATGGTAAATCAGCAGATTGATCTAATCTCCATGGTAAATCAGCAGATTGATCTAATCTCCATGGTAAATCAGCAGATTGATCTAATCTCCATGGTAGATCAGCACATTGATCTAATCTCAACGGTAAATCAGCAGATTGATCTAATCTCCATGGTAAATCAGCAGATTGATCTAATCTCCATGGTAAATCAGCAGATTGATCTAATCTCCATGGCAGATCAGCAGATTGATCTAATCTCCATGGTAGATCAGCACATTGATCTAATCTCCATGGTAAATCAGCAGATTGATCTGATTTCAATGGCAGATCAGCAAATTGATATAATCTCAATGGCAGATCAGCACATTGATCTAATCTCCATGGTAAATCAGCAGATTGATCTAATCTCCACGGTAAATCAGCAGATTGATCTAATCTCCATGGTAAATCAGCAGATTGATCTAATCTCCATGGTAAATCAGCAGATTGATCTAATCTCCACGGTAAATCAGCAGATTGATCTGATTTCAATGGCAGATCAGCAAATTGATCTAATCTCCATGGTAAATCAGCAGATTGATCTGATTTCAATGGCAGATCAGCAAATTGATATAATCTCAATGGCAGATCAGCACATTGATCTAATCTCCATGGTAAATCAGCAGATTGATCTAATCTCCATGGTAAATCAGCAGATTGATCTAATCTCCATGGTAAATCAGCAGATTGATCTAATCTCCACGGTAAATCAGCACATTGATCTAATCTCCATGATAGACAGGGTTAATGTTAATGTTAGATAGATAGCTTGATCGATCTAATCTTCACAGTAGACAATGGATCATTAGGATCCAATCCGAGATTCAATCAATTTCCAGATTAATTCTGCTTATAAAACACGGTGGATCTGCTAATGGCGAAGCCAGTTGAAGTACAATTAGGTTGAGAAGCAACCTAATTTCCAAGGATCTCTTGGCCACCATAAAAAACAAATTGATTAATTATTATAAATCAGCTTCTTAGGCTTAATCGTCAGAGCAGCTGCGAAATGAAACAAACAATTGAATAGTCAGGAAAAAATACCTTGAATCCAGCGATATATGGCGGAAATCTATATATATACATAAGCAATCTGCAACCTGCATTGAAAGCAAAATTTACCGGATTTGGATTATTGAAAAATATGAAATTTATTATTAATGATTAAGTTTCATTCTGCTTCAATTATTATTAGGCCTTTCCCTGCCTCTCAAATGAGATGAGAAAGATTAACAGGTGCAGTGAAAAAACGTTGGATAGAAGGACTACAGAGGGATGGTTTTGGCAGCCGGTTTTAACAGGAACTGACAGTTAATTTTATATTCTGCTAGAGTTCAGGGTTCAGGCTTCAGGATCTATCTAATCTAATACGTTGACCTATAGCTATCAGATACCTAAATAAACCACTAATTAGGTACATCTAATCTAGATCTATAAACCACCAATTAGGTATATTTAATCTAGATCTATAAAAACCAATTAGGGATATCTAATCTAGATCTATGAACTAACAATTAGGTATATCTAGTCTAGAGCTAAAAATCAGTACGTCGACCTTTACTATAATAATAATATAATCAAACCCAACTAAAAATTAAGAATAAAAACTTAATTGAAACCCGGATGGAAAAGTTTTTGTTAACAGGTTATTAACAGTAAGACAGAATCCTTGTTACAAATACAAGCTGAAAAAATATAATCAAACAAACAATGAATAAATAATAATTGCATCGCGTTGTTGGCAGAACAATTAAAATCCGCGCTTATCAACGCGAACTATTGGCTGTATAAGTGTAAATTTGTTCTATTTTTGGCGCTGACACCAGGCCAGACTGAGAAACACGCGGGCGTCGCTGATCCTGTCACTCAACGGCGGCTTCTTGATGAAGATCGGAGGCTGGAAATTGGTCGATGCTGCGACTTTGAAGTTGATGAAATCACCTAAAAGCTTGTCTGCTAGCTAACAAAAAACATTGAACTTGAAAATTTCCGTGACCTTGACTCATTTGACCTTGACCTGACCAGTTAATTGTCCTTGACTCACTTGAGACCTTGAACCGATGTTATTTGAGATTGAGTCACTTGAGACCTTGATCTTATGTTAATTGGCCTTGACTCACTTGAGACCTTGGACTGATCTGCTATTTGACCTTGACTCACTTGAGACCTTGACCTTATCTGTTATTTGACCTTGACTCACTTGAGACCTTGGACTGATCTGCTATTTGACCTTGACTCACTTGAGACCTTGGACCGATCTGCTATTTGACCTTGACTCACTTGAGACCTTGGACTGATCTGCTATTTGACCTTGACTCACTTGAGACCTTGGACTGATCTGCTATTTGACCTTGACTCACTTGAGACCTTGACCTTATCTGTTATTTGACCTTGACTCACTTGAGACCTTGGACTGATCTGCTATTTGACCTTGACTCACTTGAGACCTTGGACCGATCTGCTATTTGACCTTGACTCACTTGAGACCTTGGACTGATCTGCTATTTGACCTTGACTCACTTGAGACCTTGACCTTATCTGTTATTTGACCTTGGCTCACTTGAGACCTTGACCTTATCTGTTATTTGACCTTGACTCACTTGGAGACCTTGAACTTATGTTAGTTGACTTTGACTCACACTTGAGACCTTGACCAGATCTGTTATTTGAGTTTGCATCACTAGCCTTGACCTTGACCGACTGATTCAGTTATGACTTCGAACTCCAAACTGTTATAAATAAATAAAGCCGTACGTGCTGAAATCGGCAACTCACCAGCTGACTCGCATTTGTCCTGTCACTCTGCAGAAATCTCCCTCTCTGGGCTTTGTTGCCGCGGCGGCTCAGTCCGCTCCCGCCGTCCCTTGTCCTGATTCAGGTCGCGCAGCTCCATCTGCTGATGCTGATGAGAGTTTCGCCTCTCCGCCGAGTCGCCATCAACTGGAGACTGGATTTCAGCCGAGGCTAAGAGGCCATCTGGCGGTAAAAGGCGACACTTAAAATAAAAGTCTTGCTACACAAAACCGACAGGAGCAAAGAGGCATAACAGGATTAGGACTAACCAATCAGTTCACTGCTAGGCCTGTCGGCCGCTTCCATTGTGGAGGCACGGGTTCGAATCTTTTTGCGCGCCTGAGCTGCAGGTTTGGCGGTGGCTGCAAATTTTCATTTTAATTTGCGCGCGCGTTATTAAAAATTGGACAGAATAAAATACCAAAACGGTCTATTTTTAGTAGAGAGGTAAGAAGCGGCACAGCCGTATTTAATTTAGAAATTAAATTGATTTGTGGCGAAAAAACTACAAAATAGGGTCAATGTTCCTTACATACTACTTAATAAAAAAATTACTGTAATTAGTGCGTAATTAAACCCATTAAAAGGCAAAGGTAAGCCGGGAGCATGTCTGAATATACGCATGCAAAAGCGATATAGATAATCACAATAGGAAATAAGTTAGTATGTTAATAAACATAATTACATAATTACTATTAATAAAACGTATGTTATCAAATTATTGCATTGTAATATTGAAAAAAAACTGTACTGCACCCGAAAACATGCACATCTCGCTTTACTGTTCCGTTCAAATCAGTGAGTTTTTAGCCAAACTTTAATGCAAAATTTCTAGACAATGAATGCAAAAACCAGAGAAAGCGGACAAATCAAAGCGCCCAAGGACTGTCTGTTGCCAGGTGGGCTTGGCGCCGCCTCGAGAGAATTTAAGTGGCAAAAATGTTCTAATAAGAACACCTACCCAGACTTGCCGTGCGACGAAATTTGAAGCTGCTCTGACGCGGTGGCAGCAGCGACTGCGACAGCGACTCTTGTGGCTCAGCTTTGTGTGTGATTTTTCAAAGAATGAAACAATTATTTTCGAGTCAATTAGAATATTTATTTAAAAAACTAGAAGCCTTTTGAAATTTTTAATAAGCACCTCCTAAAATCATATTGAACAACTATAATCAGCAGTCCTACCTAAAATTACGACATCTGTTATTTACAACACTCAAACATCTTATAAAAACAATATTATTTGCTACTTCAGTCTAGAGTGGACATTGCCCACAAGCCAATATCTGCATTCCACAGTCTAGAGTGTACATTGCCCACAAGCCAATATCTGCATTCCACAGTCTAGAGTGGACATTGCCCACAAGCCAATATCTGCATTCCACAGTCTAGAGTGGACATTGCCCACAAGCCAATATCTGCATTCCACAGTCTAGAGTGTACATTGCCCACAAGCCAATATCTGCATTCCACAGTCTAGAGTGGACATTGCCCACAAGCCAATATCTGCATTCCACAGTCTAGAGTGTACATTGCCCACAAGCCAATATCTGCATTCCAGAGTCTAGAGTGTACATTGCTCACAAGCCAATTAAAACTATTTTATCTGCCACCAGTCTCGAGTGTACATTGCCTACAAGCCAATATCTGCATTCCCCAGTCTAGAGTGTACATTGCCCACAAGCCAATTAAAACTATTTTATCTGCCACCAGTCTCGAGTGTAAATTGCCTACAAGCCAATATCTGCATTCCAGAGTCTAGAGTGTACATTGCCCACAAGCCAATATCTGCATTCCAGAGTCTAGAGTGTACATTGCCCACAAGCCAATATCTGCATTCCAGAGTCTAGAGTGTACATTGCCCACAAGCCAATTAAAACTATTTTATCTGCCACCAGTCTCGAGTGTACATTGCCTACAAGCCAATATCTGCATTCCCCAGTCTAGAGTGTACATTGCCCACAAGCCAATTAAAACTATTTTATCTGCCACCAGTCTCGAGTGTACATTGCCTACAAGCCAATATCTGCATTCCAGAGTCTAGAGTGTACATTGCCCACAAGACAATTAAAACCATTTTATCTGCCTTTCCCAGTCTAGGATGTACGTTGTCCACAAAGAGTTTTATCTGTTCCCCCAAGAAGACTACAACGCCCCATACAGATTTAACATTGCCTAATTCACATTGCAAAAAGATGGCAATGATATCAATCTCATTGAAAATTGCAAGAATTGCCAAAAAGAAACAGGAATTGAAATTTTAAGTTGTAAACGTGCAATAAAAAATCAAAAACAGAAACCCATAGGAAACCCACTGAGCTGATTATAAAAATGGGATACACAGATAAGAAACCGAGGGTTAAACAAGTACAATACATAAATCAGTGGTTCTTGATCACCAGTTCCGAATATCTTTACCTTATCACACATTTTAACAGTTGTATTCACTCACAAAACGATACGGAATAGAATGTGTTAATTAAACGATTTCAACAAGGATAACTTGACTAACAAAAATTACCTTCGGGCAAGCCCAGTTAAAACTCCTAGAAGAAAATGAATAAAATTCATAGAGTCCTTTCCTTTCCACTATATTTTAGGAATTGCAAATATAAATTTTGCATGCAATGAAACCAAAGAAATTACCTGGAATCATTCATAATTTTATAGCAAAGCAAAGCAAACTAATTTATAGCTGCAATGCAATAGACAGAGACTCACACGCATCGGGCTGCTTTTTGAACACTTCAGTTTTGAGGAACAGTTGAAACCGGTCAGAGTAGAAGCGCGGGTTGTGCACGCTGACCGTGTCCTGCGGGCGGGTTCAGCGGGGAACGGAGCGAACTGGTGCAACTGTTACTGCGACAAGTACGAGTACTAGCATAGGCCACGGATACACTAAATTAACTTGATGGCCGCTTGCAGGCGTAAACAACTTGCTAATTGGTTCAGACATAATGTACATTAGCCAGTCCACTGAAACGTACATGGCAGCTTTAGGCTGGAATTCCGAGAAAGACAAAAATTGGGGCGGGGGTAGTGTGGAAAGGCGCGGTTGGAGGGTTTAAGCTAGGGGGCGGGGGCTTAAGAGCCAATAAATGAGTCTTGGCTTTAAAAATACATTAAAATGCTTCAGTTTAAATTACTACTTAACTAAAAGTAGCTTACATGTACACGCAAATGTGCTGAGTGACCCACCTAGTATGTGGCATAGACAGACACTGATTAGTAAGACACTGATGGACACAAGCAGACAGAAAGACACACAGACTGACAAACTCAATCAGATACAAACAATTCATCACCAAACTATGGAACAGAACAGAAGCAATGAATAGCCCAGGTAAAACAGAAGCTCACCCCGTCAGTAATGATAGACTTCATGGCGTGTTCCATCTTTTTAAACAGGCGATAGCTCTGCAGAATGTCGATAATTCCGGTGAATAGGAACAGCCGGTCGCCGTGGCTGTTTTTAGCCGGAATTCCGCCCGACCTGCATCCCATGCATTTGTTAGCAATATTTTTATTATAGCTACCCTGTCAATATAAAGTTAATTACGCTACATATCGGCACGCGAAGATAGCTCACGTGAATAAGGCCTCTTCGTCGAGCTGCATGTCTACTGGATCGCGAGCCCGTTCGGCGTTGATAGACTCAATTGGCGTATTGAATAGGGAGATTCGCTTGACACTCAGGCCACGCTGCAGGCCGACTGAAGTGTTTTTATCGCTTTTTTAAGCTATGAAAAGTCTTAAATAATTCAAAGCATTGACAAATGAGTAGTGTACTCAGACAGTGGTTGCTGTGAGTAGTGTACTTAGACAGTGGTGGCTTTGAGTAGTGTACTCACACAGTGGTGGCCGTGAGTAATGTACTCAGTGGTGGCTGTGAGTAATGTACTCAGACAGTGGTGGCTGTGAGTAGTGTACTCAGATAGTGGTGGCTGTGAATAGTGTACTTAGACAGTGGTGGCTGTGAGTAGTGTACTCACACAGTGGTGGCTGTGAGTAGTGTACTCAGACAGTGGTGGCTGTGAGTAGTGTACTCAGACAGTGGTGGTTGTGAGTAGTGTACTTAGACAGTGGGCTCTGGGAATGTACTTAGTAGAGGCAGTGATGGACGTAGCCAATGGAGTCTGTCAGAGTAAGGAATGCATATGTACATATGTACATGTGGTGAACTTTGTGCTGCATGGTGACAAATGGGAGGCAACAAACCTTGACCAGAGGTTCGGTTTTCGACTCCAGCTGAAGTAGAGCCTCCAGCCGCGGCTGCGGTTTCCATCTCGAAGGATACAGGGTCCTGCGATGAACTGGCGGCTGCTGCAGCTGTGTGCCTGCCACTAAGCAGACCGCTAGCCTCCTGTAAGATTTCGGAGGATTCAATTTTTTATACAGCAACCGAAGAGTTCTTTGATAGTGGACTCTTTTAAAAATAATATTTCCTGCTTCAAAGCTGCCGAATTTTTGTACTTTTAAGAATGGCTTGGTGAGTGCCTGCGGCATGACGAAGTGAACACCAGCTTTGAGAAGAAAGTCACAACTCTAGTCCACAATATTTTTGACGATTTTGAGGTGTCGTTTCGAAATCAGTAGCCTTAGGCAATTTCACTTTTTGTAGAGAATAGCTGGCATGGAGTTATGGAGTTTTTAAGCCTCTGCCTCATTTTAACTTCAAAAAAGACCATTTAACATATCATCAGTATGTGCGGAAATTGTATCCAACCCCGCCATGTGGCAGTATGGATGCTGGATAGTTCATATGGAATGACCTGGAAGCACAAACTCGGACAAGAGCAATGCTCCGGCGAATGTATGGCTTATGTTGTGTTCTCTGGTTCTTTGATGAACCAAATTGAAGTCGTGAGACACAAACTACTGCGAGTTCGAAACTCTATATGAGCTCTTGGCTCTCCAATGCGCTTGTGTATTATTTAGCTAGTGATCTCTGGCTTCAAGCCCATACCTATAAAGAGCGAGTCTCCCAGCATGTGTATGGGAAATGTCTTACAATAATATAACGTAGTACGCTCTTATTAGTCACCAGTGCCACAAAACTTCGATCCTTTAATACATGTCAGATGAGTGTGAGTGTGCTATCTGTAAAAAATCGCTCCCGGTACTTGACTCTCGGCTGTTCCTTCTTCACCGCCATCAAATTTAAGTCTACTTCTTGTAGTTCACACGCGGTTTGTCCTGCAAACTAAGGCTTTTGCGAACGACCGGCACTGGTGGAGTCTGCTGTTGCACCGGAGCTTGTTTGCCAAATGTCATCGCTTGGGTTGTGTGGTGGTGGTGTATCAGCCTGTGTTTCCGCTGCAGTTGCTGTAAACTGGGCGAGCTGTCGCCTCCGCCTTCGGTAGACTTGGTACTCCAACTCCCTCAGCATCGCGACTCTCCCATCTGAAGTCGTCGTGCGCAGGGCGAATCTGTTAAAGCTGATCGAAGTGGGATTTCTCGTACTGGTTTGGACCCACCTTAATAGTCACCGTGTTTGTGCCTGTAGGGCAGGCGAGTGTGGCTTCTTGACTTCGCGTGCCTGCTCGGTAGTTGAGGCTCTCGCCTGGCGCTCAGCTGCTTACACCAGCTTTGAGAAGAAGGTCACAAATCTAGTCCGCAATATTTTTGACGATTTTGAGATGTCGTTTTGAAATCAGTAGCTGTGGCAATTTCAATTTTTGTAGAGAATAGCTGGCATGGTCAGAGTTTTTAAGCTTCTGCCTCATTTTAATCTCAAAAAAGACCATTCAACATATCAGTATGTGCGGTAGTTATACCCAAGCCTGCAATGTGGCAGTATTTGTAGCACAAACTCGGACAAGAGCAATGCTCCGGCGAATGCATGTCATATTATGACAAGAGAAATCTGACAGATTCGGACAGTGGGAAGGCAATTTGAGCACTTGAAAACTGCTCTTGCTCCTATTCGGAAAACTGATCGGCACTCTACATATCAATTATATTTCGTAACGCACGTCGAACTGCATTCGGTAAGCCAAGGGCAACTTTGACCCAAAATTTATTGTATTTTTTTGCATATTTTTGGATTGGAGAATTTCCAAACTCTTTGAAATCAGGAAGTTACAATTTTGATTCGTATCTTTCAATGCTGGAGAAGTTCGTAGTTCAAATTTTATGCCCAGTAGATTTTCTTTCAACGAAGAACGCGTGCAGTTCTTGCAATGTTTTATAGCTGCCGATTATACAAAAATATCTTTGTGCGCACTTGTGTAGTCAGGCAGCAGTGCTAAAACTCGCTCTTCTTTTAATAATGTCCTGATGCCAAAGAGAAGTTTCTCTACAGTTACACAATGACGATAGGACAGAGTATCGACAGCACCTTCAAGCATTAAAAAAGTTGCAGTTGCAGATTGGACTGGGAGGGGAAAGCCTTCGACAAGAACTGACTAAACAGGTTCATTAAGATCCTGGGTCTTATTCCACACGCGGCTCAATTAACTCGGAGCTTGAGCACGGACTCTGACCGAGGGCTTGTCGTACGTGTACATGCCTAACAATAGGAAAGCTAGGGCCGCTGTAAGGGTGCCTTAGCCCAGTGGTCTAGCGCGGCGATCTGCTGGGCCAGCGGCCCAGGCTCGATTTCCAAGTGCAGTCACATTCATTTAGGACTAAATTGGAATCTCAGCTTGGCTCTGCTCGTGCAATTAACGGCCTTGAGGACCAACCCCCAAGGCACAGTGAAGTGTACATGCCTAACGATAAATAAAGTTCGGGCCGCTGTACACTCCTATGTGAGTGTGAGCCTGTGCGTATGGCCTCCGTTCGACTTTCGCACTGATCTGCAGCAGTCTCCAAAGTCCCAAGTAGCTTAGAGAGGCTCATTCGATACCAGTTGGTGTTTGTCTTAGTAAAGTAGTTCCACTGTTGTCAGGCCAATTTCATAATGACAAGCAACCAAGCGGTTACATCTATTGAGACTACTGTGCAGGTTTAAAAATAGTTAACATATATCGTCGTAAAAAATCTGGATAAGACCCCCGCAAACAGGTGCCAGTGTTACTGATGAATAATGAAATCATACGAATGATATTAGGCATGATATTAACAATAGAAAAATCAAACACAAAAAAACAATTGATGTAAGGTGCCAGGTCAACAAACTCAAGCGATATGAATTGTGCAACTGTAATGTTTGTAATGAGCATTAAAGCACACTTTGCTTTTAAATAAATTAGCTAATCAAATTACCTGGCCGCCTTCCACGTAATCAGCTTCGTCTGCCTTCAATGTGAAGGTGTTTTTAAGACTAGTACTAACTCTACTTCAATAAAAATATTATGGATAAGTTTATAAGTAGGGAGCTGTGCTTGACAAACTTGCTTGGGATTACTCTAATGTGTGAACCTAGGCATTTGTGAATTTTGTGATTGAGGAGCATTAGGCATTTGTATCTTGTGATTGGGAAGCATTAGGCATTTGTGAATCTTGTGATTGGGAAGCATTAGGCATTTGTGAATCCAGTGATTGGGAAGCATTAGGCATTTGTGAATCCAGTGATTGGGAAGCATTAGGCATTTGTGAATCCAGTGATTGGGAAGCATTAGGCATTTGTGAATCCAGTGATTGGGAAGCATTAGGCATTTGTGAATCCAGTGATTGGGAAGCATTAGGCATTTGTGAATCCAGTGATTGGGAAGCATTAAGCATTTGTGAATCCAATGATTAAGGAGCCTTAGATGTGGATCTAGGGATTAAAGAGCAGTTCTAAAGAGCGTGTAGACATACCCTGATAAAACTCTGAGGATTAAGAAATAGCTAATCAAGCATTCACCTGGCTATAGGATAATTTGCTCACTAATTTGCACTCACCCGGTCCCGAATAGCCTGGTCCAGATTATAGATACCTAGCAACAGCGAGTAATCCATAATGCGAAACGATTCCAATACTAGGCAGTCCCGGCTGATGCACTCCATCAGGCTGTTGTACATGTCAGCCTCCAGGAATAGCCCATTCTCGTGCAATAACCTATAGATGACAGGGCGACCTGCGGTCATCTTGATAGCCCTTATGGATAATGTATCTTGTAGGCCTAGTTATACTACTCACTTGAAATCCAAATCTTTAAATGTTGGCACAGACTTTTCTCGTTCAGAGCTGCCAGCCCTTCTCTTATAGGTGGAACCTTTGAGATCGTATTTCTCACTGAGCCGAATAGACGAGGGCAGCAGATTGTTCATCACCACGAATCTAATGTTCTTGCTGCCGCACTGCGGCGCGTAGGAGGGGCGGTGATGAGGGGGGGGGGGTTAAACAGAGAACTGTTGGAAAGCATGCAATGATAAGCCCGATTCCGTCTACTGTATTACCCTGTTCCCTCTACTCCCCTGTCCCCTCTGTCCCCTGTTCCCTCTACCCCCTGTTCCCCTCTGCCCCCTGTTCCCCTCTGCCCCCTGTTCCCCTCTGCCCCCTGTTCCCCTCTACTCCCTGTTCCCCTCTGCCCCCTGTTCCCCTCTACTCCCTGTTCCCCTCTGCCCCCTGTTCCCCTCTGCCCCCTGTTCACCTCTGCCCCCTGTTCACCTCTGCCCCCTGTTCTTCTCTACTCCTTGTTCCCCTCTGCCCCCTGTTCCCCTCTACTCCCTGTTCCCCTCTGCCCCCTGTTCCCCTCTGCCCCCTGTTCTTCTCTACTCCCTGTTCCCCTCTGCCCCCTGTTCCCTCTACTCCCTCCTGTTCCCCTCTACTCCCTCCTGTTCCCCTCTACTCCCTACCCCTTACGAGCAACCAACCCCCTCTGTTCCGCGCCATTCCCCCTCTTAAGGGCTACCTGTCACCGGTGACAGGCGGTACCCTCACCTGGTAGCAGTAGAGGCCATAAAACTTGGGCAGCAGTGTGCGCGGATTCTGAGTTAAAGTCAGATAATACTGCAGTAGAAGCCGCTGCAGATACTTGGCCTCCTTGTGCTGCACAGTTTTAATTATAAAATTATCGTCGGCTGTTCGATAGAAAATCGAGCCAGACGCTCCGGGATTGGACAGCTCCTCGAGCTCCTCGCCGCATATGGAGGCCAGAAACTGGGATATATCGATGTTGTACAATTTTCGGAAATGACGAAACGCCATAGGCGCGTACGTTTTAAACGTGAAACTGGTGATGGAGTGCGCCACAGTGAACTTGCCGCCGTCTCTGTGAATTGGTCAGGCAGTGAATTTAGATAACTGTAGTTAAAGTCTCGTGGCTGTAGCCTAGTGGTTAGAGCGTTGGACTCACGACTGAAAGGTCGGGGGTTCGATTCTCGACCCAATCAGAACAATGTGTGTCCTTGAGCAAGAAATCTAACTTTTATATTCAGTTATATTATTATTATTAGGTAAAGTCACTTTGGACACAGCCACTTCTCATTGTCAGGCATGTATATGCACTCTCTATGCCTTGAGGTTTGGCCCACGTGGGCAAAAACCCGTAAGCCTTTTGCAAGAGAATCAGGACGCATTTACCTGCTGAGATAATTTAGCGACGGTTCAGATTAGACCTAGTCGGCAACTCTTGATTTGTTACCCCCCCTCGACTTTCTAAGAAACCACAGAAAGGCACAGCAAACCAAAATCTTAGCCTATAAAGCTAGCAGATTTTTCGATTTTAGTACTACTACTAGTAAAGTCTGAAAATCTAGAACTAGCAAATATGTAGTAAGAATTTCTCTGCGCCGCTAATCTCTTCAAGGCTTCATCTCTCAGCTTCTCTCTCTCTCTCTCTCTTGCAAATGATTTTGAGCAAAGCGTACAAGAAACTAGGCTCAGCACAAAAGTCTTTATATAGAGAAAGTAGCAGACGGCAAGGCTACAGGATTATACTATGGAGAGATAGAGACGGAGAAACTTATTACACTGCATATAAAGCCCTTACAACAGCAGATTAGTAAGAGTTGATTGACGCACTAGACATGGGCGGGGCTGTAGTTAGTATGGTACGACTAGGAAGTAGAATCGCATGCATACACGTAAGGCAGGGTGAGAGACAGGGAGACTGCAAATCTCGGATATCCGACAATGTAGCTGAACTGACAGGGTGAAAAGAGATGAAGAAACAGTAAAATGCTAGAAGTTAGCATATGGGAAACTGGAAAGCGCTTGAACACTATAAAGTCATCGCTAGTGCTATAGGACTAATAGTAATCGTACTTATTTCCTTATTGGGTTGGAATCTACGTGAGCAAGGTGGCGTCAGTATGCCATGCTTGCCAATGAGCAGGGCGCCCTAACAAGAGACAGTGGCGCCCCTAGAGACAGTGGCGTTCCTAACAAGAGACAGTGGCGCCCCTAACAAGAGACAGTGGCGCCCCTAACAAGAGACAGTGGCGCCCCAACAAGAGACAGTGGCGCCCCTAACAAAAGACAGTGGCGCCCCTAACAAGAGACAGTGGCGCCCCAACAAGAGACAGTGGCGCCCCACCAAAACAAAAATGAATTCCACTTCATACCTGGGAAAGTCGACAATCTCCAAGACGCCAAAATCTTGCGTTAACAGATCGCGATACGGCCGCTGCGTTTCATTGCCAACAGAATTCTGTATGCCCAACTGAATAGCCAGCATTATCTCGTTTGTTGGTCTCTGTGGATAGAAAATTATTCGGTTATAGAGTAATATAGACTGATAAAATACTTCAATTTATTGTGTAGGACAAGTCTGCAGCCATTAGGATTTTAAGTAAAAGACTGGGGCCGTAGCCCAGTGTGTGGGGCGCTCTGCTGGGCCAGCGGCCCAGGCTCGATTCCAAGTGCAGTCACATTAATTTGGAACTAAACTGGAATCTCAGCTTGTCTCTGCTCGTGAAATTAACGGCCTTGAGGGCCAACCCCCAGTTAGGGCCGCTTTACACTCCTGTGTGAGTGTGTGCCTGCTCAGGGGAGTCGGCGGAATGGGCAGTAATGCCTCTCGCCGGTTGTGACAATGTCGCTTAAAGTGCGCCAGGGGCACTAACTAAAGTGAGATACTGGGGAACGGTGCATTGTATGGTGGGTATATACTCTCTAAAATAAGGGATGAGTTTACTAACATGGAGTCCAACAAGCCAATTCCCACAGTGATGAAATGCAATGAGCAGCATACCTTCTTATAAGTGACCTGGCCATCGTCGTCCACTCGCCTGTGGCCAATCTTTTGCTTCTCTGATCGACGATTTATAGCAGTGTTAGACATTGTGCAGCTGTGCTGGTATGCATGAGAAGAAATCGCAATAGATCAATCAAATCTGCTTGATTTACCATAGTAATGATAATATAGTGAAACATTACTATGGTGTTAGAGTGCTAAGCTAACTAAGGACTAACATGCCTTTTTGTTGGCTTCTTTGTGTCATGCCACATCAACTTTAATCTTAGCATTCTGAAGTTGAACCTTAGATGCTAAATTGGCACCTTGTTTTGTCTAAGCTAGATGCCATTTATTCTAATTTTAAGTTGCAAAGTAAGGCTGCAAGCAAGTTGAAATATGTCAATATGATGCTAGCAAACCTCAAAACTGTCATGAATCATGAAGATAACTTTGGAATATAAAGCTATCAATTGTCAAATTTGAGTCATCTATTAACCTAGAATTTAGAGACTTGCAATTTATGGGCAGGAAAGACTTACACAAACTATTATATTTTTTTTTGATTTCTATTGATAAGTTGATAAACTCATTTTTATTGATAAGCTTTTATATGCAATTTCTTACTTTAATTCCTATAAATCATTTGTTGAATTATATTTTACTTATATAATATTATACCCATAGATTAACAATTTCTATGCTTAGAGCAATTTTGTTTCAGTATGACTTCAGATTTAAAAGTATAGGCAAAAGTTATTTCAAGGATTAAAACTCAATGGGTTTAAAATTTGTAGACTTTAATTGCTTATTATAAAACTCCACATTATATCAAACAAAACTATAATTTGGTATAAAGTATTAAAGAAGTCCAATATACTAAAAATGGTTTTAACTATAAAACTAAATGTTAACTAAGTATGATTTTATTTTTTAATCTTTTCATTTTTTGCTTATTAATAGGCATATATTTAATATATAAATAGCTCTATTAGTATTAGGAAAATATATATATTTAATATAATGAGATAAAATTTTAAATACAAAAATATCCTATTGAAACTTATTATAACTTGTAACCAATACTATAGTATGGTCTAACTAATTTTTTAATTAATAGTTTTTTAATTTTTGTTTTTTATGCTGGCCACATGATCCGAGCCAAGGGCTACTACCTCCAACCTGTTCAGGATGTCCTGCCGCTCACCTTGCAGGGTCTATTTAGGTGGGGTCAGGCCCAAACCCATTGATAATGTGGACTGCCTGCTGTGTGATACTGGGGTGCCTGACACTATTAATGGAGTGGACTTTGTTCGCTCTTAGTCTTAGGCTCTGCAGTATGCCAACTGATGCACCCTGCTCTAACTGTGACTGTGCATGCAGGGTTGCATATTTTGTTGTTGTTGTTGTTGTTTTATATACTTTATATAGCTTCTAATCTTTTAGCTTATTGCATTAAATTATTTTTTAGTTTTTATAACTTTTCAGGCTTTAGCTAATTTGCCAATGCTGCAATGGTTAGAAACTAGGGCCTAGAACACCAAACATAATTGTCCTTAAAACTAATATGAGGCCAACCACCAAGCTTATTCACATTCACACCAACCTACAGTACAGCAGTGTTGCCACTATAGCAACCAAAGAAATTATTGCAGGATAAGAAAAAAATTGCAGGAACAAATTTCTTATTTGTCATAGAGAAAAAAAACTTTCTTTTTTAGCTTTCCATTTCTAATTCCATCTTCTATTTGACTAAAAAAACTACTAAAATTTGCAATAACTGCATGCAACTCTCATTTACGCCAAATCAGTGAAGTAGTCATACAACACAAGCATTTTCTTAAGGGAAGACAGGCATACATACACTCAGCAACAGTCAAAACCACCACCCTACCGAGAGGCGACTTCTCTCTCACCTCAACTGCAAGTGACGTAACTTGCACCACGGCGCAGCCAAAGCCGGGTGTGAGTGAATTCCAGGGTGAGAGTACAAAAGGGAGACTGGGGTTGGGGTTGGGGGTGCAACAGTACATGTGACAATGGTCAGGCATATGACAGATGCTGAACGATGGCGCGCTGTAGGCATGCTAGAAGCTGGTGCATCCATCAGCGCAGTTGCTCGCTGATTTGGCCGATCAGGTTCAACAATTCGAGCACTGTTAACAAAGTCCCAAGATACTGATAGTGTTCAGCACGCAGCCATAGGCAGCCAGTGCCATGATCTCTGCGGCTCAACAGCCAGGGCAAATTGACGTCTGCTGCGGATTGTCAGGCAAACTCCGACCACGGCAGCCACCCTGCTCCGTCTAATATGGGGTGAAAGAAGCAGATGGGGCATCCCCTGATTGCCCTCTCCTGCATTCACTCACACCCAGCTTTAGCCACGCCGTGGCGCAAGTTACGTCACTTGCAGTTGAGGTGAGAGAGAAGTCGCCTCTCAGTAGGGTGGTGGTTTTGACTGTTGCTGAGTGTATAAATATAGATTACTGATGTTCGTTATAGAACCGACCCGAGCAACCAACTAAACACAAGACGCTACCTACGAGATGAGTAATAACAATTTTACAACTAAATTTTGTGCTATATTCCAGTTGTCTGAATCTGTTCTCAATTCTATATAGCTGAAATGAATTCTTTTAATATTTTAATTGTTGATCAATGTTGGTTACTGTAAGGGAAGAAATACTTTTACGTGAATCTTTGTTTGGCTAGTCAAATGTTAGTCAGGCAAAACTGCAGGCTCTTCAGTGGATGTTCATTTTTTCTTTGGAACCTTTGGCAGGACAGATTGAGCGCCAAACTCCGCCTGTCTCTTTTGCCGAGCCGTTTCGTCAGCAGCTTTCTTCAGTGCTCGCTTGACCGCAGCATGCTCAATTTCCTTTCGCCGAGCTTCAAAACCGGAGGCTTGCACAGCCTCATGCTATATTGATGACATTCATGAAACTTAAATTGAGCACAAAATAAAACACAGTACTTGAAAAAAAAGTTGAAAGGATTGGTGTCCACAAAAAATTGCAAGAAATGAGCAAAATAGACAAAATTATCGCTGAGCGATAAAAAATCGCAGTGGTGGCAACACTGCAGTACAGGAACCAAGTTTAGATGTGTTTAGAAGACATTGCAGGAGCCTATATGAATAGTGCCACCTGTTTTTAAGAAAGGTCTTTGGAAACTTCTTATATTAGATAGCTCTATTCTTAATATTATTAACTGATCTGATACTTACCTAACATTTATAATAAGCCTGCTACTTGTATTCTATCTGTGTTCAATTATCTCTGTGTGAAAAAACTGAAAAATAATTTAATGTAGTATGGTCTAAACTAGGAGATTGCATATATAGACTTATAGGCTAAGGCTGCCTACTCCTAAAGGCCTATCCTTAAATACAAGTTAGGCCTAGCCCACTATTAAAGTGCTACTACTTAGATATTTGAAGAAAATGAATGGCTTAAAAGCTTAAGAGTGCATTGAAGGGCCTAAACAGCAACCTAGAATTGGTATAAGACCAAGATGGCCACAGCTACAACATTAAATCTCTATTATAGGCCTATCTATTTTTGCTCTAACAATAATTAGCAATTTAATAGCTATTGTTTTATTATCATACATAATTTATTTAGTTTTAATCAATCGTATTCATAAATATTGATACAATAATAGATTTGAAACAAATTATTCATAATATAAAATCTTTAATCTTTTTAGTGTTTGTGCCAATTTATTTCCATAAGGACATATATTTCAAGTATATCACTATCAGTTTATTAAGAAACCATTGCTAATATTAATTCTATGCAAAAATGAGAGGCATAGTTCTAGTTTACTTCATTATATTCCAACCCCCCTACCCTTGAATAGAGGGCGAAATAATTTAATGCAGTAAACTAGAACTATGCCAAATGAGATAAATATGCAACAAACTGGCGAATCCAGGGGGGGGGCTGCCCCCCTCTTTTGCTGTGGCTGGATTTCCTAATATAACAAGGGGGAGTATTCAATTTTGGGCTATTTAGGGCAATTATTTTGGGCCAACCCAAATAGTTAGGCCAATCCGCCCCCCCTCACTTTAAAAATCCTGGATCTGCCACTCTAGGTTTATTTTTTGGGCCATATAGGGTTTTTGGCCCCTTGAAAATCTCATTGGCATTGGCAACTGGATTTTCGGCATCAGAGGCCAATCTGGCAACTTCATTTCCTTGTGCCAGTTGCCACTTTCAGAAAATGATTTTCCAAGTGTAATAAAAGTGCCATATGAATCTAAGTTGTGGCAAATACTAAGTTGCAAAAATTGACAATGTCAATAACAAGTCCCAGACAGTCTCATTCCCATAGCATAGTCATACAGTGCATACATGTTTAATAAGCCTCGGAAATATCTATCCTCAAGAATGTGGCTAGTTGCCAATGGGCAACCAAAAATAGCCATTGGCAACTGGATTTTGAGCCCCAAGGCCAAGGGCCAGCTGGCAACTAAATTTCCAACCTTAAAAAAACCCAGCCGCCACTACTAAATTCAAGAATATAGCCGCTGTCACTTCTCTTTCTTGAGCAATTTCCTAGAAACCTAAATGCTCTCGTACGGTGCCAGGTAAAGGTAAAGATAATAAAACAACTACTAGCTGATCATGTAGTAAGATAATCTATCAAAATATAATCAGACTTATTGCATTTAATAGGAATTTTCAGATTACTGTATTTCAGTCGCCTTCAAATTGCCTATCTTACATCCTGATTTCCTTTCCACGAAAACCCTATAAAACCGTAAAGCGTTGCGCGGTTTCGGTTCGTATCATCATCTTCGTTTTGAACTGGCCTTGTAGAATATGGTGCAGTAACCAATTGCAATTTGTCAACTGAATGCTGGAGGTTGGTGAAACAACTAAACAGTGAAACAAATGAGACTGAAGACTCGAATGCACTTTCGTCTGCCCTTCAGTTTTAAGTTTTAATTCAGTTTTCCACATAGCTTTATAGCAACCAGATTTCATGTTCCTTGAATCGAAAAAAGTTTCTTTTATTTTTCTATAGTGTATAAAATTGAGTTTTAATCTACGATGTGACTAAAACTCTGGTGATTTTTTACAACTTTCATTGACCTGATTTCATGAGATGATGAAATGATCGCTTATTGCATATAGCTATGAGTCCTTTTGGTGGAGATAGCGAAGTGACCAAATTAAGGTGGGGGTTTTATAGTAACCTAAGATGACCAAATGGGAAGATAACTAACAGATTGATAATTGTAACTGTTACTACATGTACTAATGCTTTTACTAGAGCTGTACGATTAACCTGCAGGCTGCATGAAAACACCTGTGCAACCCCTGGGCTCTGGCGCTGAAAGGTTTACCAGGCTTCGTTCTCTAGACTTTGTCCGCCTCTGGGTGGTGCGGTAGCTGACGTTGCGGCCAAGCTCCCGTTATCTAGACTGCGAGCCCGAGTTGTTTGAAGGCACAATCAGAGGCGCGGCCGCCATCGCAGTCACCTGTACAGGAGTAGCAAGGACCACTAGCAGATCGATCTAGCCGTATAGCAGTATATACACTGCTAGTGGTTCCTGGAGTAACACCCGGTAAAAACTCCCACTAACGATACGGGACTCCCGGTCAGTAACAGACCAAGGTGACCCCAACTGTACTAGAAATGGCCGGTTAAGGTACTCTTTACAAGTCATACAAGGACAGTACGTAGTCAGTGCTGAAAATGAGGACTTTTGCATAGGGGGATCCTTGAGATAACGTCATCTTTATGTTTTCCCTCCTAGATGGGTGAGATGCGCAGCAGGGGATGGGAATGTACAGGTCCCAGAGCTACTATATTGTTACTGCTATGATTATTTGGTTAAATTCGGCTCATACTCGGTGATCTTCCGCCCTGATCCTCAGCTTCTATTCAATGCCCTGCGATCGGCGCACTCACTACTCACATTTCATACCACATTTCATAGTACGCTCATAAATAAGTAATCAGACAGGAGCAAACGAGTTAGATAGCTAATGCCCTGAATTACTGGCCCTAAACTTGTCCCTAACCGCTCGGATAATTATTAAAACTGAATTAATAAGTTAAGATTCAAAATTAGGAGATGATGAGCAATGGGGGGGAGACCGGGCTGACTATTACCCAAGGGCAGCGCAACAGAGAAAGAAATGCCTTACAGACGCGGCCGACGGGCAGGTCTGCTTGGCGCGGTGGTCGTCGGATGGTCACGGCGGCGGCTGCAGTCACAGACGAGACACAGCAGGAGGTTAGAGCCAAGGGAAGTTACAGCTCAGCACGTGGTTACAGCTCAGGACCAAAAATGTATAAGGGGCTCGTAAGGAAACGGAAGGGGAAGGGGAGCAAATGATTGGGAAAGTGGAAGGGTAAGGGTAGCGGCTCAGGGCTCAGAACAGTCTCGTGAGCGTGATGCGTGATATTCAAGGCCGTGACTCTCTTTCCCGCAGGAATGTGAGACACAGCATTGTCCGCTGGATTTATTTTATGATCCGCAATAGGTTTGCGACATCTACGCTTATGGGCGTTACCTACACCCGGGCGGTGATGAAAGGCGGCCCGCAAGGTGGCGTGCTAACTCCACTTCTTTGGAATCTCGTCATGGACGAACTTCTAACCGCTGACATTCCCAGCAGTATCACCAGGGCGGGCTACGCCGATGACGTTGCCGCGGTCGTCAGCGGACCCGACCCCGCCACTCTGCGCAACCTGATGCAGCAATTCGCCGACAAGGCGGCCGACTGGGCTACACAGCATGGCCTAAAAACCAGCGACACCAAGACTGTCGCTGTCGTTTTCACCAAGCGCCGTAAGTGGGAGATGAAAAACCTCACTGTCTATGGCAGAAACATCCCCTTCAAGAAGGAGGTCAAATACCTCGGTGTGACGCTAACGCATGACCTGCGCTGGACGAAGCACCTTGATAACGTCATCGGTCGGGCAAAACGCTGCTTTGCCCAGCTGCGCAGAGCCATCGGGCCGACTTGGGGCCTCTCGCCTAGAACGGTCCGTTGGATTTATACCGGCATCATCCGGCCCAGTATCACATACGCGAGTCTCATCTGGACTAGCGTGCTGGAGCAGAAGACCGCCCGTCAGCGCCTGTACCAGCTTCAGGGCAGCATTTGCCGTGCCATCACAGGTGCGTACCCGTCTACCCCCTACGAGGGGCTGAACACTATCCTTAACCTGCCTCCGCTTCACCTATTTATTAGGGCGGAGGCTATGAAGTCTGCCTCCCGGCTTATCAGAGATAAAACGTTAAATAACGCACCCTCTGGCTTTATGCCAATGAAAACATTAATCCCGCATATGGACTTTGTCCGCCGCGACCTCAACAACATCCACATGGACCTGGGCAATGTGGATAGTCGACCTCCCGCCCTCAACATCAGGAGGGGCTTCAAGACCGCCATCCCTGGACGAGACAATATTCCGCTGGATGTCGGTGTGAACCGGCGCAGCCAGGGCATTCACTGCTTCACCGACGGCTCGCTGTTCAACGGCCGCGCTGGAGCGGGTATTGCCATTTTCCACGAGGGTAAGATGCTTTTTCAGGAAAGTCTGCACCTCGGTGAGAACACCTCAGTTTTCCAAGCCGAAATTTGCGCCATTGAACAGTGTGCCCAGCAACTGCTTCAGGCGAACATTAATAACTTTGACATTAATTTCTACACTGATAGCCAAGCTGCTATTAAGGCCTTAACCACTGAGAATATCTCCGCTGCTACAGTATCTCAATGCCACCGCAGTGTGCAATCTCTCTCAGTCCTTAACAGGATTAGAATTATCTGGACACCTGGTCACAGCAACATCCTGGGCAACGAGCTCGCGGACTCTCTCGCCAAGGAGGGCAGCAACCCAGACGGCAACCACCGTATGAGGCTACCCACTCCCAGGTCGCAAGTCACCCGCCATATCAACAGGTGGCTCCATCAGCAGCACCAGCTCCACTGGAACAGCTGCACCGAGTACAGGCAGAGCCGCTCTGCCATGCCTAACCTGAACAGGAAAGTCTCTGATTATCTGATTTCGCTTAACAGAACCGACCTCAGGGAGATGTGCATGGTCCTAACCGGCCATGGATTCTTCCAGAGACATATATCGTTGCAAACCGGTTGCCCTCCCACCTGTCCTTTCTGTGGCATAGGAGAGGAGACCGCGGAGCATCACGTCACCTTCTGCCCTTACTTCAACAAGGCGCGGCACAAATACCTCGGCCACCCCCAGCGGATGGACGAGCTGACCACCCCGGACAATATCCGTGACCTGCGCGCCTTCGTCCGGGACTCCGGCCGGATGAGGGTCGCCGATGCCTCCACTGCGAACCTGCCGACTACTGGCGGGGACTGGGCGCACCCCCAGGGTTAATCCTTGTGCTCTTTTACCTTGGGGTTGCGATAGGGGCCTCGCGGCCTATTCGCGGCGCCTGCGCCCCCGTCAGTAGTAAGTAAGTAAGTAAGGCCGTGACTTGTCCTTGGCCTCCGTTACCAAGCAACCCTGATGACGTCACCCGTCAGCCGCGCTGTGATTGGACGAGAAATCGGGGTGGGGCGCAGCAGAGAAGAATGAATTATGATGGGGATTACATAACAGACAGGGAAAACTTGGGAAGATAGGTGGTCATAAAAATGTCCCACCCATGAATGATTTCGAACAATATAGAAAGAAGGGGTTGGAGGGTTGGGGGAGTTTGTGGGCGATAAACGTGAGTCATGCACATCTAAATGAGTCATCACGGGGAGCGGGAATCATAGGGAAAGAAGGGAGTTTCTGTTCGTTAATTTACTCAAAGATACAACATTTCCTTTCAATCTTGTACGAGTATCCTGTTGGTTGTTCAGTACTTTTGCTCAGTTTACATGCATGTGCATGTACTGTCGATCATTGACAAGTCAAACCAAATCAAGTCAAGTTCAATAAATAGTTACAACAGTGAAATTGGCATGAGTTTTGTACAGTATGTATGTATGTAAGTAAGTAAGTATGTATGTATGTATGTATGTATGTAAGTATATATATCCCACTCGGAACAATTTTTGTCCTTGAGCAAGACACTCAACTCTGCATTGCTTCAGTTCATCCAGCTGTAAAATGGGTGCCAGCATTAGCTGGGGTAACTGAGGGTGTGTGTGTGGCGACCCCCCCAGTCCTTGGACTTAGCAGCCGTACGCAGCCTTCAGATGCGCCGCGCAATAGCTGCGGCTGAGCTGTCGGTTGCACATCTGCCCATTAGGGTAGGTGTAATCAATTATAATGTATGTACATGTATGTATGTATGTATGTATGTATGTATGTATGTATGTATGTATGTATGTATGTATGTATGTATGTATGTATGTATGTATGTATGTATGTACTGTATGTATGTATGTATGTATGTACTGTATGTATGTATGTATGTATGTATGTATGTATGTACTGTATGTATGTATGTATGTATGTACTGTATGTATGTATGTATGTATGTATGTATGTATGTATGTATGTATGTATGTATGTATGTATGTATGTATGTATGTATGTATGTATGTATGTATGTATGTATGTATGTATGTATGTATGTATGTACCAAATTCATGCGTATTAAGCTTTTGTACGCCTATTGTAATTTCTTATTGCACATTGTAATTTCTTAAGTTTTACATACAGGTGAATGCATAGATTTTCGTTAAGTAAAGAAAAATTGTTTCATTTCCATAACTATTACTGTCAAGTAAACATTTCAGCAAATCTAAGCCATTTTTACTCTTTACAAAAAGCTTTAAACACTAAAACCAGTGAAATGAGAAACCAGGAGAAAAATGATACATTCAGAGACTTCTATAGTCCACTATAGTCGCGTGGTACGAAAAAGTAAAAGCAGCTGTAACAATAGAGCGCAGCAATAATCAAATAAAGCTTTCTTTATTGTTGAGTTTATCGCATTCACTTTTATGAGCGGCCACCTTAGACGAGACGTGTATTCGTTCGGAGTCTGGGACAGTGCCCACTTGAGACCAAGATAATACCTTTACTTTTCTTTGCAGCAGGTAATTATTGTTGTATTATGGTTTTGGTATAGCATCATAATTTCTAGACTGGCTGGGACAGTCGGGCCCACACCGCATACATGTAGGTGCCTCCCAAGTCGATAGCTTTGCTCTCGCGTACATTCCTTTGTCTTCATAGAAAAACTCGAAGCACACAACAAAATAGATTTCGCTCTTATGCACGGCGATGAAGGTATGCAGATTCTCTGGATTTAATGCGGCCGCGAAAGGAAGATGCTGGAACAGATATAGAGAGACAGAGATGGATGGACTGCGGCATTCGTGTTAGGTGTGCAATGCTCGAACGGATGTATCAAAGCAAATTGCGCGCGTCGAATCTCACCAGGTGAGAAATGCACACTTTTTAATTAAGAAAGCAAGACTACTCGAGGCCTTCACTTCCTTTAGCGCCCGCCCTTGTGCGAGCATCAGTGTGGCTGGATTGCGCTACGGCTATTTCAGTTATTTGAATGTACACTCAACACCTGCCAAAAACGGCACGCTTTTTCCAGCATCTTTAGTAATATACACATGTAAATCATCGTTACCTACCTTCGATTGCCTTCATTAAATCAATTACGAGTATATTACGGTTAAAACCTATTCCGATGCCGAGTTTCTTGGATCTTTTAATGTTTACACATTCAGTTCACTATAAGTAGTCTATGGCGTGAGTCTCGGGGACCTTAAGAACTGAGAGATGTCAGGGTCTTCGAAAGGGATTTCAGAGTAGCTATCTACAAGAAGCTCAGGGTCTTTAAAAGAAATAAAAACTGTCACGGAGATGTCCCTAATACAGAGTTCCTTTATTATAATTCCATAATTATAAATAGGCAATGGGATAAACTGAATCAAAGGATATGTCGTTTGTAAAATAATGAATAAGATATAAAAATTGTTTTTAAAATTTCGACTCGCTGGTAAAGTAAACTTAACCGATGCCCCCCCCCCAAATTCACGCCTGTATTTTTGTTTTCAGCGAGCAGTGTACAACAGTATTGTACACGTTGGTTTCATATATTGCATCCCCGTTATAAACAAAATATAATTGTTTTGCTAGAACAACGCGTGCTCAAAATTTCTAGATCAGCAAAAGAATGAAGAAAAAGCGCAGAAACTTGTTGGACGTCCCTGTTCGGGACACAATAAAAATAATATTAGGACAGGAACAGAAAGACGAACAAAGACTGCGTTTGGGCCAATTTTGCACTCAACGCACGCACAGAAGAAATTTAATTAACAATAAAAGCTTAAATAGAATTAAACAGCATTCTTAGCAGCGCGGGTCCTGTGCGAAATTACAGTCGGCTCGTCATTGACATTTGACACGATATTCAGAATAGGATGGAGAGCAGAGAAGAGAGGATGTATCTAAGGAAGTTGGCATCGCCGTTCCATGCACCCGCCGTTCTGTTCGACTAACTCGCATCCTTTCTGTGTTTTGCATATGCATATTTATCTATTTGGCAAGCAGCCACGGAACGGTGGAATCGGCAGGACACGCCTACGCGTACTCGTATGGCAACCCGCTCGAACTGCCAGCTGTATACATGTAAGCTTTGAGTCGAAGTGAACGGTCGTGATTTTTTAAAACTGAGTGCACACAGTTCAACAGGCGTAGCGCTACAATAGACACATACGATCAATGCATAATATTTAATAAATCTGGTAGCTAGTCCACAATGTTAATAACAAGCAATAAAATGATATATGAATTGCGCAACAAATTCATAAGGACAAATTCCAAGCAATCTTGTATTGCCGGGGGAAGAGGGCTACAGACTTGGCCAGAGACTGTCAAGCAATTAACGGAATGGATGGTGGCCATTGAGAGTGGACAATGTGCCAACTCAGAGCGCAGCCGAGTCTTTTAGTCTCTGCGACTGTGCAGTGCACGGGAGGCCAGAAAATGCAAGAGAGAGAGGGGGGCGTCAACGTACAAAGGCCGATGGAAGGCGGCGTGGCTGGAGGGATTAGGAACGAGCGAGCAAATCGACTGCGAAACGATGCGAGTAAAAGTACGCCAACATGTATTAATCACAATAATAGTTAATAATTACTAATGGCAAACGAACAAGAATGAGCCAGGCGCAATCATCATAATTCACTGGCTTTGATTGTCTATGGGAGGGACATTGGGCCGCAACGCTTTCACAGAATGCCGAATCGCTCCAGGTGCTTGTCTATGATGAAGGTCCGGCAGCCCTCCAGCACCTTCTTCACATTGTCGGTGTTGACAGCGCAGGTGTAGTAGCAGCAGCAGGTGTGGTGGTGGTACTCGTATTTGAAATCCGACTGGCGTTTCCGT
Organism: Macrostomum lignano; assembly: GCA_002269645.1. Classification (NCBI taxonomy): domain Eukaryota; kingdom Metazoa; phylum Platyhelminthes; family Macrostomidae; genus Macrostomum; species Macrostomum lignano. The sequence goes on along the minus strand of NIVC01001444.1, from coordinate 40,676 downwards.
TCCGCTATTTTCTGTGGGTTGAAAGGCGAATATTTCTGCACATCCTGGCATCCCCCCACTGCACACTGCCACTGCACACTGCCTCTTCACACTCTCTCCAACTGCACACTGCCTCTGCACACTCTCCAACTGCACACTCTCCAACTGCACACTCTCCAACTGCACACTCTCCAACTGCACACTCTCTCCAACTGCACACACTCTCTCTCCAACTGCACACTCTCTCCAACTGCACACTGCCTCTGCACACTCTCTCCAACTGCACACTCTCCAACTGCACACTCTCTCCCACTGCACACTCTCTCCCACTGCACACTCTCCAACTGCACACTCTCCAACTGCACACTCTCTCTCCAACTGCACACTCTCTCCAACTGCACACTGCCTCTGCACACTCTCTCCAACTGCACACTCTCCAACTGCACACTCTCTCCCACTGCACACTCTCTCCAACTGCACACTCTCCAACTGCACACTCTCTCCCACTGCACACTCTCTCCCACTGCACACTCTCTCCCACTGCACACTCTCTCCCACTGCACACTCTCTCCAACTGCACACTCTCTCCAACTGCACACTGCCTCTGCACACTCTCTCCAACTGCACACTCTCTCCCACTGCACACTCTCTCCCACTGCACACTCTCCAACTGCACACTCTCCAACTGCACACTCTCTCCCACTGCACACTCTCTCCCTCTGCACACTCTCTCCAACTGCACACTCTCCAACTGCACACTCTCTCCCACTGCACACTCTCTCCCACTGCACACTCTCTCCCACTGCACACAAACTCTCTCTCTCTCTCCAACTGCACACACACTCTCTCTCTCTCTCCAACTGCACACACACTCTCTCTCTCTCCAACTGCACACTCTCTCTCTCTCTCTCCAACTGCACACACACTCTCTCTCTCCAACTGCACACACACACTCTCTCTCTCTCCAACTGCACACACACTCTCTCTCTCCAACTGCACACACACTCTCTCTCTCCAACTGCACACTCTCCCACTGCACACTCTCTCCAACTGCACACTCTCTCCAACTGCACACTCTCTCCAACTGCACACTCTCCAACTGCACACTCTCTCCAACTGCACACTCTCTCCAACTGCACACTCCTCACACCGCGCACTCCTTCCCATTGCACTCCCATTGAACTCAAAACAGCGAAGCCGTCCATCCTTCAGCCTCCCTGCCTCACCATGAAGACGTTTTTCACATAGCAGGCGGTTTTCACCGTCTCCGGGTGAACGACGGGCACGTCGCTGGTTTTCCTCCGGCGTTTCCCGCCGCCGCTAGCTTGACCGTTTGATCTTGCCGCCTCCTGAGTCCCGGCGGTTGTAATGCCCTCCTCGAGCTCGTCCAGGCGGGGAAATGACTGCAGAAATTCTTTCTTGTCATTTTCTGCGGGTTTGTGTGAATTCAAGCGCGAGTTTTATTGCAAACCAAACTGTGACAAAATACTGACTGACGGTTTCCGAACTATCACTTCAATAAGTGAGCCACACCTACAAAACATAAATCAAATACACGCGTTGCTGAAGCTCTTGAAGCTGATTGGTTTAGTTTTTGGTAATGCCCTTGAAAGAGTCACAATGTTTATTGACGTACTTTCATACTCACATCGCACGATTTATGAGCGTAGCGTCACTCTACTTGAGCAAAATTCGACTTTCTAGTCAATAAATACCACCTTCCGGAATGATTCTTTGAATGCTGTAAAAGATGACACGCTCTTACTAATCACAAACATGATGGGTCCCCAAAGGTACAGAAGTAATATAGTAGATTCTATAATTAAAAGATTGTGAAACGCTCGCACTATGATTTTTCATCGATACGAGTATGCCGTATGCGTCATATTTAAAAGATCACAGGTACAGAGTGGCGAGCGAGACAGCGAAATAAAGGTTCGAGCGAGAAAGAACTGCATTGACTGATTGCAGCCCGTAGCACAAAACACAGCTAGCTACGAGTATAGCCCGCCGGCCCCAACAGGGACCGGGTGCCCCAGTCCGTCGGGGGCACGGTCATGGACACTGCCTTGTCATGGCGACCCGGCTTAATCCTGTCGTCGGCTCCTGCCGGTTTCCGGTGGCAGGAGAACCAAAGTGTCCACCCTTCGGCTGTCGACAGGGACACAGCGGCTGCCTGCGTGCCTGCCGCCCTGCTGGCAGGCTAGCCCCTTACAACAACAACAACAACAACGAGTACAGCACTCGAGTACACAGCGAGCTGAGCTGCGCCGAGATGCGGCATCGACTGAGACACGACTGGGACGTCAGGCAGAAAGACAGAAACGAGAAACGAAATAATATTGACGAGTAAGGAAAGAGCAGTCAAAACCTTCTCTACACAAAAAGGACCTGGCATTTATCTGACATTTTTACAACCCATTCATTAGCATTGAGTCAGGAGACATGTACCGAATCCTGAAAATTTGTTCCCTAACGGTGCACGTTTAACAAAATTGATTGAGCCATATTTTTCAAAAATCAATCACGCACCCACCAACGAGTACCTGAAACATTTAATGTTTAGTGCACTTACTAAGCAGCATGTTAAAACTTTCACCTCAAAACCAGTGAGGGTCGTGGAACTTTTACACGTTGCTGAGTTAATAAACATAAGTCTAGTTGCATAAGTATTCAGCCACATTCAGTTGATGGGAAAAACGTAGGCAGAATCCCAAACAAAGAATCGGAGAGGTTAACTGAATCCAAACAAAGAATCGGAGAGGTTAACTGAATCCAAACAAAGAATCGGAGAGGTTAACTGAATCCAAACAAAGAATCGGAGAGGTTAACTGAATCCAAACAAAGAATCGGAGAGGTTAACTGAATCCAAACAAAGAATCGGAGAGGTTAACTGAATCCAAACAAAGAATCGGAGAGGTTAACTGAATCCAAACAAAGAATCGGAGAGGTTAACTGAATCCAAACGAAGAATCGGAGAGGTTAACTGAATCCAAACGAAGAATCAGAGAGGTTAACTGAATCCAAACGAAGAATCGGAGAGGTTAACTGAATCCAAACGAAGAATCAGAGAGGTTAACTGAATCCAAACGAAGAATCGGAGAGGTTAACTGAATCCAAACGAAGAATCAGAGAGGTTAACTGAATCCAAACGAAGAATCAGAGAGGTTAACTGAATCCAAACGAAGAATCGGAGAGGTTAACTGAATCTTAACGAAGAATCGGAGAGGTTAACTGAATCTTAACGAAGAATCGGAGAGGTTAACTGAATCCAAACAAAGAATCGGAGAGGTTAACTGAATCCAAACAAAGAATCGGAGAGGTTAACTGAATCCAAACAAAGAATCGGAGAGGTTATCTGAATCCAAACGAAGAATCAGAGAGGTTAACTGAATCCAAACGAAGAATCGGAGAGGTTATCTGAATCCAAACAAAGAATCGGAGAGGTTAACTGAATCCAAACGAAGAATCAGAGAGGTTAACTGAATCCAAACGAAGAATCGGAGAGGTTAACTGAATCCAAACGAAGAATCGGAGAGGTTAACTGAATCCAAACGAAGAATCGGAGAGGTTAACTGAATCCAAACGAAGAATCGGAGAGGTTAACTGAATCCAAACGAAGAATCGGAGAGGTTAACTGAATCCAAACGAAGAATCGGAGAGGTTAACTGAATCCAAACGAAGAATCAGAGAGGTTAACTGAATCCAAACGAAGAATCGGAGAGGTTAACTGAATCCAAACGAAGAATCGGAGAGGTTAACTGAATCCAAACGAAGAATCGGAGAGGTTAACTGAATCCAAACAAAGAATCGGAGAGGTTAACTGAATCCAAACGAAGAATCGGAGAGGTTAACTGAATCCAAACGAAGAATCGGAGAGGTTAACTGAATCCAAACGAAGAATCGGAGAGGTTAACTGAATCCAAACGAAGAATCAGAGAGGTTAACTGAATCCAAACGAAGAATTGTAAGAGGTTAGCTGCATCTTCACGAAGAATCGGAGAGGTTAGCTGAATCCAAACGAAGAATCGGAGAGGTTAGCTGCATCCCAACGAAGAATTGGAGAGTTTAGCTGCATCTCAACGAAGAACTGGAGAAATAAGCTGCATAATTTTTTTTTTACCTGTCGGCTCGAACTGGTCGAAGTCGAACTGACAGACAAATTGGCGTAGATCAAGCGGCCCAACATTCTTCTTCTTGCCGCCGCCGCCGCCGCCGCCAAGACCGACAACGCCGCCCCCAGGGTGGTGCCTGCTGGACAAGCTAACGCCGTTCATTGCCTGACCCGTGAGTCCATCGCCGATTTGCTAAAAAGTTAATTTTTGTACTCGTTTGAAAAAAATGAGTTTACGCTTTCGTGTTTTACTTTTTGAGTTATCTAATTAAGCAAAAATGCATTGGATCTGAATATCAAAACTCTTCCATTTTACAGGTTGCAGCGTATTGTAAAGCCTAATTACTTCTTAGTTCAAAAGGAATATGAGAGTCCTTCGATTGTAGACTGCTAGTTTGTTTCATCAAAAACTTTTTAAGAAGCCGGAAATGTTTGACTGGATTAAACGCAAATGCTGGCATGAATTTTAGACTTAATTTTTAACCAAAGCGAATGCAAAATTAACACACAGATAGGACAGGGCCAGGATAGGACAGGGCAGGGCAAGAAAGGACAAAACAGGACAGGACAGGACAGGACAGGACAGGACAGGACAGGACAGGACAGGACAGGACAGGACAGGACAGGACAGGACAGGACAGGACAGGACAGGACAGGACAGGACAGGACAGGACAGGACAGGACAGGACAGGACAGGACAGGACAGGACAGGACAGGACAGGACAGGACAGGACAGGACAGGACAGGACAGGACAGGACAGGACAGGACAGGACAGGACAGGACAGGACAGGACAGGACAGGACAGGACAGGACAGGACAGGACAGGACAGGACAGGACAGGACAGGACAGGACAGGACAGGACAGGACAGGACAGGACAGGACAGGACAGGACAGGACAGGACAGGACAGGACAGGACAGGACAGGATAGGACAGGACAGGGCAGGACAGGACAGGACAATGATTTTGCTCATCTGATCAATAAATACCTGCTGCTCCTCGAGCTCCTGCTGCTCGAGCTGCAGGCCCTGCTGGCAGTACTTGATCATCGATCGTAGCGATTTACCCGCCCGCACTTTTTCCTCCAGTTGGTCGATTTTGTTGATGAACAGCAGAATGGACACGTCCTGGAGGTAGCGATTGAGCCACACCTCCTGGAACGTGTCGAGCGATTCGAGCAGTCGATTCTTCGGCCGATCAGAGTCGATATCCTCCTTGAGGGTCAGGTCGAAGCTGCTGACATCGCATAGGTAGAGAATGGCGGTGACATTGTTGAAGCATTGGATCCACTTTTTGCGCTCGCCTTTTTGTCCACCAACGTCGAACACCCTGCGTTTGGCGGGACGAGTAACTTTTTTGAGCACTTTCTTTTCAGTAACTTTTGTCTAGTGAATTCGGTTGACTTAGTTCGACTGAGGGACAATAGCTGATCATTGGCTTTGTGCAGTGACATTGGCTGATAATTTACTTTGGTTGAGTGACATTAGCTGATCATTGACTTTGGTTGAGTCACTTCGAGCGACTTTGGTTTATTGATGAATGTGTTGAGGATGAATGAAAAGAAGAAAAAGCTATAATCAGCCTCATCGAAAAGTCGGCATCACAGAAGATTCCGTCTGTGGTCGCCTCTTTTGAGAGTGCAGGTAAAGCCTCTCAATCTTTGCGAGTGACGCAACTTAGCTACGCCTTAGCTTCCTCTACGCTTGAGTTGAGGAATGAAGTGGGGGAGCTACATACATACAATGAGAAAGTCAAGCAGTATTCTCACCGAAACTTCACACTGTGGTGGCCGTCCTTAATGTCGAACTGAATGTCCGATATGTCATTAGTCATTATGCGGCAACGCAGGATGTCCTGATCGGTGGGCATGTAGCTTTTGTCCCGAAATAGGTGAACTCGATCCAGGAAGCTGCAGTTTTGTGAATAAATTAGTGTAGTTTATTTGCGCCGTGGTCAGGCGAACCTTACAAATCGGGACCCACATCAAACCTGACGGTTCATTACAGAAGAAGCTACAGATACTTCAGATATTTCAGAATATTCAGGCTATAGTAGCAAAGTTAAAAAATGCTGCATGATAATGAATTTATTTCCGTTCAAGCATTCCTCCAGCATTATATCAGGAGAATAATATTCTATAACTTCAACGTAGAATACAACGCATTAGTAAGTGGCAGCCAGACACAAAGTGGCAAGTCATGTAGCCTAGTCATTGAACCAGTAATCAGGGCAGGGACCAGCGTATATTGATGATTAGGGAAATTTGCCATCTGTTCGGAATCAATCCAGTTGATTAGCAGTAAGATTACCAAGACATCCGAACCACCCGCTTTCTGAGGCTTCAGATGCGTGCTATGCACTAGCATGTCAAACGATTGTCAAGAGTCTTCACAGAATCCCATGGACAAAGCATCATCATTAGACTGGTATATAGTTTTGGTTCTTTCAGCACATTAAATATGAAGTGATGCGGACTGAAAAGTTTGCCCATCTCCTTGGTTTCCGCTCAAATAATGAACTCCATCATTGGAATTGTTATTAGCTAGTTACTAAGTCTGCAGGGAGGCTACGGGCACTGGACACAAATCAATGCGACAGTTGAACTGCAGCCTGCGAGGAGGCAAGAAGTCATGCATTTCCTCTGGCTCACTGAGTCCCCTGCACTGGCTCCTGAGCATGACCTGAGCCCAATTATGTGCCACGAAACCATGATTTCAGCTACACTGCTCATTTACTAAGTCATTATTCTGCTAATGGTTGAGTAACAAGTATAGAATTTTTTATGTTCAAATCGCAAACCAAATCCCATTAGTGCCTTTCTGGCAGTACAGACCGTCAAAAGAGAGCTCACTACTCACTACTTGGCGCAGTCGATGAGCTGATAGCGGCTAGATTGACTGAAGCTCTCCTGCACTCCCTTATCCTGCCACAGTTTCTCCACGGCGTCGAAGAACTCTTGCGAATAGTCAAACGGATCCTGATCGGCCTGGACAGAATTGTGCACGTGGTTCTCAGCCATCAATCGCAGAACCCAGGCGCCAAGGCTGGCGGCTTCCTCGCTGGTGTAGGCTATGCCCAGCTTGTCCATCGCTGCTATGATGCACTACGGATGTGGGTGTGGAGGTGGATGTGGATACGGATGCGGATACAGATGCGGGTGTAATTGTGAATGTGGATGTGGCGTGGATGCGTTATGTGGATGTAGATGCGGATGTGGATGCGGATGTGGATGCGGATGTGGATGTGGATGTGGATTTGAATGCGGATGTGGATACGGATGTGGGTTTGGATTTGGGTTTGGATGTGGATGTAGATGTGGATGTGAATGTGAATGTAGATGTGGATGTGAATGTGAATGTGGATGTGAATGCGGATGTGGATACTGATGTGGATTTGGATGTGGATGTGGATGTGGATGTGGATGTGGATGTGGATGTGGGTGTGGATGTGGATGTGGATGTGGATGTGCATGTGGATGTGGATGTGGATGTGGATGTGGATGTGGATGTGGATGTGGATGTGAATGCGGATGTGGATGTGGATGTGGGTGTGGATGTGGATGTGGATGTGGATGTGGATGTGGATGTGGATGTGCATGTGGATGTGGATGTGGATATGGATGTGGATGCGGATGTGAACCCGCAGCTAGTTAAGGAGGCGGGCAGTCATGCCTATTCCGACTGACTCCCGAGCAAGCGCGCAGCTCACACAGTCGGTGGCTTGGTTTTGGCCCAAGGACAAGCTTCAGGCTGATTTCCATGCACAAGCCCGTACGGAATCGAACCCAGGATCTTTGGGCGCGCGAATCAGATTTAATTACATTACGACAAGGCTTATCAGGTAAGGCAAGGTACAGAATTCGAAAAGTCTAATTATTAGGAGTGGACCGTTGTAAATTAATTATCGCTAAGAGCTTGCGTAATCGGTGCAGCAGTGAAGCCCACTTAATCAAACGACACTGCCTTAGGCACCTGCTGCTCCCCTTTGAATGGATTTGAATGCTATAAATAAACAGTTAATTATTTGTGCAGAAGTGACCCCTCACTCACTGCTATGGAGTCGCGAATATTCCGACGCATGTAGGCCAACTTCTCTTCGCGCTCTCTGAAATCGGTCACGAGTTTTGCAGTAGCCAGTCAGATACTTTGAGCCCAGTGCAAGCGGGGAAACACGTGAAAACATGCAAATTTAGAGACTAAAATAACAATCTATGTAGCCGTTCTGAAAAGCGAGAAAAAGCCATTAAACCGCACAAAACTTCAAACGTACCACACAGACCATAGGGAACCACACAGACCATAGGGAACTACACAGACCCCCATAGGGAACCACACAGACCATAGGGAACCACACAGGCCATAGGGAACCACACAGGCCATAGGGAACCACACAGGCCATAGGGAACCACACAGGCCATAGGGAACCACACAGGCCATAGGGAACCACACAGACCATAGGGAACCACACAGGCCATAGGGAACCACACAGGCCATAGGGAACCACACAGGCCATAGGGAACCACACAGGCCATAGGGAACCACACAGGCCATAGGGAACCACGCAGGACATAGTGAACCACACAGACCATAGGGAACTACACAGACCCCCATAGGGAACCACACAGACCATAGGGAACCACACAGGCCATAGGGAACCACACAGGCCATAGGGAACCACACAGACCATAGGGAACTACACAGACCCCCATAGGGAACCACACAGACCATAGGGAACCACACAGGCCATAGGGAACCACACAGACCCCCATAGGGAACCACACAGACCATAGGGAACCACACAGACCATAGGGAACTACACAGGCCATAGGGAACTACACAGACCCCCATAGGGAACCACACAGACCATAGGGAACTACACAGACCCCCATAGGGAACCACACAGACCATAGGGAACCACACAGGCCATAGGGAACCACACATGCCATAGGGAACCACACAGGCCATAGTGAACCACACAGGCCATAGGGAACCACACAGGCCATAGTGAACCACACAGGCCATAGGGAACCACACAGGCCATAGGGAACCACACATACCATAGGGAACCACACAGGCCATAGGGAACCACACAGGCCATAGGGAACCACACAGGCCATAGGGAACCACACAGGCCATAGGGAACCACACATGCCATAGGGAACCACACAGGCCATAGTGAACCACACAGGCCATAGGGAACCACACAGGCCATAGGGAACCACGCAGGACATAGTGAACCACACAGGCCATAGGGAACCACACATGCCATAGGGAACCACACAGGCCATAGGGAACCACACAGGCCATAGGGAACCACACAGGCCATAGTGAACCACACAGGCCATAGGGAACCACACAGGCTATAGGGAACCACGCAGGACATAGTGAACCACACAGGCCATAGGGAACCACACATGCCATAGGGAACCACACAGGCCATAGGGAACCACACAGGCCATAGGGAACCACACAGGCCATAGTGAACCACACAGGCCATAGGGAACCACACAGGCCATAGGGAACCACACAGGCCATAGGGAACCACACAGGCCATAGGGAACCACACAGGCCATAGGGAACCACGCAGGACATAGTGAACCACACAGACCATAGGGAACTACACAGACCCCCATAGGGAACCACACATGCCATAGGGAACCACACAGGCCATAGTGAACCACACAGGCCATAGTGAACCACACAGGCCATAGGGAACCACACAGGCCATAGGGAACCACGCAGGACATAGTGAACCACACAGGCCATAGGGAACCACACAGGCCATAGGGAACCACACAGACCATAGGGAACCACACAGACCATAGGGAACCACACAGGCCATAGGGAACCACACATGCCATAGGGAACCACACAGGCCATAGTGAACCACACAGGCCATAGTGAACCACACAGGCCATAGGGAACCACACAGACCATAGGGAACCACACAGACCATAGGGAACCACACAGGCCATAGGGAACCACACAGGCCATAGGGAACCACACATGCCATAGGGAACCACACAGACCATAGGGAACCACACAGGCCATAGGGAACCACACAGACCATAGGGAACCACACAGGCCATAGGGAACCACACATGCCATAGGGAACCACACATGCCATAGGGAACCACACAGACCATAGGGAACCACACAGGCCATAGTGAACCACACAGGCCATAGGGAACCACACAGGCCATAGGGAACCACACAGACCATAGGGAACCACACATGCCATAGGGAACCACACAGACCATAGGGAACCACACAGGCCATAGTGAACCACACAGGCCATAGGGAACCACACAGACCATAGGGAACCACACAGGCCATAGTGAACCACACAGGCCATAGGGAACCACACAGGCCATAGGGAACCACGCAGGACATAGTGAACCACACGGACTATAGTGAACTATTCAAAAAATACAGAGCCACAGACAGAGAAACAAATAGAGCAATAAAAACTACGAGTAACAAAGAAGCGACTTACCTGCTGCTAAAGCCATTAATATGAATAATCTGCATCTGCTTTCGTATTGTTGATTTGCCCGATTCGCCAGTGCCTGTTGACAGACAATGAAAATTCCAGGTAAGAATAGGTGGGCAAGTCAATAAAAATGCAAGAACATTCAAAAGTAAAAAGCAATTTGTGCGCGTCAATGAAATGTGTTGTGAAAAAAACGTCAATCAATTGAAGAGAAGAGTGACGAAATTGAAGCAGCCTGTGAGACTAAAGAAGCACATGCCGAGTCTCGCCATCATCGGGGGGCTATTTTCGAAATTTGCATACTTCACGTGGCTTCATTGAGCCACATTGTTTTGCTGTGTGGGGACAAGTTTGAGCTTAGCTCCGAGCGCTAGCCAAAAATTGATTTAAAACAATCCAAAGCTAGCCAGAAAAGGTCGACCTCCGTTACTAATACTTTCATTTCAACGGCGTTTCTTTTTTCACTCACCCACGCCCCGATAATATGGGCTCTCTCATGTTTCTCTTTGTTTTGCGCACAAACGTAAATCTCAGAGTCTTCTACGCAGAGCCCAGACCTTGCACTTCTTTCTCTCTCTCTCTCTCTCTCTCTCTCTCTCTCTCTCTCTCTCTCTCTCTCTCTCTCTCTCTCTCTCTCTTGGGCTAAGAGTTTTATTTTACTCAACTATCAAAGCTTGACTTCTCATATCAGAGAGGGGGGAGAAGAAAAAAGCAGATAAGTCTCTTAGCCTGTGTTTCTAACGCGGGCCTAGGAAACCCCTAAACCCATTCCATTCCCGCTTGCCTTACCTGTGCGAACAAAATAAGATTGGCGCCAAGTGCGCACTAAAAAAATCGAAAAGAGGTTTTTAGCTGATATTGTTAACATTTTCCAAGCATAAGGGGCCAGCTAGCAATGGCCTGCTCTGTAACACTCAATCACAGCTAAAAGTAATAAATTTATTCTTTACTTTTAATTTAATAAAAGTATGCGAAACAATAACCACGGGATAGTGGCCGCCATAGACTCTCTACCTCTTCTACCCTAAACCTCTTCTACCCTATCCACTTCTACCCTAAACAAAGCCCATTAGGCCACCAGCATGTGACTGTGGTTGCCACAGACTATCCAATTCTACCCTAAGCAAAGCTCATTAGGCCACCAGCATGTGACTGTGGTTGCCATAGACTATCCACTTCTACCATAAACAAAGCCCATTAGGCCACCACCATGTGACTGAGGTTGCCATAGACTATCCACTTCTACCCTAAACAAAGCCCATTAGGCCACCAGCATGTGACTGTGGTTGCCATAGACTATCCACTTCTACCCTAAACAAAGCCCATTAGGCCACCAGCATGTGACTGTGGTTGCCACAGACTATCAAATTCTACCCTAAGCAAAGCTCATTAGGCCACCAGCATGTGACTGTGGTTGCCATAGACTATCCACTTCTACCCTAAACAAAGCCCATTAGGCCACCAGCATGTGACTGTGGTTGCCATAGACTATCCACTTCTACCCTAAACAAAGCCCATTAGGCCACCAGCATGTGACTGTGGTTGCCATGGACTATCCAATTCTTCCCTAAACAAAGCTCATTAGGCCACCATCATGTGACTGTGGTTGCCACAGACTATCCAATTCTACCCTAAACAAAGCTCATTAGGCCACCATCATGTGACTGTGGTTGCCACAGACTATCCAAATCTTCCCTAAACAAAGCTCATTAGGCCACCATCATGTGACTGTGGTTGCCATGGACTATCCACTTCTACCATAAACAAGGCGCTGCCTATTACAAGCTAAGAACGGCTATTCAAAATTCAGCTATTCAATAAATTTCGAATGTGACTAGATTAAATAAAGAGATTAGTCCCTTTGAAGATGCTCTTCTCGGCACTTTCGCCCGGAAATTGCATCCAAGCTACAATGGTCGACCAGGCAGCAGAATTAAGTCTACTGCAGTTTAAAGGAGGATTTAGGAAACCAGGTAATTACTTTATTAGCAAAGCAGACTCTTAAAGGTGAGCTGTTCTAATCCAGAAAAATGAAATAAGTAAGAATTTATAGCCGAGTGAGAATTGTTTCGTCTCTTGGACGAGGCAAAGAAAGCAAAGAACTAACTCGAGTATAATTTAATTTTCTAGGCGTCAATCTTGCTTTTTAGAGACTCGAAACAAAATAAATGAAGCAGCAACCATTGAAGCAAAAAATACGAAATCTTAAGAAGCTCTTTCGCGTGACATGGCAATGTCACGAGGTGAAAAATGAGAAAAACGATTTTCCAGTTCCAGACCGATGCCAGAGTAGCAATAATGACAGATCCCGCTTGAAATTTGAGCCTTCCCAAGGCCTGGAAGCAGCGCGACTTCTCTCTACCTGCCATTAGGACCTTTTCTCTACCTGCCATTAGGACCTTTTCTCTACCTGCCATTAGGACCTTTTCTCTACCTGCCATTAGGACCTTTTCTCTACCTGCCATTAGGACCCTTTCTCTATCTGCCATTAGAGCCCTTTCTTTACCTGCCATTAGGACCTTTTCTCTACCTGCCATTAGGACCTTTTCTCTACCTGCCATTAGGACCCTTTCTCTACCTGCCATTAGGACCTTTTCTCTACCTGCCATTAGGACCCTTTCTCTACCTGCCATTAGGACCTTTTCTCTACCTGCCATTAGGACCTTTTCTCTACCTGCCATTAGGACCCTTTCTCTACCTGCCATTAGGACCCTTTCTCTATCTGCCATTAGAACCCTTTCTTTACCTGCCATGAGGACCTTTTCTCTACCTGCCATTAGGACCCTCTCTCTACCTCCCATTGTCATTAGGGCCCTCTCTCTACCTCCCATTGTCATTAGGACCCTCTCTCTACCTCCCATTGTCATTAGGGCCCTCTCTCTACCTCCAATCAGGACCCTTTCTCTATCTCCCATTAGGACCCTTTCTCTATCTCCCATTAGGACCCTTTCTATAGCTGTCATTAGAACCCTTCTCTACCTGCCATTAGGACCTTTTCTCTACCTGCCATTAGGACCTTTTCTCTACCTGCCATTAGGATCCTCTCTCTACCTGCCATTTGGATCTTTGCTCTACCTGCCATTAGGACCCTCTCCTTCCGTCCTCGCTATCAAACCCCCTGTCCGTTCAGTTCTCTGGAACATTCCATTAATAAACTCCAGAATAGTTCCGCTCACCAAGCAGCAGAAGCTGAATAACTTTCTGCTTCTCCTTGAAGTCCTCCTTCGTGATCCTGGTGATCTCCCTGTCCCGTCTGGCCGCCTTGTCGGCATCCGGGTCCGGCGCGAAGCAGCAGGTCATGCCGACAACCCGAAGTGTGGAACTGCGCTGAATTTAGTATATTTAGATTTATTATCACAATCTGCCAATTAAACAGAGACAGCTGTGCAATGACTATGGATATTCTATAGTCAGATCTCGATCTGCCCAAGCATTCGTTGAGCGCAGGTAAACGTGAAGCGCATAGACTTGCGCCAGGTGAATGCCTGTCGCAGGTAATTCGATTTGCTATTTGGGCCCAGCGGTTCCGATTATTCTACTAATTTACCTATATAGTTCTCTTGCAATCATAAAATACGCTGCTCTCTCTAAACAGACGGACAGACAGATAGATAGAGTTATTAGAGAGAGAAAAAGGCCAAAGAGTGCGGGCCTGTCGGCAACCGCCGACCACCGCCCCCCCCCCCCCACCCGATTGGTCGCTGGCCGCGGGTCCCACTGGGGTAGAGGGGCACTCAAATCGGGCAAATAGCTTCACTGGCCATGCGGAGAGTGGGCAGCGTTCTTCGTACATGCGCTCTGGCGAAGTGCATACACAGAGGCCGGGTACTGACAGCATGGGGACCCTCCTGGGACGCAGGTATAGGAGCAATCAGTGGCAGCCACCCCCTCCCACGTACCAGCCCCATGTTCGGCTGCCGCTGCAGCTGTTAGCCTATTGAGTATTTCTCACAACCGTCAGAGGCTCAAAAGCCCCCCCCACACACAGGCCTTTAGCGCACAGAGAAGAATGTTTCAAATTTGAGTTGCCAGGCAGTGCAGCTCCTGAGGTGGTTAGCGTGCCCCCCTGTCTCTCCCCATGATCGGGCTTTGATAAATTCGATAAGATAGCACAGCATATAGTAGTATTGTAGCTTACCTATATTTTGCGATTGTGCAGCGCGAATGACTTACATATGATAGATCTACTACAATTTTGTGTTTGTGTCTGGCATCAGAAGTCGGCGCATTTCAATTTGTGGTACCGCACAGAATCTAAACAATTCCCCCATAAGCCTTGAAATCTCAGCAATTCCCCCCGTAAGCCTTGACATCTCAGCAGTTCCCCCCGTAAGCCTTGACATCTCAGCAGTTCCCCCCGTAAGCCTTGACATCTCAGCAGTTCCCCCCGTAAGCCTTGACATCTCAGCAGTTCCCCCCGTAAGCCTTGACATCTCAGCAGTTCCCCCCGTAAGCGTTGACATCTCAGCAATTCCCCCGTAAGCCTAGACATCTCAGCAATTCCCCCGTAAGCCTTGACATCTCAGCAATTCCCCCGTAAGCCTAGACATCTCAGCAATTCCCCCCGAAATCCGAAGCAAGCAGTCTGGCTCGTTCCGTTGGCCCCTAAGCAGTCAGGCCCGCAAGGACACGTACACTGTACACAGGCATGAGCTGAAACAGGTTGTTCAGCGACATGTACGAGCGTACACACTCTGTCTTATTAGAGTTGCGTCACGGGCGAGCATCGCTCTGGCTCTACATATTGAAATTTTATTTTTCTCTTAGTGTATCATATCACGTGGTGCAAGGTTCAAGCAAGGACTAGCAAGGTCCTAGCATAGCTGAGTGCAGCAGACATTGCGTAATATATAGATATTTTGTATATTTCTACCCCCAAGAAATGCCAGAATTTGCATTCATTCCGTTACGTTCGCATTATGCTCGAATTTTACTTGAATTTAAACACAGACGACTCAAACCAAAGCAAAGCGTGCAGATTGTTACGGTTGCTTTTGTTACAGGTGATTACACAGGAATACAACTGACTGCACGGCACGGCAACTGAGAAGACAAAACAGCTATGAACACAATTATTTGGCAGGCAAGTTGCGCAATGCAGGTTTAAATATTCTGAAAATAATAATAATAACTGATTACACCCGCCCTAATGGCCAGATGTGCAACCGACAGCTCAGCCGCAGCCATTGCGTACGGCTGTTCAGTCCAAGGACGCCACACATTCTTATTACCCCAGCTAATGCTGCAGTACCCATTTTACAGCTGGTTGAACTCAAGCAATGCAGGGCTAAGTACGGGGTAGCCTACGGGGTTTTTAGCCTAGTGGTTGGAGTGTCGAACTTACGACTTGAAGGGTGGGGGTTCGAATCTTGACTTACTACGAGCGTATAACAATTTGCGTCCTCGGGCAAGGCACTTAACTCTGCATTGCTTCAGTTCACCCAGCTGTAAAATGGGTGCCAGCATTAGCTGGGGTAATTGAGGCTGTGTGGCGACCCCCCCCCCAGTCCTTGGACTGAACAGCCGTATGCAGCCTTCAGATGCGCCACGCAATAGCTGCGGCTGAGCTGTCGGTTGCACATCTGAGCATCATTGATTACGTTCTAACAGGTGCTTGGGTAATTCAATCATAAATCACAGTGTCTTTTACAGGCCGCTTGAAAAATGAAGTTTGAAGAACTTCAATTTCATGGTGTCAAACTGATGACGAACTAATTGTATATGAACTAGAAATCCGCCATTGAGGTCCGCGAAAGGCTCTTTGGCAATTAGGCACAGAACTGGTCTAAAAATACAATGAGGACCCGAAGTTGAATGTATCGTGGAAACATTTCGTCTCTCTCTGTACGCTTGGTACGCTAGGATTGGAAAATAGCTTGGTAATCCTACTGTAAGAAAGCCTCGTACAGCATACTGAGCGAAATGTATCAATAGGTGCGTTTGCACTTTTTCTCTTTGGAGCTGTTTACGGCCGGTCTGGATAAGGAAAATTTAAATGACGAGATTCCTAATTAGAAACAAACACCGCCCGCTGAAAAGCTGCTGGTCTCCACTCGGCCAGACTGCGAGCCACCTGTGATAGCAAATTGGCAATGACCAATTTTAAGAGCCTTGAGTAGCTTTGAGTATGCTGCTATTTTAATTAGCCACCACCAACTTCATTGCAATAGCATTAGGCTCTATTTAGCATAAAATATTGACAAGTCCCAATCACACAATGACATGGCTCATACTATGAATCACAAGGGCCGGAGCGCAGCTGCGCTGTCGAAGAAATCCAGCATTCTAGCCATCAATTTGCAATTTTCGCTTGCCAAATTCGAACCAGTCCGTACTACTGTAAACAAGCCAAGCCAATACGGTCTTTTCAAAGCAATAATAAACAATTTGACTGTTAACAGAGACCTTCAACTCCACCCTTCAACAGAGACCTTCAACTCCACCCTTCAACAGAGACCTTCAGCTCCACCCTTCAACAAAGACCTTCAACTCCACCCTTCAGCAGAGACCTTCAACTCCACCCTTCAGCAGCGACCTTCAGCTCCACCCTTCAACAGAGACCTTCAACTCCACCCTTCAGCAGAGACCTTCAACTCCACCCTTCAACAGAGACCTTCAACTCCACCCTTCAACAGAGACCTTCAACTCCACCCTTCAACAGAGACCTTCAACTCCACCCTTCAACAGAGACCTTCAGCTCCACCCTTCAAATCCACCCTTCAACAGAGACCTTCAACTCCACCCTTCAACAGAGAACTTCAGCTCCACCCTTCAACAGAGACCTTCAACTCCACCCTTCAACAAATACCGTCAACTCCACCCTTCAACAGAGACCTTCAACTCCACCCTTCGACAGAGACCTTCAACTCCACCCTTCAACAGAGACCTTCAGCTCCACCCTTCAACAGAGACCTTCAACTCCACCCTTCAGCAGAGACCTTCAACTCCACCCTTCAGCAGAGACCTTCAGCTCCACCCTTCAACAGAGACCTTCAACTCCACCCTTCAGCAGAGACCTTCAACTCCACCCTTCAACAGAGACCTTCAACTCCACCCTTCAATAGAGACCTTCAACTCCACCCTTCAACAGAGACCTTCAACTCCACCCTTCAACAGAGACCTTCAACTCCACCCTTCAACAGAGACCTTCAGCTCCACCCTTCAAATCCACCCTTCAACAGAGACCTTCAACTCCACCCTTCAACAGAGAACTTCAGCTCCACCCTTCAACAGAGACCTTCAACTCCACCCTTCAACAGAGACCTTCAACTCCACCCTTCAACTCCACCCTTCAACAGAGACCTTCAGCTCCACCCTTCAACAGAGACCTTCAACTCCACCCTTCAACAGAGACCTTCAACTCCACCCTTCAACAGAGACCTTCAACTCCACCCTTCAACTCCACCCTTCAACAGAGACCTTCAGCTCCACCCTTCAACTCCACCCTTCAACAGAGACCTTCAGCTCCACCCTTCAACAGAGACCTTCAGCTCCACCCTTCAACAGAGACCTTCAACTCCACCCTTCAACAGAGACCTTCAACTTCACCCTTCAACAGAGACCTTCAGCTCCACCCTTCAACAGAGACCTTCAGCTCCACCCTTCAACAGAGACCTTTAGCTCCACCCTTCAACAGAGACCTTCAACTCCACCCTTCAACAAATACCGTCAACTCCACCCTTCAACAGAGACCTTCAACTCCACCCTTCGACAGAGACCTTCAACTCCACCCTTCAACAGAGACCTTCAGCTCCACCCTTCAACAGAGACCTTCAACTCCACCCTTCAGCAGAGACCTTCAACTCCACCCTTCAGCAGCGACCTTCAGCTCCACCCTTCAACAGAGACCTTCAACTCCACCCTTCAGCAGAGACCTTCAACTCCACCCTTCAACAGAGACCTTCAACTCCACCCTTCAACAGAGACCTTCAACTCCACCCTTCAACAGAGACCTTCAACTCCACCCTTCAACAGAGACCTTCAGCTCCACCCTTCAAATCCACCCTTCAACAGAGACCTTCAACTCCACCCTTCAACAGAGAACTTCAGCTCCACCCTTCAACAGAGACCTTCAACTCCACCCTTCAACAAATACCGTCAACTCCACCCTTCAACAGAGACCTTCAACTCCACCCTTCGACAGAGACCTTCAACTCCACCCTTCAACAGAGACCTTCAGCTCCACCCTTCAACAGAGACCTTCAACTCCACCCTTCAGCAGAGACCTTCAACTCCACCCTTCAGCAGAGACCTTCAGCTCCACCCTTCAACAGAGACCTTCAACTCCACCCTTCAGCAGAGACCTTCAACTCCACCCTTCAACAGAGACCTTCAACTCCACCCTTCAATAGAGACCTTCAACTCCACCCTTCAACAGAGACCTTCAACTCCACCCTTCAACAGAGACCTTCAACTCCACCCTTCAACAGAGACCTTCAGCTCCACCCTTCAAATCCACCCTTCAACAGAGACCTTCAACTCCACCCTTCAACAGAAAACTTCAGCTCCACCCTTCAACAGAGACCTTCAACTCCACCCTTCAACAGAGACCTTCAACTCCACCCTTCAACTCCACCCTTCAACAGAGACCTTCAGCTCCACCCTTCAACAGAGACCTTCAACTCCACCCTTCAACAGAGACCTTCAACTCCACCCTTCAACAGAGACCTTCAACTCCACCCTTCAACTCCACCCTTCAACAGAGACCTTCAGCTCCACCCTTCAACTCCACCCTTCAACAGAGACCTTCAGCTCCACCCTTCAACAGAGACCTTCAGCTCCACCCTTCAACAGAGACCTTCAACTCCACCCTTCAACAGAGACCTTCAACTTCACCCTTCAACAGAGACCTTCAGCTCCACCCTTCAACAGAGACCTTCAGCTCCACCCTTCAACAGAGACCTTTAGCTCCACCCTTCAACAGAGACCTTCAACTCCACCCTTCAACAAATACCGTCAACTCCACCCTTCAACAGAGACCTTCAACTCCACCCTTCGACAGAGACCTTCAACTCCACCCTTCAACAGAGACCTTCAGCTCCACCCTTCAACAGAGACCTTCAACTCCACCCTTCAGCAGAGACCTTCAACTCCACCCTTCAGCAGAGACCTTCAGCTCCACCCTTCAACAGAGACCTTTAACTCCACCCTTCAGCAGAGACCTTCAACTCCACCCTTCAACAGAGACCTTCAACTCCACCCTTCAATAGAGACCTTCAACTCCACCCTTCAACAGAGACCTTCAACTCCACCCTTCAACAGAGACCTTCAACTCCACCCTTCAACAGAGACCTTCAGCTCCACCCTTCAAATCCACCCTTCAACAGAGACCTTCAACTCCACCCTTCAACAGAGAACTTCAGCTCCACCCTTCAACAGAGACCTTCAACTCCACCCTTCAACAGAGACCTTCAACTCCACCCTTCAACAGAGACCTTCAACTCCACCCTTCAACAGAGACCTTCAGCTCCACCCTTCAACAGAGACCTTCAA
Organism: Macrostomum lignano; assembly: GCA_002269645.1. Classification (NCBI taxonomy): domain Eukaryota; kingdom Metazoa; phylum Platyhelminthes; family Macrostomidae; genus Macrostomum; species Macrostomum lignano. The sequence goes on along the minus strand of NIVC01001444.1, from coordinate 20,599 downwards.
CTCCACCCTTCAACAGAGACCTTCAGCTCCACCCTTCAACAGAGACCTTCAACTCCACCCTTCAACAAAGACCTTCAGCTCCACCCTTCAACAGAGACCTTCAACTCCACCCTTCAACAGAGACCTTCAACTCCACCCTTCAACAGAGACCTTCAACTCCACCCTTCAACAGAGACCTTCAACTCCACCCTTCAACAAAGACCTTCAAATCCACACTTCAGCAGAGACCTTCAACTGAAAAATTCAAACCTTTCAACGAAGAACTTCAACACAACTCTTTAAAAGAGATTGAAGCCAACCCTTTACCTCATCTCAATACACTTCTACAGCAACTTCTACATATGCATTCAGAAAAAAGACAAGCAAGCAAAGATTTAAGTTAAAAACGGCAAAGCATTTTCACTCTGCAATGATCACATATAAATATTAAATCAAACGCAGAAACAGAAACTCTAAATCTGAAATAACAAACGTTAACAAAAGCTGTTTCTATTTGCACAGTTAAAGATATATGGTCGGATCCGGCGGTACTTGGAGTTTGAGTGCCAAGCACTGGACCATGGCACGGGCAGGCGCGTTGCGATAGTGCGAGTGTGAGTAAGGCGGCCGTGTCACTATCCGAGCATTGCTGACCAACCAACATAAAAAATAGAGAAGCATTAGTTACTGCCTGGTCAGTCAGTCAGTCAGTCAGTCAGTCAGTCAGTCAGTCAGTCAGTCAGTCAGTCAGTCAGTCAGTCAGTCAGTCAGTCAGTCAGTCAGTCAGTCAGTCAGTCAGTCAGTCAGTCAGTCAGTCAGTCAGTCAGTCAGTCAGTCAGTCAGTCAGTCAGTCAGTCAGTCAGTCAGTCAGTCAGTCAGTCAGTCAGTCAGTCAGTCAGTCAGTCAGTCAGTCAGTCAGTCAGTCAGTCAGTCAGTCAGTCAGTCAGTCAGTCAGTCAGTCAGTCAGTCAGTCAGTCAGTCAGTCAGTCAGTCAGTCAGTCAGTCAGTCAGTCAGTCAGTCAGTCAGTCAGTCAGTCAGTCAGTCAGTCAGTCAGTCAGTCAGTCAGTCAGTCAGTCAGTCAGTCAGTCAGTCAGTCAGTCAGTCAGTCAGTCAGTCAGTCAGTCAGTCAGTCAGTCAGTCAGTCAGTCAGTCAGTCAGTCAGTCAGTCAGTCAGTCAGTCAGTCAGTCAGTCAGTCAGTCAGTCAGTCAGTCAGTCAGTCAGTCAGTCAGTCAGTCAGTCAGTCAGTCAGTCAGTCAGTCAGTCAGTCAGTCAGTCAGTCAGTCAGTCAGTCAGTCAGTCAGTCAGTCAGTCAGTCAGTCAGTCAGACACAGAGACAGACAGACAGACAGACAGACAGACAGACAGACAGACAGACAGACAGACAGACAGACAGACAGACAGACAGACAGACGCAGACAAACAGAAATCAGATCGACCATCAGCATGAACAATGACTAATTTGAACACAAACTGCAGCAAATTATATAAAACAGCAAGATTCGCATCCTGTGACAATGAACAATAAATAAATATCATAATTCCGCCGTATTTATACACAAGTACGCTCGTACATACAGATCTGAATACACGCATATTCGCGCATAACAAAATATAAAAACAGCCAATTAGACTTGAATATAAGCACAGGAAACCAGATAATATATCAATAGCTATTGGACTGTTGAGCGGGGTGATTAATTGCAGCAGAGACTAGCAGCGGCACTGGTTAACTGGCTAAGGACGAAGCGAAACACCCGAAAATACTCAGCGCTGGCTGATAGACTGGCACCTGATGCAGCAAGCAAAAAGCATTTGTCAAACACGACATGTCAATCAATCAATCAATCAATCAATCAACATTTACGCACAAAGTCCAATCAACCAATCAATCAATCAGAATTGACGCACAAATGCCAATCAATCAATCAATCAGAATTGACGCACAAATGCCAATCAATCAATCAATCAATCAGAATTGACGCACAAATGCCAATCAATCAATCAATCAGAATTGACGCACAAATGCCAATCAATCAATCAATCAATCAGAATTGACGCACAAATGCCAATCAATCAATCAATCAATCAATCAGAATTGACGCACAAATGCCAATCAATCAATCAATCAGAATTGACGCACAAATGCCAATCAATCAATCAATCAATCAGAATTGACGCACAAATGCCAATCAATCAATCAATCAGAATTGACGCACAAATGCCAATCAATCAATCAATCAGAATTGACGCACAAATGCCAATCAATCAATCAGAATTGACGCACAAATGCCAATCAATCAATCAATCAGAATTGACGCACAAATGCCAATCAATCAATCAATCAATCAGAATTGACGCACAAATGCCAATCAATCAATCAATCAGAATTGACGCACAAATGCCAATCAATCAATCAATCAGAATTGACGCACAAATGCCAATCAATCAATCAATCAGAATTGACGCACAAATGCCAATCAATCAATCAGAATTGACGCACAAATGCCAATCAATCAATCAATCAGAATTGACGCACAAATGCCAATCAATCAATCAATCAATCAGAATTGACGCACAAATGCCAATCAATCAATCAATCAGAATTGACGCACAAATGCCAATCAATCAATCAATCAATCAGAATTGACGCACAAATGCCAATCAATCAATCAATCAATCAGATTTGACGCACAAATGTCAATCAGTCAAAGAAAACAACACCAGACACATAGTAGTGAATATCGAATGTTAGCTGAAGGCAACAACCTAATAAACCGATTGAACCTCAATAGACGGTTAAAATTAGGCAATCAGCCATCAGTAAGAGCAGCGACTTCTTAGATGAATAATGATATGGTTAGCCAACAAAGCGTACAGGCGGGAATCATCAACCATCAGTGGGGATTGTTAAATGATAAAAATAGAGCAACAAATTCAGACCCTGAGCGCGTTAATCATCATCAGAGTGATTAGTGCGGAATGCGGGGGCGGGCGTAGTAAAACTAGAGCTATAAAATGATCAGGAGAATCAATCAGTGCGCCAGAGCCCGCTCAGCTGCGGAGTCCGGCGCCCGCATTAGCATGAGCAGCAGCGAGTCGCCTCTAACAGATTCACCGCTGCGCTGAATCTCCTGGATCTTGCGCTGCCGGATTGTGTGCGGAAACGGCTCGCCTGGGTCTGGGCTGCCCGTGCTGGACTTGCCGTGGCCAGAGGCCGCGTACGCCATGTGAAGGCGCCTCCGGGCTGACCAGTTCAGGATGGCCTGTCGGACCAAGCAGGGCGCGGTGCGCAGCGGCACAACCAGGCCTTTGAGCAGTGGCGGAGCGAAGTCCAGCGGAGCGGCCGGCTTGCAGTTCGCGTTCGGGCCCATGGACACCTCTAGTACCTGAGGGATTGGGACTGGTTAATTAGAATGGATTGCTAATCTAGCCCATCATGGATGCAGAAATAGAATGGATTGCTAATCTAGCCCATCATGGATGCAGAAATAGAATGGATTGCTAATCTAGCCCATCATGGATGGAGGAATAGACTGGATTGCTAATCTAGCCCATCACGGATGCAGAAATAGAATGGATTGCTAATCTAGCCAATCACGGATGCAGAAATAGAATGGATTGCTAATCTAGCCCATCATGGATGGAGGAATAGACTGGATTGCTAATCTACCCCATCATGGATGCAGGAATAGACTGGATTGCTAATCTAGCCCATCATGGATGGAGGAATAGAATGGATTGCTAATCTAGCCCATCATGGATGCAGAAATAGAATGGATTGCTAATCTAGCCCATCATGGATGCAGAAATAGAATGGATTGCTAATCTAGCCCATCATGGATGCAGAAATAGAATGGATTGCTAATCTAGCCCATCATGGATGCAGAAATAGAATGGATTGCTAATCTAGCCCATCATGGATGCAGAAATAGAATGGATTGCTAATCTAGCCCATCATGGATGGAGGAATAGACTGGATTGCTAATCTAGCCCATCATGGATTCAGAAATAGAATGGATTGCTAATCTAGCCCATCATGGATTCAGAAATAGAATGGATTGCTAATCTAGCCCATCATGGATGCAGAAATAGAATGGATTGCTAATCTAGCCCATCATGGATGCAGAAATAGAATGGATTGCTAATCTATCTAACATAGAATGGATTGCTAATCTAGCTAACATGAGAATGGATTGCTAATCTAGCCTGCATAGATAAAGATCAAACAAAGGCCGCACGCCAGAGCAGCTCACCTTGAGCAGGCGGTCTCGGCAGGCCACGAACACCAGCGGATCGGCTCGCGGGCACAGCGCATCGGTGGGAAAAGCGGCCCGGTCCTCGGCGTCCTCCAGCCAGACCAGCACCGGCTGGCTCTGCTCAAGCGGACGGCCGCTCGGCCTGTGAAACACAACCTCGGCCACGGCGTCCGACCAGTAGGCGACATTGCCGGGCAGATTGGCCGGGGCCCAGCCGAGGCCGTGGCAGAAGCTGGTGAAATCGGCGGACGCGGCGGCGGCGGCGGAGCTAACAGCCAGCAGGCGGTCGGGGTCGCTGGCGCAGGCTCCGCGGGGCACAAAGTACAGCGCGGCCGGGTGCAGGCTGCGCACTGGGAGGCCGTCGAGTTCGCTCAGCTGGTCGAAGAACTCCTGGGTAGAAGAGTCCAAAGTGCAGGCGATGTCCAGCAGGCCGAGCTGGGTGAGGATGAGCCTGGCCGGTTGGAACTCTTTGGCCGAGGCGGGTGGACGGCACTGCGGCGTTTCGGGGCCTTCGGGGCGGAGGAATCGGACAGGGCTGATTAACCAATCGTCACGTGACTAGAAATGGCCCAAATCCAGGCCATAGGATGCAGGGGTTTTTCCATAGGAAGCACATCAGTTTCCATAGGAAGCACAGTAGTTTCCGTAGGAAGTACAGTAGTTTCCATAGGAAGTACAGTAGTTTCCATAGGAAGCACAATAGTTTCCATAGGAAGCACAGTAGTTTCCATAGGAAGCACAGTAGTTTCCATAGGAAGCACAGTAGTTTCCATAGGAAGCACAGTAGTTTCCATAGGAAGCACAGTAGTTTCCATAGGAAGCACAGTAGTTTCCATAGGAAGCACAGTAGTTTCCATAGGAAGCACAGTAGTTTCCATAGGAAGCACAGTAGTTTCCATAGGAAGCACAGTAGTTTCCATAGGAAGCACAGTAGTTTCCATAGGAAGCACAGTAGTTTCCATAGGAAGCACAGTAGTTTCCATAGGAAGCACAGTAGTTTCCATAGGAAGCACAGTAGTTTCCATAGGAAGCACAGTAGTTTCCATAGGAAGCACAGTAGTTTCCATAGGAAGCACAGTAGTTTCCATAGGAAGCACAGTAGTTTCCATAGGAAGCACAGTAGTTTCCATAGGAAGCACAGTAGTTTCCATAGGAAGCACAGTAGTTTCCATAGGAAGCACAGTAGTTTCCATAGGAAACACTGAAAACTCAATGCTCTTTCTATTGAAGCTACTCAGGCATGCTGGAATCGAATAGAAATCAATCGCTCACAGGGTAGCCGCTTTGGCACGCGCGCCTGCGCCATCAGCCGCAGCACCTCGGCGCTATTTGGCGTCACCGAAGCCAGCGTCGGCACCGAGGCGTCGGCGCGCACAGCCGGCAGGCCAGGCGGCTCGGCAGGAAAATACGGCGGCGCCCGGCGCCCCTCAGTGTAGCACCAATAGGGCAGCAGAGACGGATCGGGTGGCGGCCGCCTGGCCGACTGCGGCGCTGCCGGGGGCCGCTGCTGTCTGGGCGCGTCGCGCATCTCCGCCTGCCAGACCTGGCGGCCGAAGGGGCCGCGGACGATAACGATGGCTGATGGCAGGGTGCGCTTCTGGCTGACCGGCTCCAGCACAGCCAGGATTAGCGAGCCATTTAAGGCCAGGTATCTGGTGCGGGGCCAGGGTTTCTGGGGTGCTGTCTGTCTGTGTGGCATGTTTGCCATCATTGCCTGTCTGTCTGTCTGTCTGTCTGTCTGTCTGTCTGTCTGTCTGTCTGTCTGTCTGCCTGTCTGTCTGTCTGTCTGTCTGTCTGTCTGTCTGTCTGTCTGTCTGTCTGTCTGTCTGTCTTGCCAACCCGTCTTCCCAGACTCACCTGCGCCGGCAGTCAGGAAAGGACTCCTCAGTGAGCAGGCTGCCGTAGGCGGTCTGCGGCCCCAGCGCGGGCGGGAAGGCGCCCACCTGTGACATGATTAGCGACAGCAGGCACTCGGCCGCCTGGCCAGCCGTGCGGAATGCGGGCTCTTCTGTTTGCGCCACTTCGGCTCGAACCTGGTGGCCTCGCCTCGGTGCTCGACGCGCGACTTGGAGCCCGACAAGCCCAGCTCGATGATCTCCAGCAGGCAGATGAGGGTGTCCTCATCTAGCAGTAGCTGGGGATAGTTTAGCGCCCACTGGGCCAAGCAGTCGTACGTGGCCACGATTTGCGAGTGCAGGTAGCGCGAGTGCTCCTGCCTGGGCCGGGCGCACTGGCTGCTAATGAAGTCGCACAGCCAGCGGACGCAGCTTTTCAACAGGTTCTGCGTGTTGTGCGGCCCGCCGAATGAGCTCTGCGTTTGGGCGCGGGGGATGTACTTTAGTGGCCTCGCGAGAACTCTAGCGAGGAATTACAGAAGGACAGGAATTTCAGTTGCCAATGCTTAATGACAGAATCTATATTTACACTACTTTACTGGTGCACCCAGCTGGCTGTAAAATGGGTGCTGGGGTAATTGAGGGTGCGTGTGGCGACCCCCCAGTCCTTGTACTGAACAGCCGTACGCAGCCTTCAGATGCGCCGCGCAATAGCTGCGGCTGAGCTGTCGGTTGCACATCAATTATTATTATTATATACTGGACCAGCAACCGGCTGCGCCAGCCCCAGCTACAGCAGCTGGCACTGGACTATGCCAGCAACCGGCTGCGCCAGCCCCAGCTACAGCAGCTGGCACTGGACTATGCCAGCAACCGGCTGCGCCAGCCCCAGCTACAGCAGCTGGCACTGGACCATGCCAGCAACCAGCTGCGCCAGCCCCAGCTACAGCAGCTGGCACTGAACTATGCCAGCAACCGGCTGCGCCAGCCCCAGCTACAGCAGCTGGCACTGGACCATGCCAGCAACCATAAATATTTTCCCAACGTTAGCCGATTAAATTGGTGAAGGAGGCCGCTCACCTGTCCGATTGGCAGTCTGGCCAGGTGGCTCAACACGTCCAATGCAGTCAGGGTGGTGTCGTAGTCCATCTTCAGGGCGGAGTCGTGCTCAAGGTTGAGCCGCTTGCAGATTGCCGCAACTGCCTGGGTGAACAGCTTCTGCACCGAGTCTGCTAGGGGTGGGGTTGGGATTTTGGTGGGGCTGGGCGAGGCCGCGTTTTAGATTGCAGGGGTTGGGGATGAACTCGGCTTCAAAAAGATATAGGATTAGAGGCGAAGAATGGTGATTGGGTTGGTTTAAATTAATCTAATTGATTTGATGAACTGATTTATAATTATTTCATCATACATATTCTAAACTTCAACTGCTGAATTAGTGGAAAGAATGCCTGAGAAGGGAATATGCGATCAAACAGATCATGAGGAAGTTATGACATTGAAAAGGGGATAAAAAATCATGGGATTAAATAAGGAAACTCTTGGGATAGAATAGGGGAATTATTGGATCAAATAGGGGAATTATTTGATCGAATAGGGAATTACGGCATCGAATAGGGAATTATGGCATTGAATAGATTAAGGAATCGAATAAGGGATTTAAGGATCGAATAAGAGATTTAAGGGATCGAATAGGGGATTTAAAGGATCGAATAGGGGATTTAAGGGATCGAATAGAGGATTTAAGGGATCGAATAGGGGATTTAAGGGATCGAATAGGGGAATTATTTTATCGAATAGGGGATTTAAGGGATCGAATAGGGGATTTAAGGGATCGAATAGGGGATTTAAGGGATCGAATAGGGGAATTATTTTATCGAATAGGGGATTTAAGGGATCGAATAGGGGATTAAAAGGATCGAATAAGAGATTTAAGGGATCGAATAGGGGATTTAAAGGATCGAATAGGGGATTTAAGGGATCGAATAGAGGATATAAGGGATCGAATAGGGGATTTAAGGGATCGAATAGGGGATTTAAGGGATCGAATAGGGGATTTAAGGGATCGAGTAGGAAGGAGAACCATTGGGATGATTGAGATAAATGAACTTAAAAAATACCTGGCGCTTTGGGCACGGCGCGAACGCCTGCATCCGTGCAGGACTCGTCGCTGTGCACCAAATTCTCGTAGCTGGCCAAGTCTTCAGCTATGCAAAGCAGAGCGCACAGCAGCATCTGCACGCAGTGGGAGTCCCTCAACAACAGCAGAGTGTCCAGCACCAGCACCACAATGTCCTGACGAAGCGACAGGAATGTACGCGGCGCCGACCGACTGTCCAACGGGTGGAGAATCTCCGATTGGCCGAAATGATTGGGCAGGGCGATCATGGAAAGCAGGAGGCGAACCGCGGACCGTTGCAGGTCGACAGGTGTTGGCACGCCGCTGGGCAAGTTGCTGATGGAGTCCTGCTGCATAGGGATTGAAAGCCACATTCCACTTAGAATATTATATATTATTCCAATATTAGATTTGGAATATTAGCATTGGGATTTGGAAAATTAGCATAGGGATTTGGAATGTTAGCATTGGGATTTGGAAAATTAGCATAGGGATTTGGAATGTTAGCATTGGGATTTGGAAAATTAGCATAGGGATTTGGAATGTTAGCATTGGGATTTGGAAAATTAGCATAGGGATTTGGAATGTTAGCATAGGGATTCGGAATGTTAGCATAGGGATTCGGAATGTTAGCATAGGGATTTGGAATGTTAGCATAGGGATGTGGAATATTACCATCGGGATTTTGAATATTAGCCTTGGGATTTGGAATATTAGCATAGGGATTTGGAATATTAGCACAGGGATTTGGAATATTAGCACAGGGATTTGGAATATTAGCCTTGGGATTTGGAATATTAGCCTTGGGATTTGGAATATTAGCCTTGGGATTTGGAATATTAGCATTGGGATTTGGAATATTAGCATTGGGATTTGGAATATTAGCATTAAGATTTGGAATATTAGCATTGGGATTTGGAATATTAGCATTGGGATTTGGAATATTAGCATTGAGATTTGGAATATTAGCATAGGGATTTGGAATGTTAGCATAGGGATTTGGAATATTAGCCTTGGGATTTGGAATATTAGCATAGGGATTTGGAATATTAGCCTTGGGATTTGGAATATTAGCATAGGGATTTGGAATATTAGCATTGGGATTTGGAATATTAGCATTGGGATTTGGAATATTAGCATTGGGATTTGGAATATTAGCATTGGGATTTGGAATATTAGCATTGAGATTTGGAATATTAGCATAGGGATTCGGAATGTTAGCATAGGGATTTGGAATATTAGCCTTGGGATTTAGAATATTAGCATAGGGATTTGGAATATTAGCCTTGGGATTTGGAATATTAGCCTTGGGATTGGGAATATTAGCATAGGGATCGGAATGTTAGCATAGGGATTTGGAATATTAGCCTTGGGATTTGGAATATTAGCATAGGGATTTGGAATATTAGCTTCAACTCCACCCTTCAGCAGAGACCTTCAGCTCCACCCTTCAACAGAGACCTTCAACTCCACCCTTCAGCAGAGACCTTCAACTCCACCCTTCAACAGAGACCTTCAACTCCACCCTTCAGCAGAGACCTTCAGCTCCACCCTTCAACAGAGACCTTCAACTCCACCCTTCAGCAGAGACCTTCAACTCCACCCTTCAACAGAGACCTTCAACTCCACCCTTCAATAGAGACCTTCAACTCCACCCTTCAACAGAGACCTTCAACTCCACCCTTCAACAGAGACCTTCAACTCCACCCTTCAACAGAGACCTTCAGCTCCACCCTTCAAATCCACCCTTCAACAGAGACCTTCAACTCCACCCTTCAACAGAAAACTTCAGCTCCACCCTTCAACAGAGACCTTCAACTCCACCCTTCAACAGAGACCTTCAACTCCACCCTTCAACAGAGACCTTCAGCTCCACCCTTCAACAGAGACCTTCAACTCCACCCTTCAACAGAGACCTTCAACTCCACCCTTCAACAGAGACCTTCAACTCCACCCTTCAACTCCACCCTTCAACAGAGACCTTCAGCTCCACCCTTCAACTCCACCCTTCAACAGAGACCTTCAGCTCCACCCTTCAACAGAGACCTTCAGCTCCACCCTTCAACAGAGACCTTCAACTCCACCCTTCAACAGAGACCTTCAACTTCACCCTTCAACAGAGACCTTCAGCTCCACCCTTCAACAGAGACCTTCAGCTCCACCCTTCAACAGAGACCTTTAGCTCCACCCTTCAACAGAGACCTTCAACTCCACCCTTCAACAAATACCGTCAACTCCACCCTTCAACAGAGACCTTCAACTCCACCCTTCGACAGAGACCTTCAACTCCACCCTTCAACAGAGACCTTCAGCTCCACCCTTCAACAGAGACCTTCAACTCCACCCTTCAGCAGAGACCTTCAACTCCACCCTTCAGCAGAGACCTTCAGCTCCACCCTTCAACAGAGACCTTCAACTCCACCCTTCAGCAGAGACCTTCAACTCCACCCTTCAACAGAGACCTTCAACTCCACCCTTCAATAGAGACCTTCAACTCCACCCTTCAACAGAGACCTTCAACTCCACCCTTCAACAGAGACCTTCAACTCCACCCTTCAACAGAGACCTTCAGCTCCACCCTTCAAATCCACCCTTCAACAGAGACCTTCAACTCCACCCTTCAACAGAGAACTTCAGCTCCACCCTTCAACAGAGACCTTCAACTCCACCCTTCAACAGAGACCTTCAACTCCACCCTTCAACAGAGACCTTCAACTCCACCCTTCAACAGAGACCTTCAGCTCCACCCTTCAACAGAGACCTTCAACTCCACCCTTCAACAGAGACCTTCAGCTCCACCCTTCAACAGAGACCTTCAACTCCACCCTTCAACAAAGACCTTCAGCTCCACCCTTCAACAGAGACCTTCAACTCCACCCTTCAACAGAGACCTTCAACTCCACCCTTCAACAGAGACCTTCAACTCCACCCTTCAACAGAGACCTTCAACTCCACCCTTCAACAAAGACCTTCAAATCCACACTTCAGCAGAGACCTTCAACTGAAAAATTCAAACCTTTCAACGAAGAACTTCAACACAACTCTTTAAAAGAGATTGAAGCCAACCCTTTACCTCATCTCAATACACTTCTACAGCAACTTCTACATATGCATTCAGAAAAAAGACAAGCAAGCAAAGATTTAAGTTAAAAACGGCAAAGCATTTTCACTCTGCAATGATCACATATAAATATTAAATCAAACGCAGAAACAGAAACTCTAAATCTGAAATAACAAACGTTAACAAAAGCTGTTTCTATTTGCACAGTTAAAGATATATGGTCGGATCCGGCGGTACTTGGAGTTTGAGTGCCAAGCACTGGACCATGGCACGGGCAGGCGCGTTGCGATAGTGCGAGTGTGAGTAAGGCGGCCGTGTCACTATCCGAGCATTGCTGACCAACCAACATAAAAAATAGAGAAGCATTAGTTACTGCCTGGTCAGTCAGTCAGTCAGTCAGTCAGTCAGTCAGTCAGTCAGTCAGTCAGTCAGTCAGTCAGTCAGTCAGTCAGTCAGTCAGTCAGTCAGTCAGTCAGTCAGTCAGTCAGTCAGTCAGTCAGTCAGTCAGTCAGTCAGTCAGTCAGTCAGTCAGTCAGTCAGTCAGTCAGTCAGTCAGTCAGTCAGTCAGTCAGTCAGTCAGTCAGTCAGTCAGTCAGTCAGTCAGTCAGTCAGTCAGTCAGTCAGTCAGTCAGTCAGTCAGTCAGTCAGTCAGTCAGTCAGTCAGTCAGTCAGTCAGTCAGTCAGTCAGTCAGTCAGTCAGTCAGTCAGTCAGTCAGTCAGTCAGTCAGTCAGTCAGTCAGTCAGTCAGTCAGTCAGTCAGTCAGTCAGTCAGTCAGTCAGTCAGTCAGTCAGTCAGTCAGTCAGTCAGTCAGTCAGTCAGTCAGTCAGTCAGTCAGTCAGTCAGTCAGTCAGTCAGTCAGTCAGTCAGTCAGTCAGTCAGTCAGTCAGTCAGTCAGTCAGTCAGTCAGTCAGTCAGTCAGTCAGTCAGTCAGTCAGTCAGTCAGTCAGTCAGTCAGTCAGTCAGTCAGTCAGTCAGTCAGACACAGAGACAGACAGACAGACAGACAGACAGACAGACAGACAGACAGACAGACAGACAGACAGACAGACAGACAGACAGACAGACGCAGACAAACAGAAATCAGATCGACCATCAGCATGAACAATGACTAATTTGAACACAAACTGCAGCAAATTATATAAAACAGAAAGATTCGCATCCTGTGACAATGAACAATAAATAAATATCATAATTCCGCCGTATTTATACACAAGTACGCTCGTACATACAGATCTGAATACACGCATATTCGCGCATAACAAAATATAAAAACAGCCAATTAGACTTGAATATAAGCACAGGAAACCAGATAATATATCAATAGCTATTGGACTGTTGAGCGGGGTGATTAATTGCAGCAGAGACTAGCAGCGGCACTGGTTAACTGGCTAAGGACGAAGCGAAACACCCGAAAATACTCAGCGCTGGCTGATAGACTGGCACCTGATGCAGCAAGCAAAAAGCATTTGTCAAACACGACATGTCAATCAATCAATCAATCAATCAATCAACATTTACGCACAAAGTCCAATCAACCAATCAATCAATCAGAATTGACGCACAAATGCCAATCAATCAATCAATCAGAATTGACGCACAAATGCCAATCAATCAATCAATCAATCAGAATTGACGCACAAATGCCAATCAATCAATCAATCAGAATTGACGCACAAATGCCAATCAATCAATCAATCAATCAGAATTGACGCACAAATGCCAATCAATCAATCAATCAATCAATCAGAATTGACGCACAAATGCCAATCAATCAATCAATCAGAATTGACGCACAAATGCCAATCAATCAATCAATCAATCAGAATTGACGCACAAATGCCAATCAATCAATCAATCAGAATTGACGCACAAATGCCAATCAATCAATCAATCAGAATTGACGCACAAATGCCAATCAATCAATCAGAATTGACGCACAAATGCCAATCAATCAATCAATCAGAATTGACGCACAAATGCCAATCAATCAATCAATCAATCAGAATTGACGCACAAATGCCAATCAATCAATCAATCAGAATTGACGCACAAATGCCAATCAATCAATCAATCAGAATTGACGCACAAATGCCAATCAATCAATCAATCAGAATTGACGCACAAATGCCAATCAATCAATCAGAATTGACGCACAAATGCCAATCAATCAATCAATCAGAATTGACGCACAAATGCCAATCAATCAATCAATCAATCAGAATTGACGCACAAATGCCAATCAATCAATCAATCAGAATTGACGCACAAATGCCAATCAATCAATCAATCAATCAGAATTGACGCACAAATGCCAATCAATCAATCAATCAATCAGATTTGACGCACAAATGTCAATCAGTCAAAGAAAACAACACCAGACACATAGTAGTGAATATCGAATGTTAGCTGAAGGCAACAACCTAATAAACCGATTGAACCTCAATAGACGGTTAAAATTAGGCAATCAGCCATCAGTAAGAGCAGCGACTTCTTAGATGAATAATGATATGGTTAGCCAACAAAGCGTACAGGCGGGAATCATCAACCATCAGTGGGGATTGTTAAATGATAAAAATAGAGCAACAAATTCAGACCCTGAGCGCGTTAATCATCATCAGAGTGATTAGTGCGGAATGCGGGGGCGGGCGTAGTAAAACTAGAGCTATAAAATGATCAGGAGAATCAATCAGTGCGCCAGAGCCCGCTCAGCTGCGGAGTCCGGCGCCCGCATTAGCATGAGCAGCAGCGAGTCGCCTCTAACAGATTCACCGCTGCGCTGAATCTCCTGGATCTTGCGCTGCCGGATTGTGTGCGGAAACGGCTCGCCTGGGTCTGGGCTGCCCGTGCTGGACTTGCCGTGGCCAGAGGCCGCGTACGCCATGTGAAGGCGCCTCCGGGCTGACCAGTTCAGGATGGCCTGTCGGACCAAGCAGGGCGCGGTGCGCAGCGGCACAACCAGGCCTTTGAGCAGTGGCGGAGCGAAGTCCAGCGGAGCGGCCGGCTTGCAGTTCGCGTTCGGGCCCATGGACACCTCTAGTACCTGAGGGATTGGGACTGGTTAATTAGAATGGATTGCTAATCTAGCCCATCATGGATGCAGAAATAGAATGGATTGCTAATCTAGCCCATCATGGATGCAGAAATAGAATGGATTGCTAATCTAGCCCATCATGGATGGAGGAATAGACTGGATTGCTAATCTAGCCCATCACGGATGCAGAAATAGAATGGATTGCTAATCTAGCCAATCACGGATGCAGAAATAGAATGGATTGCTAATCTAGCCCATCATGGATGGAGGAATAGACTGGATTGCTAATCTACCCCATCATGGATGCAGGAATAGACTGGATTGCTAATCTAGCCCATCATGGATGGAGGAATAGAATGGATTGCTAATCTAGCCCATCATGGATGCAGAAATAGAATGGATTGCTAATCTAGCCCATCATGGATGCAGAAATAGAATGGATTGCTAATCTAGCCCATCATGGATGCAGAAATAGAATGGATTGCTAATCTAGCCCATCATGGATGCAGAAATAGAATGGATTGCTAATCTAGCCCATCATGGATGCAGAAATAGAATGGATTGCTAATCTAGCCCATCATGGATGGAGGAATAGACTGGATTGCTAATCTAGCCCATCATGGATTCAGAAATAGAATGGATTGCTAATCTAGCCCATCATGGATTCAGAAATAGAATGGATTGCTAATCTAGCCCATCATGGATGCAGAAATAGAATGGATTGCTAATCTAGCCCATCATGGATGCAGAAATAGAATGGATTGCTAATCTATCTAACATAGAATGGATTGCTAATCTAGCTAACATGAGAATGGATTGCTAATCTAGCCTGCATAGATAAAGATCAAACAAAGGCCGCACGCCAGAGCAGCTCACCTTGAGCAGGCGGTCTCGGCAGGCCACGAACACCAGCGGATCGGCTCGCGGGCACAGCGCATCGGTGGGAAAAGCGGCCCGGTCCTCGGCGTCCTCCAGCCAGACCAGCACCGGCTGGCTCTGCTCAAGCGGACGGCCGCTCGGCCTGTGAAACACAACCTCGGCCACGGCGTCCGACCAGTAGGCGACATTGCCGGGCAGATTGGCCGGGGCCCAGCCGAGGCCGTGGCAGAAGCTGGTGAAATCGGCGGACGCGGCGGCGGCGGCGGAGCTAACAGCCAGCAGGCGGTCGGGGTCGCTGGCGCAGGCTCCGCGGGGCACAAAGTACAGCGCGGCCGGGTGCAGGCTGCGCACTGGGAGGCCGTCGAGTTCGCTCAGCTGGTCGAAGAACTCCTGGGTAGAAGAGTCCAAAGTGCAGGCGATGTCCAGCAGGCCGAGCTGGGTGAGGATGAGCCTGGCCGGTTGGAACTCTTTGGCCGAGGCGGGTGGACGGCACTGCGGCGTTTCGGGGCCTTCGGGGCGGAGGAATCGGACAGGGCTGATTAACCAATCGTCACGTGACTAGAAATGGCCCAAATCCAGGCCATAGGATGCAGGGGTTTTTCCATAGGAAGCACATCAGTTTCCATAGGAAGCACAGTAGTTTCCGTAGGAAGTACAGTAGTTTCCATAGGAAGTACAGTAGTTTCCATAGGAAGCACAATAGTTTCCATAGGAAGCACAGTAGTTTCCATAGGAAGCACAGTAGTTTCCATAGGAAGCACAGTAGTTTCCATAGGAAGCACAGTAGTTTCCATAGGAAGCACAGTAGTTTCCATAGGAAGCACAGTAGTTTCCATAGGAAGCACAGTAGTTTCCATAGGAAGCACAGTAGTTTCCATAGGAAGCACAGTAGTTTCCATAGGAAGCACAGTAGTTTCCATAGGAAGCACAGTAGTTTCCATAGGAAGCACAGTAGTTTCCATAGGAAGCACAGTAGTTTCCATAGGAAGCACAGTAGTTTCCATAGGAAGCACAGTAGTTTCCATAGGAAGCACAGTAGTTTCCATAGGAAGCACAGTAGTTTCCATAGGAAGCACAGTAGTTTCCATAGGAAGCACAGTAGTTTCCATAGGAAGCACAGTAGTTTCCATAGGAAGCACAGTAGTTTCCATAGGAAGCACAGTAGTTTCCATAGGAAGCACAGTAGTTTCCATAGGAAACACTGAAAACTCAATGCTCTTTCTATTGAAGCTACTCAGGCATGCTGGAATCGAATAGAAATCAATCGCTCACAGGGTAGCCGCTTTGGCACGCGCGCCTGCGCCATCAGCCGCAGCACCTCGGCGCTATTTGGCGTCACCGAAGCCAGCGTCGGCACCGAGGCGTCGGCGCGCACAGCCGGCAGGCCAGGCGGCTCGGCAGGAAAATACGGCGGCGCCCGGCGCCCCTCAGTGTAGCACCAATAGGGCAGCAGAGACGGATCGGGTGGCGGCCGCCTGGCCGACTGCGGCGCTGCCGGGGGCCGCTGCTGTCTGGGCGCGTCGCGCATCTCCGCCTGCCAGACCTGGCGGCCGAAGGGGCCGCGGACGATAACGATGGCTGATGGCAGGGTGCGCTTCTGGCTGACCGGCTCCAGCACAGCCAGGATTAGCGAGCCATTTAAGGCCAGGTATCTGGTGCGGGGCCAGGGTTTCTGGGGTGCTGTCTGTCTGTGTGGCATGTTTGCCATCATTGCCTGTCTGTCTGTCTGTCTGTCTGTCTGTCTGTCTGTCTGTCTGTCTGTCTGTCTGCCTGTTCTACTGTCTGTGTGTTTACGTGGACTTTTTGGAAGTTCAGTAGCCTCGTTAGCTGGACCACCCGGTGTAGGTAGACCACTTAGGTGGACCACCAAATAATTTTGTCTCTGGTGGGGTTAAGACGTTGATGAGGATCTCAAATTAATGTCAGGCGGGTCAAGAAGGGCTCTAGCAATTTTGGAATGTCTAGCATGGTTTTTTCCAAAGTTATTCGCATTTCAGTTTAGCTGGACCTCCAGCCTGGTCTACCTAAACCGAGCGAGTCTGGTCCACGTAAACCGAAAAATTTCAGAAAATTTTTCGAAAATCGTCTGTTTGTGTCTGTTTGTGTCTGTTTGTGTCTGTTTGTGTATAGCAGTTATTAAGCATAGATTCGATGCAAAACTGAATTTTTTTACATATCATTACCTTACGAACAAATGGCTATGTTAACATCATATTATGACCGCCACTGGCCTTAAAACAATATGCGTTAAAATTCTTTGACATTCAAGTAGGTACGCAGGTTAATTTAAAATTCTGACAACCTCGTATGCGAAATGAATTTTATATAGTAAACTTTAAACTCCATTTAATTAGCTCAGTTCCAGCAATTCCGGTATCGTACTCTGAGCAGAGACTCACAGAGTAAGACACCAATGTAAAGAAATCCAATTTACTAACCAGATCAAGCGATAAAGACTCCGAGACAAGAAAGATATTTAAGTGAAGCTTAAACAATATTCTTCAATGACTTCTCAAGAACTCCCAGTGGTCCTTGATAGCCACACTGTGTAAATGAAAATTTCTGAGGCTCTACCATTACACAAGAAAAAATTAATAGCAACTTCATAAATTAAGTGCTTGCCAACTCTATCGCAAACACTATGGGATATCTTGAAGAAGAAGATCCTAAGCTGCAGCCTTTTAAGTGCAAAGTTGAAGATGCAATTTACCTAATTGAAAAGGGCCATTCATACATGTACATGCAAAATCAAGAGGACGCAATTAAGAAGGGCCTTTTAGCTAGAAATTGGGTCTCTGAATCTCTAGCAAAAGATCGACTTGATTGCGGTCCAGTAAAACTAAGAACGCATTAACAGTCAGCCTAACACTAACTGTCTGTTTGGTCCACGTAAACACATGTGCAGGAGTATAGGGTTGGAACAGACAGACAGACAGACCTCCCTTTCTATAATTGGCTGGTTAACACTTAGGAGGAAAGATCAACCCCAACGATGGGACCGACCTCAGCCAATAGGAAACCCGCAAGGGTTCTGAAGGTAAGACTGTAGAGAGAGGGATATATAATGTCTAAGCGGGTGGTCCCCGTAAACCATGGCGTAGTTAGACCACACACAGACAGTTTTATAAATTAGAACTGATTCTATTCACACTTATTAGGTCTAACATTATTTTCCATACTCTAAGTTTCATCTATAGATAAATTTATTGTGCCAAGCAAGATACAATGACCCGAAAAAAAAACAAAAAGGACGCCAAGCCTAAGCCTAAGGTAAAACCTAAAAAAACTGCGACGCAAAAAGCCACTGCAAAATCGAAGAAGGCCGCATCGCCTGGTGAAAACCGACAGTCTGCTCGCAAAACCATCGACACCGAGTCCAGAAAAGTGAGTTTCGTTTGATGATCTCAAAATAGCTAATTGCAAGGCCTATCTAACCTACAGACACAACTGAAGCAGCTCTCTCAGTCTGTTTGGGGCTTTGAATCTTGGAAGGTGGTCCACCTAACCTACAGACACATCTGAAGCAGCTCTCTCAGTCTGTTTGGGGCTCATACATGCGCAACAGTTGGCCGAGTCGGCCGATCCGGCCGACCGATTTGGCGGCCAACCAAGGAAGTCGCAAATATGCCCACCCGAAAAAACACCGAAGTAGTAGTACTAAGTAGCTGACGAGGCATTTTGGCTCAATAAGACAGTCATAGTTACTCCTGCCGTTTACCCGAAGTTGCGTTAATTTTGCTTTAGGGTTTCTTTCCATGTAAGTCGCATTTTTGGCCAAAAACTACGTCGCATTTTTGTTAAAACTAAGTCGCACGGCCGACCGAATTTTGGAGGTTGCGCATGTATGTTGGGGCTTTGAAATCTTGGAAGGTGGTCCACCTAACCTACAGACACAACTGAAGCAGCTTTCTCAGTCTGTTTGGGGCTTTGACTTTTATAAGGTGGTCCACCTAACCTACAGACACAACTGAAGCAGCTCTCTCAGTCTGTTTGGGGCTTTGAATCTTGAAGGTCCACCTAACTACAGACAGCAACTGAAGCAGCTTTCTCAGTCTGTTTGGGGCCTTGGCTCTCAGAGCTGTCTTGAAAGTTTAGGCGGGAATGTTTCCGTTTCTTGGAATGCAATCAGAACAGATTCTTAGAAAGCGAGCTGGTCCACCATGAGATCAGAATGTCTGCACTGTGTAAATGAATGGTCTCTAGGCATTCCGACTCAGATTATCGCCTAGTAGTGCTGTAGAGAAGGTGGTCCACCTAACCTACAAACACAACTGGAGCAGCTCTGCTCAGTCTGTTTGAGGGTCACACGTAGGGATGTCGACCCCGGGGAGTGCTCCCCGGGCCCCGGGAGCTTGTCGGGGAATATTCCGCCGGGAATTGAAACCGGGGACCCGGGGAGAAAAATGCATTTTTAACCTAATTTTTGCCATTAAAATAAGAAAATAATTTACAGAGAGCTGATTGAAACTCTGTCTATGCTTTTCTTACCGCATAACTGCTTATCTCAATGTAAATTTCAAACGCAACAACAGCACCGTTTTGAATGTTTTTTTCACTACGCAGTCCTTCAATCAAGCAAATTTCACCTAAAAACCGTCAGGAAAAAGAAGCTTTACTGACTACTCTGTTGGTCTGGCGTTGAACGGCGTTGACGGCTTGACGGAATTTGGACGCAGGCACAGCGCTGCGTCCTGCGGACGCATGGGGGGGTGTCATACAATAACAAAATGCTCCCTATTAGACAAGGACAATGTCTGCTAGAAATAAAAATTTTGATTATAAAAACGGTCTCATTCATTAATTATCCTCCCGAGCGTAGCTGCTGAGCAGCATTTTCCGCCTCCACACCACAGTCTGGACTCCTTCTGACAAAGGTCACGCACGATTGATGATGCCACGTTGTCAAATACAGTTTTAAATAAACACAAGCCCTCGGGGTCACATCCCTACTACAACCAAGGGATATAGGCATTTCTTAGGAGCCTAAAATTTTAAAGTGATCTTATGCGAATTTTAATGTTAAAGCTTCATGCTGTAACTAACTAATTTAGTAGGATTGCATTGTAATCAGTTATTCATTAATTTTTCGCTATTTTTACAAACCATCCCACGTTGTCTTGACTCTTGATTTGCCATCTACTGTTTATAACTGAGCCTGAAGACTTGTCTTACAGAGGACAGTGTTTTGAATCTCTGGCTAAACTGTCTCTCCTCTCTGCGCCTCTCCACTCGCGGGGTACAGAGAAGGCTATTAAAAAGTTATTCCAAAACACTGTACATTCGCTATGTACATTAAGCCCAATCGCCTGACCCTTCGTCTGGGGGGTCTGGGCTGGTGGAATGAGTGAGCGGCACAAACAACAGAAAAAGCAGACAAACTTCACATGCTTACAGTGTTTCTGTCCTGATTGAGATACAGAGTTGAAGACTTTACATTTA
>NIVC01001443.1:0-102442 GCA_002269645.1 Macrostomum lignano | reverse complement strand
TATAGAAATTAATCCAATTAAAACTGCCTCAAAGTTTCAATATTTTTTACATTCATCACTGGCATGGGGAAATTTTTCTGAGTTGGTGGCTGGGGAAAAAAGCAAAACGCATCAACATTCAGCCAGTTTGATCAGCTGCCGGAAATCCAGCTTATATGAACAAAGCGAGTAGGCAGGTGGCGTGCGGCGCCGAATTTTCCTGGTTTATCGGCCTGTCCGACGCCCGCAAGGGGTTGTGGGGAATGAGTAATCGCTGCGACTGGGCGGCGCATTTGCTTGGCATGCTACTGACAGTAGACTGACCAGTGTCTGAGCCTTTTTCTTTGATATTTTCTCTGATTGCTTTTTTGCTTCCTCCGATCACTCCCCCCCCCTATTCTCCGCTCTCTGCCGCCCCTTTTCTCCGCTCTCTGCCGCCCCTATTCTCCGCTCTCTGCCGCCCTATTCTCCGCTCTCTGCCGCCCCTATTCTCCGCTCTCTGCCGCCCCTATTCTCCGCTCTCTGCCGCCCTTTTACTCCGCTCTCTGCCGCCCCTTTTCTCGCTCTCTGCCGCCCTATTCTCCGCTCTCTGTCGCCCTTTTCTCCGCTCTCTGCCGCCCCTATTCTCCGCTCTCTGCCGCCCCTTTTCTCCGCTCTCTGCCGCCCTATTCTCCGCTCTCTGCCGCCCTATTCTCCGCTCTCTGCCGCCCCTTTTCTCCGCTCTCTGCCGCCCCTTTTCTCCGCTCTCTGCCGCCTCTTTTCTCCGCTCTCTGCCGCCCCTTTTCTCCGCTCTCTGCCGCCCCTATTCTCCGCTGGGCAATTAATTTCGCTAATGCCGCTAAACCGCCCAACCCGCAGAGGAGATGGAGCTGTCTGCCATGGACAACAGCAACAGCAACGGCGGCGGCGTCGGCAGCGGCAGCTCCGTCGGTCGCGCCGTGGTCTGCGACAGCCCGGACTCCGGCTACGCCACCCGCCAAGCTGCGGGGCCGCCACTGCTGCCGCTGCCGCGGCCGCCTCCACAATTATGGCCTGAAACGAACAGAGGGCAGACGAAGCCCTTGACAGCCTGTGCAAGGTGTCTTGCTTGCTCCTCCTAGAAGCAGACAATAATAATAATTGATAAGCTGCCGGAGCCGCAACTGAAATAGCTGATCTCTTTTTCTACTCCGACGCCCCTTGTTCCTCTCTGCGTAGCGAAGTTCGATACGATTAATATTCACATTTATGTTTTTTATAGATCTTAGTTCCTGACAGAATGTTTTAATTATTAATCATCATTTTTGAGTTCTTTTTTTGCGCACAGAGAAGGATTGAGCTCAACGAGCAGATGAAGAAAGCGGAACCCAGTTTCATTTTGAGCTGCATTACCTGACCCCCCAGCAACTATATCTCGTTAGTAGCGTTGTGTCTCACTATATATATATTTTTTCTCTGCTTCTGTCGTTTTAATCTGTCTACTCATTACCAGTGAGTCGGAGCCAAGTTGTTTGTTAATGCTAATCCATTGAACTGCTGGTTGCGATGGAGAAGTTCTCAAGTCAGCTCAGCAGTTCATGATTTGCACTGCCCCCCTTCTATAGTTATTTTGTTACTGTCCCCTGTTTGCTTCTGTCTGCCTCATCTTCATCTGCTCCAGGCTCCCTGCCCTCTCTCCAGCTAATGCCGACAGCACAGTTTCTCAGGTTTGATTAATTATTGAAATTGCTGGCCAGCTCGTGCGCGTCCGCGATCTAATCTGCACTCATTAAATAAGCTCTTGCCCTCCGTCAAATCCCAACATTCTTTGTTCCATTCGTTTGACAGCGCAGCCCCTCCTGTCACAGTTTTTACTTACTAGAGCTCGCCCAGCGTCAGTCATTTATTACGTAATCAGCAGTTGACTCCCGCCTACGCACCTTTTGCTGCAGTGAGCTGCAGTTATGCACAGGTAGCACTTTGGTATTGTAGCAATTGTGAGTCTGCGTATATTCTATACACATTAATATGCATCAACATATTTGTGTTTACTATTAATTATAATTATAAACTGATAGCGCATATCGACGTTTGAAAATCTTTGCTGAGTTGACATGGAATTTGCGGATTATGTGTCTGCGTTTCTCTGCTTTCACTTACTTTGGAGACTCGACTCCCTGGCTAGCGATGAGAGAGGAGATTAGAGAGAAGAGAGCTGAGGAGACGCAAACCTTGAGCGGGCCGGGTTGCTATTGTGAAATTTCAAAGGACCCCAGGGCCGGATAGAAAGGCTTCGCGGCTGAGTTTGTCGACCCCCGCCATAAATTGGCATCCTGAATAAGATTGTAACTAATTGAAAAGTAATAAATTGATCCTTTTTTATTGATTCTGAGTCTCGACCGGCTTAGAGGTCAGGTTTATGTGTAGGTTTAGAGTAACATGATGGCAAAATGAAATAAATAATAACAAATACATCAATTGTAAGCGCATTTAAAAATAGTGTTGCTTCTTGAGAAAAATAAGTCAGTTTGAACTTTTGGAAACAAAACAAAAAACTTTGATTTTGCTGAATTGCACACCCAATCGCACACCTCATAGCTCGAACCTCACCTCACTCCACACCCACCTCACTCCACACCCACCTCATTTCACACCCACCTCATTTCACACCCACCTCACTCCACTCCACACCCACCTCACTCCACACCCACCTCACTCCACTCCACACCCACCTCACTCCACACCCACCTCACTCCACTCCACACCCCACCTCACTTCACACCCACCTCATTCCACACCACCTCACTCCACACCCACCTCACTTCACACCCACCTCACTCCACACCCACCTCACTCCACGTACATCCACCTCGCTCCAACTGCACCTATCCTAAATATTAGCCATCAGTAAATAATCAGCAAAATGCAAGAAGTCTAATTCATACCGATAATAATACCAACCAGTTAGCGTATAACCAAGTGCGTGAAAATCAATTCAAAAGAGCGGGGGAACCGAAAGTTGAAAACAGCGATAAAAGATGACAAACTGCGCGTTGTGCCGAGAACTGCGCGTAAAAAACACCTGATCAAGTCTAGTAGCCAAGTATTTAATAATTCCTTTGGAATCGCCTGCAAATAGTGAGTTTGCGGCCATGAGTTATCGAGTACCTTTAAGCAGACTCTCCACCTCATCAGTCTTCTCCTCGTGATTGTCGTCGCTGTCGTTGCCGTTGGTCCGCGGGCCCTCCGTCAGGATGGCGGGGTCCTCTGGCCTCAGGAAGGCGTCGCACCGCTCAGTAGGCGGCGGCGTCGGCGGCCGTCGCTGGAGAAGGTCGGCCAGCGCCGCAAGGCGGCCGGCGACTCCGGCTAAGCCGGCCTTCAGCTCGGCGACGTCACCGCGCAGACGTCGCAGCTCGTCGGCGTCG
Organism: Macrostomum lignano; assembly: GCA_002269645.1. Classification (NCBI taxonomy): domain Eukaryota; kingdom Metazoa; phylum Platyhelminthes; family Macrostomidae; genus Macrostomum; species Macrostomum lignano. Next base: position 99,080 of record NIVC01001443.1, on the reverse strand, counting down.
GCTTCGTCGCTAATTAAGCGGCGGCTCGATTGATTAGGGGCGGCGAATTAGGCGGCGGCCTCGAGTGGTGGGGCCGAAACGAGAAAGAGGTTTGGCGGGTGATGGCTGCGGAGGTGAGGTCCACTGCGGGCCGGGCGCATAGTTATTCAATGGTGTAACGAGGGTCGTTAGAATAAATCCGGAAATTTTATTTGCACGATGTCCGTGAATTTGCCGGCTTCCTAAATATAGCCCAAAGAAACTCCAGTTTCCAGGAAGAAAAGATAGGAATTTTATCAACGAGCGTTACGCAATCCTAACGAGTGTTTCCTAATCCTAATAGTGCTTCATAATCCTAATGAGTGTTTCCTAATCCTAATAGTGCTTCATAATCCTAATGAGTGTTTCCTAATCCTAATAGTGTTTCCTAATCCTAATGAGCGTTTCCTAATCCTAATAGTGTTTCCTAATCCTAATAGTGTTTCCTAATCCTAATAGTGCTTCATAATCCTAATGAGTGTTTCCTAATCCTAATAGTGCTTCATAATCCTAATGAGTGTTTCCTAATCCTAATAGTGCTTCATAATCCTAATGAGTGTTTCCTAATCCTAATAGTGTTTCCTAATCTTACATAGTGTTTCCTAATCCTAATAGTGTTTCCTAATCCTAATAGTGCTTCATAATCCTAATGAGCGTTTCCTAATCCTAATGAGTGTTTCCTAATCCTAATAGTGCTTCATAATCCTAATGAGTGTTTCCTAATCCTAATAGTGTTTCCTAATCCTAATGAGAGTTTCCTAATCCTAACGAGTGTTTCCTAATCCTAATAGTGTTTCATAATCCTAATGAGTGTTTCCTAATCCTAATGAGAGTTTCCTAATCCTAACGAGTGTTTCCTAATCCTAATAGTGCTTCATAATCCTAATGAGTGTTTCCTAATCCTAATAGTGTTTCCTAATCCTAATGATAGTTTCCTAATCCTAATAGTGTTTCATAATCCTAATGAGCGTTTCCTAATCCTAATGAGTGTTTCCTAATCCTAATAGTGTTTCATAATCCTAATGAGTGTTTTCTAATCCTAATAGTGTTTCCTAATCCTAATAGTGTTTCCTAATCCTAATAGTGTTTCCTAATCCTAATAGTGTTTCCTAATATTAATAGTGTCACCTAATGCTAATCAGTGTTTTATATTCTCATGAGTGTTTCATATCCTCATATGATTATTTCCTATCCTAGGATCAACTTGAGTGGAATCGACTTCTTTAGTGTTTTGAGTATTTGGTAGAGCATCAACAGTGATAGGTGAATTTGGCTGAAACAATTTCAAATTATAAAATATTGCCACCCTTCAAGCCCGGACCTGTTGAGTTCCCTCTGCTCCGCTTGAGAATTCCAACCAGAGGCGCCGGCGGCTGCAGCGACTGCCCGGCAGAAGCGCCGCCGTCCACCGACGTCGCCTCCCCGCTGACACCGCCGGTGCGCACTCGGACGGAGCTGCAGCGACGCTGCTGCTGACTGGGCGGCGATGGCGGCGACTGCTCGGTCCTTGAGCTGGCAAAGTACGGCGTCGGCTCGGCACAGAGCAGCGGCGAGGGTCTGCCAAAGTTCAAAATTTCTGCAAGGTAAACTTCTGACTACCGTTAGTAACAAAACATGCTTGATTTGAGCACTCAGATTAAAAATAAAGAAATTTTGAATGGCAGGGGCGATTTAAGGACAGGGGGTAGCGGGAGCCTTATCTAATGACAAGGGGGCAGCGGGAGCCTTATCTAATGACAAGGGGGCAGCGGGAGCCTTATCTAATGACAAGGGGTAGCGGGGGAGCCTTATCTAATGACAAGGGGTAGCGGGAGCCTTATCTAATGACAAGGGGTAGCGGAGCCTTATCTAATGACAAGGGGTAGCGGGGGAGCCTTATCTAATGACAAGGGGTAGCGGAGCCTTATCTAATGACAAGGGGTAGCGGGGAGCCTTATCCAATGACAAGGGGTAGCGGGAGCCTTATCTAATGACAAGGGGTAGCGGGAGCCTTATCTAATGACAAGGGGTAGCGGGGGAGCCTTATCTAATGACAAGGGGTAGCGGGGGCCTTATCTAATGACAAGGGGTAGCGGGAGCCTTATCTAATGACAAGGGGTAGCGGGGGAGCCTTATCTAATGACAAGGGGTAGCGGGGGAGCCTTATCTAATGACAAGGGGTAGCGGGGGAGCCTTATCTAATGACAAGGGGTAGCGGGGGAGCCTTATCTAATGACAAGGGGTAGCGGGAGCCATATCTAAGGACAGGGGGCAGCGGGAGCCATATCTAAAGATAGGGGGCAGCGGGAGCCTTATCTAAGGACCACGCGCCTGTCAACGCCGGACCCCGGTAGAGTGCCTGCAGCGTCAGCAGCAGCAGCTCCTGCACCGACTTGAGACGACTCGGCGGGGATGATGAGGCTGGAGTCGCCCAGACTTGCCCTTGAGATGCTTTGTTTAAAACGCAATGCTCTCGAATCGCTATCACATGAGTACTTTTTGTGCAAAGCTTTGATGTAGGCAAGAGTTAGTGTTTAATAGAAGACTCACGGCATGCTCTACTCACAATAGTATGCAGGGAAAGCACTGCATAGGATTAATAAAATCATGCAAATTTATTGGCTCAATAAAACATGCTTGCAGGCCGAGTTAGTCCTTATTAAGATTGAGTGTTTCAACGGAGAAACTAATGCAGGTAAATACTGCGCTCGTAGCAGGATTCAGGTTTCAACTTTCAAATTATTTTATTTGTACCTGTCTCTGGAGACCCTCAGCTTGGAAGCCTTTAGCCACTGCCGCAGTGAGCGGCCAGGCTGATGATGAGGCCTTTTGTTGGGTTTTTACGGGGGAATACGGAAGCTGGGTTTGAAACAACTGCGACAATACAGCTCATGTTTACTGAGACCTGCGCTGGTTTTGTGAGGCACAACTGCACCCAACTCACCTCCACGGCTCCTACCTCAATACTGATCACTCTCCCCAAGCACAATAGCACTCAACACTCGCCACCCCACTCCCTACCACACCAGAAAACACACCCCACTCCTTATCACCACAGCACACACACCCCACTCCCTATCGCCCCAGCACACACACCCCACTCCCTATCACCCCAGCACACACCCCACTCCCTATCACCCCAGCACACACACCCCACTCCATATCACCCCAGCACACACCCCACTCCGTGTCACACCAGCTGTCGGTTTTCCATCCCCCAAATATTTGTACTTTCTGTTTTGCAATTCAGCCTCGTACTTTTCAGTTAGCCGTCTCCCTTTGTCTACCATGCTCTTCCCCACAGACAATCTCAACCGTTAATTCACCATAGATAATTCAGCTAACCTGTTCATTATTGTTAGTATAACCCGCTTCCCACTCCCTACTAAGCCCACTCCCTATCCCCCCAGCACACACCCCACTCCCTACCACACCAGCACACATCCCACTCCCTACCACCTGTCAGATTTATCCACATAAACTGACAAAAAACGTATTAATTCCTACTGACTCTATGTATTTTTGCGTTCAGTTGCCCCTAATTGGGCCGTTTTACTTTCCTGTTGTGTGCACGATCTAGTTGGAGCGTATAAAAATTGTACGATCGATATTTTAGGCCTCTCCGTGCGCGTGGCGCACGAAGAGGTCCAGTTTATCACTTTAAATATATAGTACACCCCACTCCCTATCGCCCCAGCACACACACCCCACTCCCTGCCACCCCAGCACACACCCCACTCCCTATCGCCCCAGCACACAGACCCCACTCCCTATCGCCCCAGCACACACACCCCACTCCCTGCCACCCCAGCACACACCCCACACCCTATCGCCCCAGCACACACACCCCACTCCCTATCGCCCCAGCACACACACCCCACTCCCTGCCACCCCAGCACACACACATCACTCCCTACCGCCCCAGCACAAACCGCACTCCCTAACCCAATGTTAGCAATACTGAAACAAATTTCAACCAACTGCGCTCACTTCAAAGCAGCCAGTCCAGAGTTTCCGCAGGCTCCAAGCAGTTTCTCTTGGCTGCCGTCCACTGCCGTCTGCGAATCTGCCGCATCTCCTGTGGCGTCGCCGCCCTCCTCCTCGTCCTCCTCGTCCTCTTCCTTCTCCTCGCCGATGATGGGCAGGGTGACTGCAGGCATCACTGTGCCGTGCTGCCTCTGGAACTCCTCCTCCTCCTGAGAGCGGGGTTGACAGAAAATCAAAAATGATCAGACAGCTGTAGATGTGTCAGACAGCTGTAGATGTGTCAGATAACTGCAGATTTGTCAGACAACTGTAGATGCGTCAGACAGCTGTAGATGTGTCAAACAACTGTAGATGTGTCAGACAGCTGTAGATGTGTCAGACAGCTGTAGATGTGTCAGACAGCTGTAGATGTGTCAGAAAACTGTAGATGTGTCAGACAGCTGTAGATGTGTCAGACAGCTGTAGATGTGTCAGACAGCTGTAGATGTGTCAGGCAACTGTATATGTGTCAGACAGCTGTAGATGTGTCAGGCAACTGTAGATGTGTCAGACAGCTGTAGATGTGTCAGACTATGCTATGAGCATAGTCTGAACACAGCATAGCAACATTTTGTCTTACTCGAAAAAAAATCCGACACTTTAATCACTTCAACCAGGTGTTTCACCTCAATGTCGCTGCCCTCGCGCATGTTGTAAGCCAAATCCTGCAGCAGGTCGTCCTTGAATTTCTCGTGGTACTCCGGGTACTGCTGCAGCAGCTGGATGAGGCCGCGCAGTTCCACGCACTGCAGGTCGCAGTAAGTTAGCGACCTCACGTCGCACATTGACCGCATGAGACCTTCAGGGTTCTTGATGTCCGTGCCGAACAGGTCGCCCTTGCCTACGAGTTCGGGCGGGTTGGGACTGGAGAGTGACTAGTCTGATGCTGGAGAGTGACTAGACGGATTCTGGAGAGTGACTAGACGGATTATGGAGAGTGACTAGACGGATTCTGGAGAGTGACTAGACGGATTATGGAGAGTGACTAGTCTGATTCTGGAGAGTGACTAGACTGATTATGGAGAGTGACTAGTCTGATGCTAGAGAGTGACTAGACTGATTATGGAGAGTGACTAGTCTGATGCTAGAGATTGACTATAGGCTGATTCTAGAGAGTGACTAGACTGATTATGGAGAGTGACTAGTCTGATGCTAGAGATTGACTATAGGCAGATTCTAGAGAGTGACTAGACTGATTATGGAGAGTGACTAGTCTGATTATGGAGAGTGACTAGTCTGATGCTAGAGAGTGACTAGTCTGATTCTAGAGAGTGACTAGTCTGATTCTGGAGAGTGACTAGTCTGATTCTGGAGAGTGACTAGACTGATTATGGAGAGTGACTAGTCTGATGCTAGAGATTGACTAGGCTGATTCTAGAGAGTGACTAGTCTGATTCTGGAGAGTGACTAGACTGATTATGGAGAGTGACTAGTCTGATGCTAGAGATTGACTAGGCTGATTCTAGAGAGTGACTAGACTGATTATGGAGAGTGACTAGACTGATTATGGAGAGTGACTAGTCTGATGCTAGAGATTGACTAGGCTGATTCTAGAGAGTGACTAGTCTGATTCTGGAGAGTGACTAGTCTGATTCTGGAGAGTGACTAGACTGATTATGGAGAGTGACTAGACTGATTATGGAGAGTGACTAGACTGATTATGGAGAGTGACTAGTCTGATGCTAGAGAGTGACTATACTGATTCTGGAGAGTGACTAGTCTGATTCTGGAGAGTGATTAGGCTGATTCTAGAGAGTGACTAGACTGATTATGGAGAGTGACTAGACTGATTATGGAGAGTGACTAGTCTGATGCTAGAGATTGACTAGTCTGATTCTGGAGAGTGACTAGACTGATGCTAGAGATTGACTAGGCTGATTCTAGACAGTGACTAGGCTGATTCTAGACAGTGACTAGTCTGGTTCTGGAGAGTGATGATTATCGATCGCTCACCGAGAATAGCAACCACCATGTTGTCCTTAAGAATCTCCATGGAGCCATTGACAACATAATATATGTACTTTAGCACGTCGCCAGAGTGCACAATGTACTCTTCTGGGCGGCAGAACACAGTCAGAATCTGCTGCGCAATGGCCTTCAGGCAGCCCTGGCTTGCGGACTCGAATATCGGCAGCGACAGGATCTCCCGGTTCAGGTGGAGGGCGATGTCACCTCGCAGTTCGTCTGGGAAATCCTTCATGATCTGGTTGAAAAATCAGACTGGCTCTTGCAGCCACTTTTGTCATAAACCCAACTTTCTCTCTTATTCCACTCTGCATCCACCCCTCATCTCACTCCCTGTCCTTCCTTGCATAACCTCACTCCCTGTCCCTCTCTGCACCAACCTCACTCCCTGTCCCTCTCTGCACCCACCTCACTCCCTGTCCCTCTCTGCACCAACCTCACTCCCTGTCCCTCTCTGCACCAACCTCACTCCCTGTCCCTCTCTGCACCAACCTCACTCCCTGTCCCTCTCTGCACCCACCTCACTCCCTGTCCCTCTCTCACCAACCTTGCTCCCTGTCCCTCTCTGCACCAACCTCACTCCCTGTCCCTCTCTGCACCCACCTCACTCCCTGTCCCTCTCTGCACCAACCTCACTCCCTGTCCCTCTCTGCACCCACCTCACTCCCTGTCCCTCTCTGCACCCACCTCACTCCCTGTCCCTCTCTGCACCAACCTCACTCCCTGTCCCTCTCTGCACCCACCCCACTCCCTGTCCCTCTGCACCCACCCCACTCCCTGTCCCAAGGACACACCCACTTCGCCCATCTTTACCCCATGTTTCAGCAGGCCTGCTTCAAACGCACTTTCCCAACTCACCTCGTTGGGATTGATGCCTCTATTGATGGACCACATTGCCTGGAAGAACTCCTGCATGCGCCGCTTCAAATGCTTGGGAATGTGATGCGTTCTAGTGAAGTCCTTCAGCTCCTGAGTCTTGGCCGTGTAGGCCGCCCGCCTGGCGTACATCTTCTGGATGAGGGCTGTCACATTGCCGAAGACCGCTGCGTGCATCAGGGCTGCAGCGGGGGCAAAGGATTATTTTTATGATGAAAATTTGTAATTTATTAGCAGTTTGGACCACCCACAGAATATATGGGGGTGCATTACGAGCGTATGTGGTTTGGACAGCATCTATACGGGGTTAAAAATTTCGAAAACGGATAATTTAGCAAGTCTGAATTTAGAATCAAAAGCACTTTTGAAGTTATTCCAATGAGGAGTTTGCAATAAACAGGCGCTGTTAGGCATTGTAGGATGTGTGGAAAAATTATCCCCATAGATCATGATTAATGTTTTCCTAGCAATTTTTTCAGCCTCAACTCCGGAGGAAACTGAGCTGGAGCTGCGCAGTTGGGACTCGAGTTTGTCTCTGCGTGAGGAGCATCCCGCGTGTCCCGTGTCCCCCGGCAGGTGCGCAAAAGTTTGGCGTGTCGCCTTTCATGCTGCACTTCAAAGCCGGGGGGTTGTTCAAGTACTTGGCCTTGTGCTGATGACTGCGGCCAGGCTATTAAACTGCAGAAAGAAGTTGCCGAATTTCATTGCCTCGTTCTATTTTTGGGATTCAAATGCAGGAGAAATGGTCTGTTCTGCTAATTTTAAGGCTTAATGCCCTGTAAAAAGTGGCCTTCGTGAAACCTGTTGTTGAAATTAGAAATAGCGATACCTTGCATTTAAAAGGCTTTTCTTCGGCCTTCAGTCAGTTGGCGTGTATGACCTTGCAGGAATTCCGTCGACCCTGAGACAGGAGTCAGTTGGCGTGTATGACCTTGCAGGAATTCCGTCGAACTTGAGACAGGAGTCAGTTGGCGTGTATGACCTTGCAGGAATTCCGTCGAACTTGAGACAGGAGTCAGTTGGCGTGTATGACCTTGCAGGAATTCCGTCGACCCTGAGACAGGAGTCAGTTGGCGTGTATGACCTTGCAGGAATTCCGTCGACCTTGAGACAGGAGTCAGTTGGCGTGTATGACCTTGCAGGAATTCCGTCGACCCTGAGACAGGAGTCAGTTGGCGTGTATGACCTTGCAGGAATTCCGTCGAACTTGATACAGGAGTCAGTTGGCGTGTATAACCTTGCAGGAATTCCGTCGAACTTGAGACAGGAGTCAGTTGGCGTGTATGACCTTGCAGGAATTCCGTCGAACTTGAGACAGGAGTCAGTTGGCGTGTATGACCTTGCAGGAATTCCGTCGAAATTGAGACAGGAGTCAGTTGGCGTGTATGACCTTGCAGGAATTCCGTCGAACTTGAGACAGGAGTCAGTTGGCGTGTATGACCTTGCAGGAATTCCGTCGAACTTGAGACAGGAGACAGTTGAAGTATGTGTGACCTTAAAGGAAATCCGTCGACCTTGAGAGACAACTTAGCTATGTGACCTTGAGGCAATCCGTTGACCTTAAGACAGTGTGTGAACTTAAAGCAAATCCTTCGACCTTGGGACGACAGTTGCAGTGTTGATATTAAAAAAATTTCCCATAGAAATGTACACGTTTGTACACAACAGAGCCTCACCGCCAATGAGCATGATGCAGATGCTAAAGATCTTCTCGTGATCCGTGTTGGCTGACACGTTTCCGAAGCCGATGCTGGTGAGGCTGCTGCAGGTGTAGTACAGGGCGGTGATGTAGCGCGAGGATTTTGTCGGACCGCCCTCTGAGCAGCCGCCGCTGGCGTTGCCGGGTCGATCTTCGTCCACGGAGCATTGGAAGTTAAAGGGCGCCTTCATGTCGTCGCTGAGCTTTGACATCCAGCCTGAGGAATCGGGCGGCAGGAGGGCACCGAAATCAATTGGTGTGAATGTTCTAAAAGGGCACTGGTGGCTTGAGAGTGACATTGATGGCTTAGCAGTGATAATGGAGGCTTGAGAGTGGCATCAATCGTTCAACAGTGACAATGGTGGCTTGAGAGTGGCATCAATCGTTCAACAGTGACAATGGAGGCTTGAGAGTGGCATCAATCGTTCAACAGTGACAATGGTGGCTTGAGAGTGGCATCAATCGTTCAACAGTGACAATGGTGGCTTGAGAGTGGCATCAATCGTTCAACAGTGACAATGGAGGCTTGAGAGTGGCATCAATCGTTCAACAGTGACAATGGAGGCTTGAGAGTGGCATCAATCGTTCAACAGTGACAATGGAGGCTTGAGAGTGGCATCAATCGTTCAACAGTGACAATGGAGGCTTGAGAGTGGCATCAATCGTTCAACAGTGACAATGGTGGCTTGAGAGTGGCATCAATCGTTCAACAGTGACAATGGAGGCTTGAGAGTGGCATCAATCGTTCAACAGTGACAATGGTGGCTTGAGAGTGGCATCAATCGTTCAACAGTGACAATGGTGGCTTGAGAGTGGCATCAATCGTTCAACAGTGACAATGGAGGCTTGAGAGTGGCATCAATCGTTCAACAGTGACAATGGAGGCTTGAGAGTGGCATCAATCGTTCAACAGTGACAATGGAGGCTTGAGAGTGGCATCAATCGTTCAACAGTGACAATGGTGGCTTGAGAGTGGCATCAATCGTTCAACAGTGACAATGGAGGCTTGAGAGTGGCATCAATCGTTCAACAGTGACAATGGTGGCTTGAGAGTGGCATCAATCGTTCAACAGTGACAATGGAGGCTTGAGAGTGGCATCAATCGTTCAACAGTGACAATGGTGGCTTGAGAGTGGCATCAATCGTTCAACAGTGACAATGGTGGCTTGAGAGTGGCATCAATCGTTCAACAGTGACAATGGAGGCTTGAGAGTGGCATCAATCGTTCAACAGTGACAATGGAGGCTTGAGAGTGGCATCAATCGTTCAACAGTGACAATGGTGGCTTGAGAGTGGCATCAATCGTTCAACAGTGACAATGGTGGCTTGAGAGTGGCATCAATCGTTCAACAGTGACAATGGAGGCTTGAGAGTGGCATCAATCGTTCAACAGTGACAATGGTGGCTTGAGAGTGGCATCAATCGTTCAACAGTGACAATGGTGGCTTGAGAGTGGCATCAATCGTTCAACAGTGACAATGGTGGCTTGAGAGTGGCATCAATCGTTCAACAGTGACAATGGTGGCTTGAGAGTGGCATCAATCGTTCAACAGTGACAATGGTGGCTCGAAGTGACATTTCAATCTCACTGATCTCCCTGGTCTGGTTCAGCTCCAGCTGTTTCCGCCCGATCACCAGCCAGATGCAGGCGAACCAATGGGCGCTCAGAGCGAACATCGAGATAAGCAGCAGGAGCACCAAGCTGGAGTACTGAGCGTAGCGGTCAATCTTCTGGTAGAGCTTTACCAGCCTCAGCATCCGGGCCAGCTTCATCAGATTAAATGCCTCCTGCACGGGTTGGGCAGAATTGGTTGCTATGGTTGCACTGTGGCTTTTCCGAGTAAATTTTGTGAGAGACATTAGATCTCTGTGAGTGACATTGGATCTCTGTGACATTGGATCTCTGTGACATTGGATCTCTGTGACATTGGATCTCTGTGACATTGGATCTCTGTGACATTGGATCTCTGTGACATTGGATCTCTGTGAGTGACATTGGATCTCTGTGACATTGGATCTCTGTGAGTGACATTGGATCTCTGTGACATTGGATCTCTGTGAGTGACATTGGATCTCTGTGAAAGACATTGGATCTCTGTGAGTGACATTGGATCTCTGTGACATTGGATCTCTGTGAGTGACATTGGATCTCTGTGACATTGGATCTCTGTGAGTGACATTGGATCTCTGTGAAAGACATTGGATCTCTGTGAGTGACATTGGATCTCTGTGACATTGGATCTCTGTGAGTGACATTGGAACTGTATTAGTGACAATGGATCTCTGTGAGTAACACTAAATCTCTGAGAGTGACATTTAACTACGAGCTACATTAATAGAAGCAAAAAACTTAATACTAGAAAAAATTGCTCTGCTTATTTTATCAAATGATGGGGATTCAACTGACCGCCTTGGATTTGACTATAGCGACCAATAGTTCCCAGGATCTGGACTCACAGGAAAAGAAACCGTCTATTGAGGGCGAGAGACCAGTGAAGGCTGGTTGAGAGATCTGTCTCAGATGAGAGGCCTCAGCCCGACAAAAAGAGAAGAGTTTAAGTTGCTTTCAGCCTCAATCCAAGGATGAGCAACAAATAAGCGATTCAGTTGATGGATCACTTTATTTTTTCGTCAAGGCCGCTTTTAAACAGAGAAAGTGCGTGCAACTTAAAGCAGCGCAATGTTTTTCGATCTTAACTACGAACTTAAAGGGCGAATTTGGATTAGATGAAGCTAGGATAGAGCTAGGATAGAGCTAGGATGGAGCTTACATTGAAGCTAGGATGGAGCTAGGATGGAGCTAGGATGGAGCTAGGATGGAGCTAGGATGGAGCTAGGATGGAGCTAGGATGGAGCTAGGATGGAGCTAGGATGGAGCTAGGATGGAGCTAGGATGGAGCTAGGATGGAGCTAGGATGGAGCTAGGATGGAGCTAGCTGGGGGAGCTGGGATGAAGGTAAAATGGAGCTAGGATGGAGCTAGAATGGAGCTAGAATGGAGCTAGGATGGAGCTAGCTCGAGGAGCTAGGATGGAGCTAGCTCGAGGAGCTAGGATGGAGCTAGCTCAAGGAGCTAGGATGGAGCTAGGATGGAGCTAGGATGGAGCTAGCTCAAGGAGCTAGGATGGAGCTAGGATGGAGCTAGGATGGAGCTAGGATGGAGCTAGGATGGAGCTAGGATGGAGCTAGCTGGGGGAGCTAGGATGGAGCTAGGATGGAGCTAGGTCGAGGAGCTAGGATGGAGCTAGCTCGAGGAGCTAGGATGGAGCTAGCTCGAGGAGCTAGGATGGAGCTAGCTCGAGGAGCTAGGATGGAGCTAGGATGGAGCTAGGATGGAGCTAGGATGGAGCTAGGATGGAGCTAGGATGGAGCTAGGATGGAGCTAGGATGGAGCTAGGATGGAGCTAGGATGGAGCTAGAATGGAGCTAGGATGGAGCTAGGATGGAGCTAGGATGGAGCTAGGATGGAGCTAGGATGGAGCTAGGATGGAGCTAGGATGGAGCTAGGATGGAGCTAGGATGGAGCTAGGATGGAGCTAGGATGGAGCTAGGATGGAGCTAGGATGGAGCTAGGATGGAGCTAGGATGCAGCTAGGATGGAGCTAGAATGGAGCTAGGATGGAGCTAGGATGGAGCTAGGATGGAGCTAGGATGGAGCTAGGATGGAGCTAGGATGGAGCTAGGATGGAGCTAGGATGGAGCTAGGATGGAGCTAGGATGGAGCTAGGATGGAGCTAGGATGGAGCTAGGATGGAGCTAGGATGGAGCTAGCTGGGGGAGCTAGGATGGAGCTAGGATGGAGCTAGGATGGAGCTAGGATGGAGCTAGGATGGAGCTAGGATGGAGCTAGGATGGAGCTAGGATGGAACTAGGATGGAGCTAGGATGGAGCTAGGATGGAGCTAGGATGGAGCTAGGATGGAGCTAGGATGGAGCTAGGATGAACCCAGAATGGAGCTAGGATGGAGCTAGAATGGAGTTAAGGTGTTGATGAGTAGAATGAAACGCTCACCATTTCCGTGGCCAGGTTGGAGCTGACCGCTTTGCTAATTATGATAATCATGTCGAAGGGCACGGCAGCCAACAGGTCGAGGAAGAACCAAGTTTTTGTGTAGTTGATGGCGATGAGCCGCTGACAGTACACCACTTGTCCGCCTTTGCTCACAAATGTAGTACGGAAGTTGATGCAGATGTCTGTTTGCCGAGTTGGTTAGCAAATTTCATTAATTATTGTAAATAAAAAATTAAAATAAATTCGGCTGAACTACTTATGACATAATATGAGTAGAGTAGTTTGCGCATAATTCTACCAGTGAAAACTGAGCGAAAGGCTCTCACAGCAAGGGCTACAAGCGATCTGTCCTGTTCTTTCCCGATTCAGTGGAGAAAGAAGCGCGATTATCCCTCAGAATCCACAAGCTGGGCCGGATTTTCCCTCCCCATGTCGTGGGTGATTAAGCGAAAGTGGATTAGCTGACAAGACAGCTGCCGATTGCAGTTTTGCCTGCTCCCGCGCATTTGGGGTCCCGTCGCAATATGATTTTTTGTTAGTCTGTGAGTAGCTGCTAATTGAAGACTGAGCTGGGCTGAGCGGCTATGGAAAGCTTGGCTGCAAATTCACTCTAATAATAATATTAATATTATATACTTGCCGATCCTAACTTGCTATGAATTTAACCTGCTAAATTGCATGTAGTATATTTTAATAGACTAACCCATGTACGAGTACTTTTAGTCTACGCTTATTTAATTGTAAAGCAAATGTACTTTACTTTACTATAATTTACACACCAGGGAATGCACACACTGCATGTACACTCGGGTGTAAATTGAATGTACACACCGGGGAATGCACACACTGCATGTACACTCGGGTGTAAATTGAATGTACACACCGGGGAATGCACACACTGCATGTACACTCGGGTGTAAATTGAATGTACACACCGGGGAATGCACACACTGCATGTACACTCGGGTGTAAATTGAATGTACGTATCGGGGAATGCGCACCGCATGTACACTCGGGGGTGTAAATTGAATGTACACATCGGGGAATGCGCACACCGCATGTACACTCGGGGGTGTAAACTGAATGTACACATCGGGGAATGCGCACACCGCATGTACACTCGGTCTGTTCGCACACAACTTCAACTTGCCGGCAATGAAGACGACCTCGACCAGCAGGTCGATGACCACCCCGGCGTCCTCAATGGCGGCTGTGCCGGCCTTCCTGGCGCGGCCGTTGCTGTTGGCCGCATTGTAGGGCACCATGATGGCGATGTAGAAGGTGAACAGCAGGATCAGCCAGTCCCAGCTGATCTTCAGCAGCCCGTAGTGCAGCAGGATGCAGCGCGACTTCTTAACCTCCTGCACCTTGTACTCGGGCATGGCGCTGCCGCCACCCAGGCTGTGAATCTGGGGCAGGGGGATTTTTTGCAACATTGGGGATTTTGCCCCGTATTTCTTCCAACGCTTAGACTACATCTTTAGAGGCTGCATGAGTAAAGTGAGCAGTGAGTGTGAATTCAGGCTCTGAGTGCTAGCAACTGCTCGAAGTCAAGTAAGTGGACATAGTTTGAGCATGAGTTCAATATTAGCATGGATAAGGACGGCAGCTATGGTACAGGATGGCAGCTATGGTACAGGATGGCAGCTATGGTACAGGATGGCAGCTGTGGTACAGGATGGCAGCTATGGTACAGGATGGCAGCTATGGTACAGGATGGCAGCTATGGTACAGGATGCCAGCTGTGGTTGCCCCAGTCAAAAGGCCCAGCCTTGGCCATCACCTTATTGAGCTGGCTAAACGGCTTGCTCTTGTTCCTGGAGTCGAACTGGCCGCTGAGATGGTACAGCACCGCCCTGGACCGCGGGCGCTGGTACTTGAAGGTCGAACTGCACTCCTCGCCGCCATTGTCGCTGCCGCCTGCGCAGTCCTCACCGCTGGAGGAGTCCGAGCCGGATGCTGATTCCGAGCTGGCTGTGTTTTTGTCCTTGCAGTTGACGCCGCCGCCGCCGCCGCCGCCGCTGCTGCCGTTGCTGCCGCTGCTGCTGCTGTCCAGGTCGGCCTGCTTGGCGTCCTCGGCAACTGCAAGCGGCGCGGTCGGCTGCTGCTGCTGCCCTGCCGTCTGAGCTGCTTCGTTGCCGAGGTCCGGCCGAGTTGGCGCTAAACGTTTAAAGAGTGCATGCATAGTGTACATGCAATGCCCTGATTGGTTCATTGTATCCGCTCTGCCGCATATCTACTGCTGTTGGCAACTCAGAGCGTTGAATGAGCGACTGCATAACAACAAATAATTTTGCTTAACAAATAAGATAAGATTTTTAAGTGGAGCAGGAAACTCCGTTTGATGGAGCTGGGGCCGGACGGGGGGAACCCCGGAGGCGAAGTCTTTACAGGCTGGTGTGAAGGAATGATTTGTGTGACGGCAATTATAGAGATATACGGTACTTGCTCCTGATTGCTATAATTAATATAACTTTAGCACCTGCTGATCGATGGAACAGCTTGTTACTTGTTCACTGCGTCACGCAGTCACAGCCTGAGTTCACTGTGTCACACTGTCACAACCTGAGTTCACTGTGTCACACAGTCACAACCTGAGTTCACTGTGTCACACAGTCGCAATCTGAGTTCACTGTGTCACGCAGTCACAACCTGAGTTCACTGTGTCACAGAGTTCACATTGTGTCACAGCCTTAGTCACAGAGTTCAGTCACGGCTAATTAATGTAAAATCGTCATAGAGCGATCAGAACCCTTTGCCCACTAGAGGGGATGGATTTCCCCAAAAACGGTCTTTCCTCTGATCCCCTCTGACAAATCGTGTCTGCAGCGCAGGCCAAATGTAAATAAACAGCCCACCAGCAGTTTGAGGGCAACGTCACCGGGAAATCTGCTTATTCAAGCTTTGAAGGTAGGTAAGGGAGTGGAGACTTGGCCCTTTGTCCTTCCGTCTGCCCTATAGTATGATAGAAAGTAATGTACTTTTTTATACATCGTTAATTAATCCGGTCACGAATACATCTAGTCACAATCACAGGTCACAAGTGCTCGCTGCCGTTTTCATGATCACGGTCAATTTAACACTCACCTTTTTTCTGCTTAGTGATGTCTTTGTGCGAGGCCAGGAACAAGACCACGTCGCCCTTCTCATTCTTTATCGGTACAATGTCGAGCAGACAAACGAACTGGGATCCTAAATGGCAAGCGAAAATCAAATGTCAAGAAATCTGCTCACGGAGTGGATTGGATGATTCCGGAGTGGGGTGGATGATTCCGGAGTGGGGTGGATGATTCCGGAGTGGGGTGGATGATTCCGGAGTGGGGTGGATAATTCTAGAGTGGGGTGGATGATTCTGGAGTGGGGTGGATGATTCTGGAGTGGGGTGGATGATTCCGGAGTGGGGTGGATGATTTCGGAGTGGGGTGAATGATTCCGGAGTGGGGTGGATGATTCTGGAGTGGGGTGGATGATTCTGGAGTGGGGTGAATGATTCCGGAGTGGGGTGAATGATTCCGGAGTGGGGTGGATGATTCCGGAGTGGGGTGGATGATTTCGGAGTGGGGTGGATGATTCCGGAGTGGGGTGGATGATTCTAGAGTGGGTGGATGATTAATGATTCTGGAGTGGGGTGGATGATTCCGGAGTGGGGTGGATGGTTCCGGAGTGGGGTAGATGATTCCGGAGTGGGGTGGATGATTCCAGAGTGGGGTGGATGATTCCAGAGTGGGTGGATGATTCTAGAGTGGGTGGATGATTAATGATTCTGGATTGGGGTGGATGATTCCGGAGTGGGGTGGATGGTTCCGGAGTGGGGTAGATGATTCCGGAGTGGGGTGGATGATTCCAGAGTGGGGTGGATGATTCCAGAGTGGGTGGATGATTCTAGAGTGGGTGGATGATTAATGATTCTGGAGTGGGGTGGATGATTCCGGAGTAGGGTGGATGATTCTAGAGTGGGTGGATGATTAATGATTCTGGAGTGGGGTGGATGATTCCGGAGTGGGGTGGATGGTTCCGGAGTGGGTTAGATGATTCCGGAGTGGGGTGGATGATTCCAGAGTGGGGTGGATGATTCCAGAGTGGGGTGGATGATTCTAGAGTGGGTGGATGATTAATGATTCTGGAGTAGGGTGGATGATTCCGGAGTGGGGTGGATGATTCCGGAGTGGGGTGGATGATTCCGGAGTGGGGTGGATGATTCCGGAGTGGGGTGAATGATTCCGGAGTGGGGTGGATGATTCCAGAGTGGGGTGGATGATTCCAGAGTGGGGTGGATGATTCTAGAGTGGGTGGATGATTAATGATTCTGGAGTAGGGTGGATGATTCCGGAGTGGGGTGGATGATTCCGGAGTGGGGTGGATGATTCCGGAGTGGGGTGGATGATTCCGGAGTGGGGTGAATGATTCCGGAGTGGGGTGGATGATTCCAGAGTGGGGTGGATGATTCCAGAGTGGGTGGATGATTCTAGAGTGGGTGGATGATTAATGATTCTGGATTGGGGTGGATGATTCCGGAGTGGGGTGGATGGTTCCGGAGTGGGGTAGATGATTCCGGAGTGGGGTGGATGATTCCAGAGTGGGGTGGATGATTCCAGAGTGGGTGGATGATTCTAGAGTGGGTGGATGATTAATGATTCTGGAGTGGGGTGGATGATTCCGGAGTGGGGTGGATGATTCCGGAGTGGGGTGAATGATTCTGGAGTGGGGTGGACGATTCCGGAATGGGGTGGATGATTCCGGAGTGGGGTGAATGATTCCGGAGTGGGGTGGATGATTCCGGAGTGGGTTGGATGATTCCGGAGTAGGGTGGATGATTCCGGAGTGGGGTGGATAATTCCGGAGTGGGGTGGATGATTCCGGAGTGGGGTGGATGATTCCGGAGTGGGGTGGATGATTCCGGAGTGGGGTGGATGGTTCCGGAGTGGGGTGGATGGTTCCGGAGTGGGGTGGATGCTACTTTAGTGGGGTGGATGCTACTTTAGTGGGGTGGATGCTACTTTAGTGGGGTGGATGCTACTTTAGTGGGGTGGATGCTACTTTAGTGGGGTGGATGCTACTTTAGTGGGGTGAATGCTACTTTAGTGGGGTGAATGCTACTTTAGTGGGGTGAATGCTACTTTAGTGGGGTGGATGCTACTTTAGTGGGGTGGATGCTACTTTAGTGGGGTGGATGCTACTTTAGTGGGGTGGATGCTACTTTAGTGGGGTCGATTCTACTGGAGTGGAGGGTTGGATGATTCCAGAGTGGGGTGGATGCTCCTGGAGTGGAGTGGTAGTCTAGAATTTAAAATTTAATGGACTGGGTTGCCTCAGTGTAAAAAAAGTTTCAGAAATTATCCAAACAAATTGATATTCATTTGACGCCAAACAGTTCGTCATACTGAAATAATGAATCACAATAATGCACTTGAGTTCGTAAGGACGTTTTCTGTGACTCAAATCCAAGGAAAGCAAAATTGGAGCTCTGTCGAGGTCATTCAGTGCAATAGTTGGGTTTCAGCTTTTTGTTGCGCCTGGCTTTGCAGGCCGAGCCGTTGGCGGCGGGCGACTGGCACCGAAGCGGGACAGAGTCTCGGCCGCCCCCAGGCCTCGGGTGCGCAATAGGAAACCGCCCGAGTGCGCCAGGGAGAAGTCCGATATCGGCGATAGAATGCCGGTCGCTGAGCTCCCTTAAGCACCGCCTGGGAGGTAATATATTTTTTCAAGCGATAAAGCGATAAACGCTGCCAGCTTAGGGCCGAAGAGATCAAGGTTGCAAATTCGAGCGGCCAGGTGGGGACGGAAGCCGCGGCTGGTGCCAAGAAAATCTCCAGGGCCGCGGCCAGCTGCTCAAATGGCCACTTTCCGCTCGCATATCTGCGCTCGTGGTTCCAAAATAGGACACACACGAGGGTGTGTCCGGCAGGTTGAGGGATTTTGAAACTGGTCTCGCTATCTGGGCTCGATAAATTTCACAGAGCATGACATACACTACAGCCCAACACCCCCTCACAGCCCACCCTGCAGGAACAGGAATCTTCCATTCCGAGACACATCAATAACATTTTTATTTTTTTATTAGACGCAGGGGGCTGTATGCACCCTGGCGCACTTTAACCGGGATTGTCGCACAACTGGCGAGAGGCATTACTGCCCATTCCGCCGACTCCCCTAAGCAGGCAAACAAGCGCGCGGAAACGTACGCAGTCAGACGCACAGGCACGCACTCACACAGGAGTGTACAGCGGCCCTAACTTTTTTATCGTTATGTTTAAAAGTCGCGAATGAATTGCGCGACTTCTTCGCCGGCATCGTGAACGCGCCCGCGTCGCCGCTGCCCGCCAGCTTTGCGCTCTCACTGGACACGCCGCTCCCAGCTGAGGAGGACTTCTGCACCAGCCCAGTCACCACGGAGGACGTTGTGCTGTTCGCTCGGAAAACATCAGGCGGCAAGGCGCTCGGCCCCGACGAAGTCCCGGTCGAAGCGCTGCGGCTCCGCTGTGTGGCCTCCCAGGTCACAGGCGTCATGAACCGCGTGCTCGCCGGCGCTCCTGCGCCTACCGAGTGGACCGTCGGGCACATCGTGCCGATCCCGAAGAAGGCAGGGACAACGCGGAAGGAAGACCACCGCGGGATCTCGCTGATGTTGTCCTGCACCGCGAAGCTCTTCAACCGGCTGCTGCTCGATCGTCTGCAGTCGGTGCTGGACCCGTAACTGCGGTACGAGCAGAACGGATTCCGGCCGCAACGCGGTACAGTGACACAGATCCTCGCACTCCGCCGTGTCATCGAGGAGGCGCGCATCCGCCAGTCTACGCTGATCATTGTCTTCGTTGACTTTCGAAAGGCGTTGGATTCGGTGTTGAGAGCTGCGCTTCCCTTTGTCCTTCAAGCCTACCGGGTACCCCAGCAGCTAATCGACGCTGTCATGGCGCTGTATTGCGATACTCGAGCTGCTGTGGTGACGGCGGACGGCCTGTCTGACCTGTTCGATACTTCATCAGGAGTTCTGCAGGGCGACACGCTAGCGCCGTTCCTCTTCGTGCTGCTGCTGGACTCGGTGCTTCGGACCGCACTCCCCTCGGCTAATGACGGCTTCCTGCTGCGCAGACGCATCGGTCACCGCCACGGCGAAAAGCGCCTAAGCGTGCTTGGCTACGCCGACGACCTCGCCCTCCTGTCCTCGTCCGTTGAAGGCGCCAGCGCCAGATCGACAAGCTGGTCGAGGTGGCATCGAGCGTCGGTCTGATCGTCAACACGCTGAAGACCGAGGTGCTGACTGTGCCGGCCGACATCCCAGCGGACCTGACGTGCCGCGGCGCAGACGGGCAGACGACCAGGCTCGCACGCTGCCAGCGGTTCACCTACTTCGGCGGTCTGGTGCCCCACGTGGAAGAGGACCTCCGGCGGCGCAGAGGACTTGCCTGGGCGGCCTTTCGTTCGATCCGAGCCGTCCTCCAGTCCGAAGCGCTGCCCGACCGCCAGAGGGCTCGGCTGTGGCAGGCGGTGGTCGAAACCGTCCTGCTATACAACGCCGAGACGTGGACGCTGACGGCTACGCTAGAGCGGCAGCTGGACTCGGCGCTCCGTGCGGCCTTTCGAGCTGACGAGAGCGTTGGGACCGAGGCCCTGTACGATCGGGCCAAGCTGCAGCGCCCGTCCATCATTCTGCGCCGGTGGCGACCTCAACTGGCGGGTCACGTGATCCGGGCCGAGGGCTACTGCCCCCAACCTGTCCGTTCAGGCGGGGTCAGGCCCGAACCCGTCGATACGTGGACTGCCTGCTGTGCGACGCTGGGGCGCCCGACACTGCCAATGGAGCGGACTTTGTTCGCTCCCAGGCTCTGCGGCGCGCCATCTGACGCGCCCTGCTCTAGCTGTGACTGTACATGCGGGGTCGCGTATTTTGTTGTTGTTATTTGTTTAAAAGAAACTTTTCAGGACTCCTGACTCCGGTCACCCACTCTAGTAACGAAACAGTTAATCCTCGACCAGGATTCACCGCCCCTTGCCAGTCAAAAAGCTGTGAGACTCCCGCAGCAGACATTCGTAAAGCAGTTGAGCTCACCAGTCTTCTTGTAGAAGACGACCTCAGTTTGCAGCTCCCTCTGCGCTAGCAAGCTGTCCTCGATCTTCTGCCGCTCGGTGGGCTCGGTGGCCTGGCCCCACAAGAACCGGCAGGCGCAGGGCTTGGACATCACCTGGGCCCGGGCGAAGCCAGTCAGCTCGCAGAATCCGTCGGAGCAGTACACAATGGGCCTGTCCTTCGCCTGCGCGTTGCCTAACACGAAGTTGCTGTCTGTTGGATGGCGGAGTGAGCGTTCAGGGTTGGGTTTGGGGCATGAAGTAGTCATAGTAGTCAAGAAGCTAGCTGGCAAAACATCCGGCTAGCTGGCAAAACATCCGGCTAACTGGCAAAACATCCGGCTAGCTGGCAAAACATCCGGCTAGCTGGCAAAACATCCGGCTAGCTGGCAAAACATCCGGCTAGCTGGCAAACACATCCGGCTAGCTGGCAAACACATCCGGCTAGCTGGCAAACACATCCGGCTAGCTGGCAAACACATCCGGCTAGCTGGCAAACACATCCGGCTAGCTGGCAAACACATCCGGCTAGCTGGCAAACACATCCGGCTAGCTGGCAAACATTCGAAGAGTGCTAGTCGAGATGTAGGCGTTATAATAGCGGGTACTCAGACGTGGTTGTTAAGTCGATGTGTTGAAGCTGTTATGGGTAGGCTTTTCCGAGTTCAGAAGTGTCAGAAGGCGTGTGGACGTTAAGTCAGTTGTAACTGCTCAAAACTGTCTGCAAACTTTTCTCCCAGTTTCACTAACTTTATTAGCTAAGTAATAAAAGCAGATCGTCAGGCAAATAAAATTTACGAGCAACACTTTGAGCACAAGAGTAATAAATATGCAGAGTAGGCTGATCGCACGACTAACTGTCGAAGTTCTCAAGCTGTCAAGTTCTCAAGCCGACCTGTCACCGCCATGAAGTCCCCAGCTAACTGTCCTTGGTCTATGGATTCGACAAAGAATGGATTGCTAGTCTAACCAATCAATGAAAAATATTTGCCGATGGGGGCTGTGGGCACCCTGTGCGCAATGGCTTTGCCGAAATTTTCTGCAAATTCCGCTGACTCCTCAGCACAGGAAGGCACGCACGCACTCAGACACACGCTCACACAGCTTGCACAGCGGCATGTACAGCCTCTGTCCCTCGGGGTGTGTCATTAGTGCCGCACTTTTCCCAGCACTATGACAAACAATATAATTACTCATTTAATCTCATTGGAACGAACAAGAAACTCCCACCTTTAGTCGCAAAAGTACCGACGTAGGAGTGAGAAAGAGAGACGAAAGTCAAAGAACGGAGCCAACGCAGAGCCCCTTAAAAAACAAGAGCACTGAGGTGAGCGAGCCCGGTCTGCTCAAAGCGTCACGCACCGGAGTCCAGCGTGCGAAGTGAGCAGCTCCCAGATTGAGCCAATAGTGCAGCGGACCCCCTGCATATGCCGCTCTCCCGCGGAGAGATTTGCTAAAAGGGCGGGAGGAGGTTGCCCCTGCTGAGCGCTGAGCAGGAAGGTTCGCTTATTAATCACCCGCGATCGCATCGGTTGAGGATCTGGGAGCCCGGGTCCCGGACTGGGAGCGGTGGAGGAGGGGGTAAACACACACACCCGAAGAAGCTGCAGCTTGGCGTTGTGGGATCGCACGGAGAATGAAAGTCAATAATCCCTTCGTCCATACGCGAATTGGGGCGGATAATGGCGAAGGGAGCAATTATTACCTGCAAAATGTTTCTCCCATCCAGTTTCCAGAGGATACATTGAAGGTGCTCCAGTTCAGTGAGACCGAGGAGCCTTCTGTGTCAGCTTCCACTGCTTAATCCGCGCCCTGCATCCTGTCGTTCTCACACATTCACTAATCACGCATTCCCCATTTGTCTTCATTCCCAGTCTGCGCTCGCGATTCGCACCTGCCCGATTGCCCGAGCAGTGCAGCGTGAAATTGAGCACACTTGCGAGTTCTCTAACTTGCTCCGGCGATTCATTTCGAGCACCTGAGCGGCTCCATACCTCACAAAGGTAAATTTAACCCCTAATCAAGCTTATTACGCAGAATAGCTAATCCCCCACCTGACTTAAATTGAGTTGTCTCTACAGCGATTGTATCATTACTGCCGGAAGCGCAGTCCTGTGAGTTTACATTGGGGTCTCTAGGGGCAGAAAGGCATACAGTTGATTGGTCTCGAGGGGTAAACAGGTACAGAGCGGGGCTCAAAGGGTAGGCAGGTAAACTGTGGAGTCTCGAGGGGTGAACAGGTAGACAGTGGAGTCTCGAGGGGTGAACAGGTAGACAGTGGAGTCTCAAGGGGTGAACAGGTAGACAGTGGAGTCTCGAGGGGTGAACAGGTAGACAGTGGAGTCTCGAGGGGTGAACAAGTAGACAGTGGAGTCTCGAGGGGTGAACAGGTAGATAGTGGAGTCTCGAGGGGTAAACAGGTAGATAATGATAGTTGGGTCCCTAAGGGAGACAGGTATTTACTTGCAATGGTTCTCGAGCTGTGAACAGTCTACCAGAGTAGATACGAGTAGATAGACAATTTTGTCTCCAGGGGTAGCTTCGAGGGCAATCTCGAATCTATATAAGCTATAATGACAGAATAATACAAAATGCAGCAGTCATAATCCATAGATCAACAGCTCTACAGCCATCGAAGATTGCCGAATAACAGCGGACGAGTTGATGGCAACATCTGAGAACAGTAATATTGCTCGATGACGCATTCAGGAGGCCGCTGCATCATTAGCAGGTGCTAGCGGTGCAAAATCAAGAGCTGTACTTCAGCCTCTTCAGCTTTGGTCATCAGATCCCCCTTCTTTCCAGCAAGTTTTTCCTTGGACTTACCTGGGCCAACGGCATTGTAATGCAGGTATCAGCACAACAAGTTGCCCCTAATCACTCTCAATATATTCCCATCCTAGTCACAATCTCTGAGACCCTATCACAATATCCTACCTCTGTCTCAATCTCCTTGCCTTTGTCACAATATCCAAATCTCCTAATCTCCGTCCCAATCTTATATGTGATAAACTCCTAATGTGTGTCAATTTCCTAATCTGTGTCTCAATTTCCTAATCTGTGTCTCAATTTCCTAATCTGTGTCTCAATTTCCTAATCTGTGTCTCAATTTCCTAATCTGTGTCTCAATTTCCTAATCTGTGTCGAAATCTCCTAATCTGTGTCGAAATCTCCTAATCTGTGTCGAAATCTCCTAATCTGTGTCGAAATCTCCTAATCTGTGTCACAATCTCCTAATCTGTGTCACAATCTCCTAATCTGTGTCACAATCTCCTAATCTGTGTCACAATCTCCTAATCTGTGTCACAATCTCCTAATCTGTGTCGAAATCTCCTAATCTGTGTCGAAATCTCCTAATCTGTGTCACAATCTCCTAATCTGTGTCACAATCTCCTAATCTGTGTCACAATCTCCTAATCTGTGTCACAATCTCCTAATCTGTGTCACAATCTCCTAATCTGTGTCGAAATCTCCTAATCTGTGTCGAAATCTCCTAATCTGTGTCACAATCTCCTAATGTGTGTCACAATCTCCTAATCTGTGTCACAATCTCCTAATGTGTGTCACAATCTCCTAATCTGTGTCACAATCTCCTAATCGGTTTCACAATCTCCTAATATTGTCTCTCTTTCTCTGCCTCTCACTGTCGCAACTCATAAAATGGCATCACAATGAACTTTTAACTCTTGCAGCAATATTTATTATGAGCGAGTCAATAGCAATTCGCCTCGGGGCTTGAGTCTAGTAGAGCCTAGTAATTGCCCAGCAACAGGAAGCAGAGTATACGGAGAATTCTAGAGAATGCGCTGGATGCCTCAAGGCAAGGCGCACCGGCCGCGCAGTGGGTGTCGTAAAACTGGGTCCCCCAAAACTGCTTGAAGGAAATTTCCAAGAATGGGCGATAAAAAATAGGAATGATTTTCAAACGGAGGTAAGGAAAGTCGTTCTGCTTCACTTTAGTGCAATTACTTCTTCATACAATTATATAGGCTGTAGAAAATCCAATGCACCTAATAGCACTGATTCTATATACATATATGGGCCACTCCAGCGTTTTCTGGTCGCAGCGCAAAACTCCCGGGGTTTTTTACCATAGACTGTAGCTTCTGCTGCTCGCAACAGCTAGTCATGGACTTCTATACTTAGCATCTATGCTAAGTATAGAAGTCCATGAGCTAGTGTTTGTGGTCCTAACCTCGAGGTTTTTGAGTTTTAAACTTTGAGAGGAGAGAATTATATTGCTGGAAAGATCTTGCAACGCTGAGTTTGGGGATATAAGTTATTTGCTTTAAATATGAAAACAAAAAGCACAGCATTGAAAAAACGATTTCCGAGTAGATAGATAAGCGAGTAGAGATAAGAGATGAGAGAGAAGAGGAGAGATAAGAGAGAATTGAGAGAAGACAGGAGAGAAGAGATAAGAGAGAGAAGCGAGAAGAGAAAGGAGAGATGAGAAAACAGAGGTTTCAGAGGTTTTATGGAGGATTTGGAAGATTTGGAAGATTTTTTGACGTATACCCAGACAAGTAAAAAGCATATTTTTATAAACTTCAGTTTCATAGTCTTGATTGACTGAAATTTGATAGAGATAATATTTTTTTAAATTGATGGATTGTAGCTTGAATGAGATGATATACGATGGATTGCAGTTTAACGAAGAGGATTTTGTATCTGTTTCATGGAGAGGATGAAATGGCTAAATGAAATGGAATAGAGAAAAGAGAAAAGGAAAGAGAAGATAAAAGATTAGATGAAAGAGAAAATGAACAGAGAGAATTAAAAGGGACAGATTAGAGAAAAGAAAAAGAGAATAAAGGCGAGAGAAGAGATGAGGGAATTGAGAGGAGAGAGGAGAGGGGGGTAAGAGAGGAGAAAGAGGAGACAGGAGGGAGTAGAGCCGAAAGACGAGAGAGAAGAGATAAATGAGTAGAGATGAGGGGAGAGAGAGGAGAGAGAAGCGAGATTATAAGAGAGAGAGGAGAGGGGAGAAAGTAGAGAGATGAGTGAGCAGACAGGAGATAAAAGAGGAGAGAGAAGAGAGAAGAGATAAAAGAGGAGAGAGGAAAAAGTAGAGGAGAAAGTAGTGAGGAGAAAGAAGAGAGTAAATATGAGAGCGCAGAGAGGAGAGATAGGAGAGTAGAGATGAGAGATGAGAGAGGAGATGAGAAATGATAGATAAGCGAGGAGATGAGAGCAGAGAGGAGATAGGAGAGATTAGAGATGAGAGAGCAAAGAGGAGAGAGGAGACAGGCGAGAGTCAGTCTGGATGATGGCAGGCAGTCAGTTTTTGCAAACAGGTAAAACAACATGGTTTTTGGGAGCTTAATAGAGGATTTGGAGAGGATTTGGACGATGGGATTCGTGTCATTGGATTCAGCTGATGGATTTCAGAAAATGAAATTCTGGCGATGGGAGTTCTTCCCCTTACTCCGCCAACGGAGGAGTTGGCCTCGTATTTTATATAGCTGTGAAGTGAAAGTTTTATTATCATATTGCTTTTCTTTTTATTTCATAAGCCCAGAGTTGTAAATACTCACAAGTGGCAATAGCTTTGCTGTTTGTTTTGTTCATTCTTGAATCAAGTATATTTGTGATAAAATGTTGCATGCAGATACTTTTAAGCCATCATTGTAGTTATAATTCCATTTCAATGCATATTACGAGCTAGTTCCTACATACAAACATACACAGCTAGTGCATACAACTTTGGGCTTATAAAAAAAAACAGAAAATTAATTTAGTTCGAGTTTTACGTCCTGTTACACTCGTATATCACAGTGGTCCTTGAGTCAGCTTCCAATTTTTTTGTGGTGGGCCAACGCTCCTGCCTATGGTCGAAAGACACCATGATCGGCACAAGATAGAAAGATCGAAAGATACCGTGATCGACACAAGATAGAAAGATACACTCCTGTCTATGGTCGAAAGATACCGTGATCGACACAAGATAGAAAGATACGCTCCTGCCTATGGTCGAAAGATACCATGATCGGCACAAGATAGAAAGATACGCTCCTGTCTATGGTCGAAAGATACCATGATCGGCACAAGATAGAAAGATCGAAAGATACCGTGATCGACACAAGATAGAAAGATACGCTCCTGCCTATGGTCGAAAGATACCGTGATCGACACAAGATAGAAAGATACACTCCTGCCTATGGTCGAAAGACACCATGATCGGCACAAGATAGAAAGATACGCTCCTGCCTATGGTCGAAAGATACCGTGATCGACACAAGATAGAAAGATACGCTCCTGCCTATGGTCGAAAGATACCGTGATCGACACAAGATAGAAAGATACGCTCCTGCCTATGGTCGAAAGACACCATGATCGGCACAAGATAGAAAGATACGCTCCTGCCTATGGTCGAAAGACACCATGATCGGCACAAGACAGAACGATACGCTCTTGTCTATGGTCGAAAGATACCACGATCGAGATGGAAGCTCCAGGCTTTTCATTTGAAAATGATAACAACCATACAGTCTGACTGCCCCACTCACGCGTGCCATCGAATCTAGTGGCAATCGTGTCCAAGAATGTGTTCTGCGGAGCCAGGAAGCCTCTTCGCTGCAGCATCGCGGCAGACTTGGCGCAGTTGCTTAATGTCAGAGCTGGCTGTGGCTTCACCCGGGAGTAGAGAAGGACTCTATAGAAACATATGCTATGCTAAAACTAAATGAAATAGATATTCCTCTGGCTGGCTTGTATGCTGGCTGTGCTGGCTGCGCTCGGGTGCCAAGCTCGACTGGCCGCGCTCTGGCTATAAAGGCAGATCTTTTTTGGAGCGGCGCCTTTGAGGGGAATCGGAATGGGGAAGTAGTTAGTAGTACGAGGGATCGGATGGGGCCCCGGGGCAGGGGACGGGAGAGAGGAAATTCGACGGCTTGGCTTAGGTCGCCTTTCTCACTCACCAAAAGGAAGACTTCCTCTGACTGGCTCGCCGTGGCGACAAATCCCAATTCATGGGACATTGGAGACGATTGGAACAAGCAGAAAATAAATCCCCTTAAGGCAAAAGTCTATAATATTTAAGTACGTTCTTCGTTCTTTGATAAAATTTGATGACTTAATTTCATTTTATTTCTTCATACTTTTGTAAGTAGCGTGACGTGCATTTTTTCTCTGCATGGTTTTCTTTCAAAGATACGCCTTCACACGATGGTGGTTACAGAATTGGAAAATTCGCAATTGGATAAACAAACAGAGCGTCACCAGTAGCAAGCAAGCCCAGCAGTATTAAACAGGAAATCGGAAATTAACTCGTTCCAATATCAAAGTCCGACTTGCTGCTTCCATTGCAAACTGTTTCAAATTTGAAAGATTAGAGAGCGATAAACAAGGAGGCATTCCACTTTATGCTGAATTAAGTTTAACTCGTGTCGTGATAGATCTAAAAAAATATCAGTCTAGCAGGCTAATGCGCTGTTAGGGGAGGTATCAGAAAACCATACTCGACCCTGGATAGGAAAGACCCCAATGCGATACAATAAACTGAATTGCTGAAACCCTTCTAACCTTTCTACGTTCCTTCGTTGTGCCTTCACTTACTTGTCTTTGTTTTGCCAAGAGGGTCAGCCAGGGGTCTGAACTCAACCCCCTTTCTGGTCAATTAATTGCAGTGTACACTCACGCTCCACTCAGCGGGGTTTGACCTAGACAGGGTTTTAATGTACGGCCTCACTGTACATTGGCTCCGGCGTCACAGTCATCCCTCCAACCGCCCTTTATTTTCTTACTTGAACAACACAAACTGGTTTTCAAGAGTCAGTCGCAACCAACTGTATTTAATCGACCCAACCAATACTTAAGAGGCCAGGCCAGTTAGAATCAACACTGGATAAATTATTAATTAGACACGCGATGCAACTGTTAGTGACAGCTCTGATGCTATGCACCTGCACAGCTTTTGCCTCTAGCACTGTTCTGCGTTTTAACAGCAATCCCAACCGCGATTGCAACCAGTCGCCGTCAGTCTGGTGCGGCTCTGACGATGTCGCCGAAGCGTGCGGAGTTTCTAGCCAGTGCCGATCTGCTAAACGAGTGCAGAGGACGGCCGCCGAGCCGGTGGAGGTGACCATTTACATGGAGTCCCTCTGCCCCGATTGCAAGGCCTTCTTTAATAAGCAGCTGTACCCCGCCTGGCGCAAGTTGAACGCCTCCGGCATCATGATGGTCGACGTGGTGCCCTACGGCAACGCCAAGGAGACTATCAAGGGCCACCGATGGATCTTCGAATGCCAGCACGGCCCAGCTGAGTGCGAGGGCAACCAAGTTGAGACCTGCGCCATTGGACTGCTGAATGACAAGCCAGACCGCTGGATGGCCTACCTGTCCTGCGTGGAGGAGCGCTCCACCGCCGACAACATGCTCCAGGTGGCGGAGCAGTGCGCGGTGGCGCTCAACATCAGCTGGGACCATATCAACACTTGCTCTCACAACGAGTGGGGCGACAAGCTCGAGCACTGGATGGCCGAGCGAACTCGAACTCTCAATCCGCCGCTTCAATACGTGCCCTGGGTCACCATCAACGGGGTGAGTAGTTTGAAAGCGATTTCACTCTGTCGTTTCTATTGGCACTGTATACACGTCACACGAGCCACTATTGGACGAAACAATTGTCACGTGACTGTTGTCTCGGCCAATCAATAGCGTCTATCGGTTTGTGTGACGTTATTGGCTCATAGAAGTCACGTGACAATTGTTTCATCCAATAGGAATGGCCGTAGAGTTCACCTCCGTATACCTAACATCCACCTCCCACCCGCAGGTGCACAACGAGGATATCCAGAAGCAGGCCGAGGCCAACCTTCTCCAGCTAGTCTGCTCCACCTACAAGGGCGCGAAGCCAGCGGAGTGCACCCAGGCCGTGGCCTCTCGATGCTACAAGTGACGGCCTTTAGCTCGGCCTGCCAGTTTCCTCGAGTAAACTTAAGTAAACTGTCGCTTACTAATTACTAAATGTACTTTCTGATTGTCTGTCTCGTTGATTTTTTTACGTTTCAACAGCAAATTGTTTGTCTTTAATTACAAAAACGAGCTACTTTCGATTAACAATACATTGATTAATTTTACTAGCCTAGCCTTTATTTATGCCGTGGTAATTATTTTGATGTAATGATGACAAACTCAATAAATTAATTACTTTGTTACACCTATCCTACTAATGCCAATTCAAGCTAATGTTACCCGGTTTCTGTCCATTTGCGACATTAAATCAGCTGTCCTATTAATATTATTATTATTAATCCAAACATGCGGCTATCTACTGTCAGTAATGAAGTATGCTTTTTATAATAATATATTATAATACCGGTTAAAACTTTATTGTCAGCGGCAATTCTCTTGTCTGAAGTAAATCTTTTTTGTTGAAGGAAGAATTTTTATAATTTGATTTAGATGTTATAACTTGATAATGTGCCTCACTCCCTAACCCAGCCCTTGCTTAGCGCCCTACTATGGCTGCCTCACTCCCCAACCCATTTGCTTGGCACCTTACTAGATGCCTCACCCTCTAACCCAGCCCTTCGCTTGGCGCCTTACTATAGCTGCCTCACTCCCCAACCCACTCCTTTGCTTAGCGCCTTACTATAGCTGCCTCACTCGCCAACCCACTCCTTTGCTTAGCGCCTTACTATAGCTGCCTCACTCCCCAACCCACTCCTTTGCTTAGCCCCTTACTATAGCTGCAGGGTGTCCGCGACCTGGAAAAACCTGGAAATTGATATTGAATTTCGCGCGGACACCCTGATAGCTGCTTCACTCCACAACCCAGCCCTTCGCTAGGCACCTTACTTAATTGCCCCACTCCTTTGCTTGACGCCTTACTATAGCTGCCTCACTCCTTAACCCACTCCTTTGCTTAGCGCCTTACTATAGCTGCCTCACTCGCTAACCCACTCCTTTGCTTAGCGCCTTACTATAGCTGCCTCACTCCTTAACCCACTCCTTTGCTTAGCGCCTTACTACAGCTGCTTCACTCCACAACCCAGTCATTCGCTAGGCACCTTACTTAACTGCCTCACTCCTTTGCTTGAAGCCTTACTAGCTGTATCACCTCACAACCCACCCTGCAGGAATCTTCCATTCTGAGACACATAACACAGAAAATAGAAAACGGAAAAGCACAGAACATGTTTTCGGAAATCTCCCAGATGTTTAAACTGCACGCATAAACTGTCTCTCTGTGAGAGTGCATTTATAGCAGTCTAATTATCTCCACTTTAGCCTAACACTGAAATTGTAGGAAAGAGCGAAGTATTCTAAACTGCTAGCACAGGAAGCAGCCGTCATGCCACCTGTGCCGACTGACATGCCTAAAGCATCTGTCTGTCGCAAATTAGCGAAGGACTGACTCTTCAGAACATATTTTAAGCCCAGTTGTAAATTAGATGCCTTTTCTGTTCTGCTATATTTAGAGGCTCGGAAAATTTATGTCACGCAGAAGTGTCAGTCGTGCTTCATTACGGAGAATTTCGGAATTGAAAACAAAGCATCAGTATCTAATGATACACACTGAAATCCTGTTCCATAAGTATTAAAATCAATTTAATTTATGCCTCTCTCACTCCCTACCCTATTCCCATGCCTCTCACTCCCTACCATATTCCCATGCCTCTCACTCCCTACCATATTCCCATGCCTCTCACTCCCTACCCTATCCCCATGCCTCTCACTCCCTACCCTATCCCCACATGCCTCACTCCCTACCCTATTCCCATGCCTCTCTCACTCCCTACCCTATTCCCATGCCTCTCTCACTCCCTACCCTATCCCCATGCTTCTCTCACTCCCTACCCTATTCCCATGCCTCTCACTCCCTTAACCTATCCTCATTCTACTCTCACTCCTTACCCTATTCCCATGCCTCTCTCACTCCCTACCCTATTCCCATGCCTCTCACTCCCTACCCTATCCCCACATGCCTCACTCCCTACCCTATTCCATGCCTCTCTCACTCCCTACCCTATCCTGATGCCTCTCTCACTCCCTACCCTATCCTGATGCCTCTCTCACTCCCTACCCTATTCCCATGCCTCTCTCACTCCCTACCCTATTCCCATGCCTCTCTCACTCCCTACCCTATCCTCATGCCTCTCTCACTCCCTACCCTATTCCCATGCCTCTCTCACTCCCTACCCTATTCCCATGCCTCTCACTCCCTACCCTATTCCCATGCCTCTCTCACTCCCTACCCTATTCCCATGCCTCTCTCACTCCCTACCCTATTCCCATGCCTCTCTCACTCCCTACCCTATTCCCATGCCTCTCTCACTCCCTACCCTATCCTCATGCCTCTCTCACTCCCTACCCACTCCGCACACCTCCACCTCAATCCCTCTCCCCATCCCTCATCCTTACTCTCTTATCTCTCTCACATCACGTATCCACGTCACCATCTACCATCTCCCTACACGCCTTCAGTGGTCTCTTCAAGCATTCTCAGTTGCTTCAATCTGTAGTCTCCTTGCTGGCCTGCCTGTCGAGCCGACTGTGCTTAATGTGGCCAAAGTCGAGCTGGCCAGCTTTACGGAAGACCACTGACGAGTCCGCTGCCCTGCGAGCCAGTTTTGTAAGGCAATGCGCCTTTTATTTATCCAAAAACCGCTACTCAGCCGTCGCTGCTGAGCGATCGGACTCTTCTTCAAGGCCACGTCCCTCTGGAGCGGCAGGTTAGCAACCAAATTTCGTCGACTACCGTTGGTGCCGTTGAGAGCGCTATGCAGAATCAGCAGCGACAAGGTGGCGGCATAGGCGACAGCTGCCAGCAGAAATAGCAGACGAAGTTGACGGCTCGCAGGCAGCACCGAGCTGCACAATTCTGCTAGCGGTAGGTTAGAGCTCTTCTGACTGAGTTGCTTTGCCTCCCAGTATCCCAGTCTAGCGACCTGTCTACCCAAGTGTCTTGGTGCCCTCGTAGCCGTCATCAGTTGTTATAGTTTCCTGTTGTCCCAGGTGTCTTATTGTCCCAAGTGTATTTTTGTCCCAAGTGTATATTTGTCCCAGGTTTCCTATTGTTCCAGGTGTCTTTTTGTCCCAGGTTTCCTATTGTTCCAGGTGTCTTTTTGTCCCAGGTGTCCTATTGTTCCAGGTGTCTTTTTGTCCCAGGTGTCCTATTGTTCCAGGTGTCTTTTTGTCCCAGGTGTCTTATTGTCCCAGGTGTCTTTTTGTCCCAGGTGTCCTATTGTTCCAGGTGTCTTTTTGTCCCAGGTGTCCTATTGTTTCAGGTGTCTTTTTGTCCCAGGTGTCCTATTGTTCCAGGTGTCTTTTTGTCCCAGGTGTCCTACTGTCCCAGCTGTCCTATTGTCCCAGGTGTCCTATTGTCCCAGCTGTCCTATTGTCCCAGGTGTCCTATTGTCCCAGGTTTCCTATTGTTCCAGGTGTCCTATTGTTCCAGGTGTCTTTTTGTCCCAGGTGTCCTATTGTTCCAGGTGTCTTTTTGTCCCAGGTGTCCTACTGTCCCAGCTGTCCTATTGTCCCAGGTGTCCTATTGTCCCAGCTGTCCTATTGTCCCAGGTGTCCTATTGTCCCAGGTTTCCTATTGTTCCAGGTGTCTTTTTGTCCCAGGTGTCCTATTGTTCCAGGTGTCTTTTTGTCCCAGGTGTCCTATTGTTCCAGGTGTCTTTTTGTCCCAGGTGTCCTACTGTCCCAGGTGTCCTACTGTCCCAGGTGTCCTATTGTCCCAGCTGTCCTATTGTCCCAGGTGTCCTATTGTCCCAGGTGTCCTATTGTCCCAGCTGTCCTATTGTCCCAGGTGTCTCATTGTCCCGGGTGTCCTATTGTCCCAGGTGTCTTATTGTCCCAGCTGTCTTATTGTCCCAGCTGTCCTATTGTCCCAGGTGTCTCATTGTCCCGGGTGTCTTATTGTCCCAGTTGTCTCATTTTTCCAGGTATCTTATTGTCCCAGGTATCTTATTGTCCCAGGTGTCCTATTGTCCCAGGTGTCCTATTGTCCAAGCTGTCCTATTGTCCCAGGTGTCTCATTGTCCCTGGTGTCCTATTGTTCCAGGTGTCTTTTTGTCCCAGGTGTCCTATTGTTCCAGGTGTCTTTTTGTCCCAGGTGTCTTATTGTCCCAGGTGTCTTTTTGTCCCAGGTGTCCTATTGTTCCAGGTGTCTTTTTGTCCCAGGTGTCCTATTGTTTCAGGTGTCTTTTTGTCCCAGGTGTCCTATTGTTCCAGGTGTCTTTTTGTCCCAGGTGTCCTACTGTCCCAGCTGTCCTATTGTCCCAGGTGTCCTATTGTCCCAGCTGTCCTATTGTCCCAGGTGTCCTATTGTCCCAGGTTTCCTATTGTTCCAGGTGTCCTATTGTTCCAGGTGTCTTTTTGTCCCAGGTGTCCTACTGTCCCAGGTGTCCTACTGTCCCAGGTGTCCTATTGTCCCAGCTGTCCTATTGTCCCAGGTGTCCTATTGTCCCAGGTGTCCTATTGTCCCAGCTGTCCTATTGTCCCAGGTGTCTCATTGTCCCGGGTGTCCTATTGTCCCAGGTGTCTTATTGTCCCAGCTGTCTTATTGTCCCAGCTGTCCTATTGTCCCAGGTGTCTCATTGTCCCGGGTGTCTTATTGTCCCAGTTGTCTCATTTTTCCAGGTATCTTATTGTCCCAGGTATCTTATTGTCCCAGGTGTCCTATTGTCCCAGGTGTCCTATTGTCCAAGCTGTCCTATTGTCCCAGGTGTCTCATTGTCCCTGGTGTCCTATTGTCCCAGGTGTCTCATTGTCCCGGGTGTCCTATTGTCCCAGGTGTCTTATTGTCCCAGTTGTCTCATTTTTCCAGGTATCTTATTGTCCCAGGTATCTTATTGTCCCAGGTGTCCTATTGTCCCTGGTGTCCTATTGTCCCTGGTGTCCTATTGTCCCATGTGTCTTATTGTCCCAGGGTCCTATTGTCCCATGTGTCTTATTGTCCCAGGTGCCCTATTGTCCCAGGTGTCTTATTGTCCCAGGTGTCTTATTGTCCCAGGTGTCTTATTGTCCCAGGTGTCCTATTGTCCCAGGTGTCCTATTGTCCCAGGTGTCTTATTGTCCCAGGTGTCTTATTGTCCTAGGTGTCTTATTGTCCCAGGTGTCTTATTGTCCCAGGTGTCTTATTGTCCCAGGTGTCCTATTGCCCCAGGTGTCTTTTGTTCCAGGTGTCTTATTGTGCCAGGTGTTTTATTGTCCCAGGTGTCTTATTGTCCCAGGTGTTCTATTGTCCCAGGTTTCTTATTGTCCCAGGTTTCTTATTGTCCCAGGTGTCTTATTGTCCCAGGTGTCTTATTGTCCCAGGTGTCTTATTGTCCCAGGTGTCTTATTGTCCCAGGTGTCCTATTGTCCCAGGTGTCCTATTGTCCCAGGTGTCTTATTGTCCCAGGTGTCTTATTGTCCCAGGTGTCCTATTGTCCCAGGTGTCCTATTGTCCCAGGTGTCTTATTGTCCCAGGTGTCTTATTGTCCCAGGTGTCTTATTGTCCCAGGTGTCTTATTGTCCCAGGTGTCTTATTGTCCCAGGTGTCTTATTGTCCCAGGTGTCCTATTGTCCCAGGTGTCTTATTGTCCCAGGCGTCCTATTGTCCCAGGTGTCCTATTGTCCCAGGTGTCCTATTGTCCCAGGATATCCTATTGTCCCAGGTATCCTATTGTCCCAGGCATCCTTTTGTCTCAGGTGTCCTATTGTCCCAGGTGTCCTATTGTCCCAGGTGTCTTTTCTCAGGGGTTCGAACGTCGTCTTTGGGTTTCCAACACGATTGAGAACTTTCATTGCCCTTCATGCCAAGAATTAAACAATACTAAAATATATCAATAAAAGGAATGCCATACCA
Source organism: Macrostomum lignano (assembly GCA_002269645.1). Classification (NCBI taxonomy): domain Eukaryota; kingdom Metazoa; phylum Platyhelminthes; family Macrostomidae; genus Macrostomum; species Macrostomum lignano. The sequence continues at coordinate 63,640 of NIVC01001443.1, read as the reverse complement.
GACAAACGACATTGACCTGTTTGTACACACATGAGTTTACAGCGGGGATTTATCAAAGACTGCAGATGCTTCAGAGACATTTGCAGAGGATCACATCAGTGCGCAACTTTGTAATCGGTCAACTTCGTCTAGATATTGAATCGAGCGGTTTCACCCCTGCTTTGCGTGCTTAGCAGCCAATGAGTGAGCCCAAGAGCTTCTTTAAAGGGATGCATCAAAGATTTGCTAGATTGTCGATTGGCCGATCTTGAAGGCGGCGCGCAGCAGGCCATGCAGCGTGCACCGCGTCAACTTGTTGCTCGAGCGACTCCGTCAGCGTCCAGGTCTCGGCGTTGTACAGCAGAACGGTCTCGATCACCGCCTGGAACAACGCCTCCCTCTGGCGGTCAGGCAAGGCCTCGGACTGCAGGACTGCCCGCCTTCAAGATCGGCTACGAGCGAGTGACCAACGCGGCTTTGTATCACCGCGCCGGCCTGGTCCGTCCAAGCGACCTGCTGCGTCGTCGGCTACTCCAGCTGGCAGGCCACATCATCCGCGCTGAGTCGTACTGCCCAGAGCCGGTGCAGGAGGTGCTGCTGCTGACTCGTTTCGTCGACTGCCTGCTGGCTGACGCCGGCGCCCCGGATTCGGCCGGCGGTGTGGCGTTCATTCGCGACCTGGCCTTGAGGCGCGCCCTGTGACGCTAACTGCGTATTCTGTTGTTGTCGTTGTCGATTGGGTTTAAAAGGCGATGGGTCGTTGAATATCCTGCCGGCATCGGAGCAAAACTTAGTAAAACTACAACAGAATTTAAGTCCATTTTACTGGGAAGTAAAGCATGAATTTATTGCACAGAGATTCAACTATCAAGTGTATTTCATCGCTAAAATTTCTCGTTGAAATCAGTAAACAAAAAGAGGCACACAAAACAATAAACTCTTGTTAAGTACTCAGACCATGAAGTCCATCTAGCCCTCGACGTTAAACATCAACTTTAAAAAGTTAAAAAAAAAATTTATGACAAAAAGCAAGATTAAAAACTTACGCATGGACCAGCAGTAATGGAGAATGATGGGTCCACTGAGAACGGAGAAATACAACATGAGATCAAAACATCAATCCTCCAGCTTTTATGACATTTTTTAAAAAGAAACTTCAACGTAACAAAAAATCTACTAAAACAATATTGGTAGGATAAAACTCCGGTGGATAACACAAAAAGTACAGGAAATCAAATAAAAAACAGCGCGCAGTTATCGGGGCAAAAAGGTGCAAAATTAGACTTTAAAATGGTTATTGGCTCAGCAGAACTGTCTATTTAAAGAGATAAAAACAAAATAGAAAACAGTAAAAGACAGGAAGGTGTCAACAGAATAAGTTTTGCTCAATTAGCAATTGAGAGGCAGTGCTGTGCCTGAGGGGTAGAGGTGGTAGACTACTGAACGATCAGGGGTAGAGGCGGTAGACTACTGAACGATCAGGGGTAGAGGCGGTAGACTACTGAACGATCAGGGGTAGAGGCGGTAGACTATTGAACGATCAGGGGTAGAGGCGGTAGGCTACTAAAAGATCAGGGGTAGAGGCGGTAGACTATTGAACGATCAGGGGTAGAGGCGGTAGACTACTAAAAGATCAGGGGTAGAGGCGGTAGACTATTGAACGATCAGGGGTAGAGGCGGTAGACTATTGAACGATCAGGGGTAGAGGCGGTAGACTACTGAACGATCAGGGGTAGAGGCGGTAGACTACTGAACGATAAGGGGTAGAGGCGGTAGACTACTAAACGATCAGGGGTAGAGGCGGTAGACTACTGAACGATCAGGGGTAGAGGCGGTAGACTACTGAACGATCAGGGGTAGAGGCGGTAGACTACTGAACGATCAGGGGTAGAGGCGGTAGACTACTGAACGATCAGGGGTAGAGGCGGTGAACTACTGAACGATCAGGGGTAGAGGCGGTAGACTACTGAACGATCAGGGGTAGAGGCGGTAGACTACTGAACGATCAGGGGTAGAGGCGGTAGACTACTGAATGATCAGAGGTATAGAGCCGGGCGGTTTGGGCTGCTGAATGCAGAGTCGAGAAATTGCATTCTCCCAGAGGAAGATACCATTACTAAAGTATAAAGAGACTCATACGCTCCTTAAAGTAAAGCGCCAGGCTATGAAACTAAGGCACATTTTTTTAAATCAAGCGCAATAAACTGGCCCCTTCAACAATGAAGAATTGGTAGCAGAAGAAATAGACAGGCTCAAATGAAGCAACAGGCAAGTATGGACTACTGAAATTTCTATTCTGGCACTTAGCTATAAAATATTACACACCTGCTTATGCGAAGCGTTCAAAGGCCTCGTATGGCCAAGCGATGGTAATATATATAAGCCAAATGACAGTTTGCAGCAATGTGGGGCATGGGGCTTTTAACTTATCTATGATAAAATCTACCATGATCGAAATGACATGACTTCAATCTGCAGTTAGCAAAAACTCCCTCTTTCCCATTGCTTCTGACGATCTTATCTTAATGAGACTTTAGTCAAACAAGGCGAGACTCCATGAAGCAATCCCCATACAAACCAGCACGAGAGATGTTAAGGAAAGCATTGCCATAGATTACGACAGTATCAGCCATAGACTATAATAACGGATCATCCATTTTAGCTGCCGCTCTTTCGCCTAGGTGACAGTCACGATCACAGTTTTTAGCATCTGTGGTCACTATTCACACGCAAATTAATCAGTTAGTTTAAATTCAGTCTCGTACTGATAGGCGGCGTCTAATTTTGATTCTCTATTCATATAGTCTATGGCTTACACGGGCGTAGTCTATGGCCATGTTTTTTATGGTCGATCGATGCCAGTTTCGACCATAAACAACAGGTGCCTGTACCAAACAGATTGAAAGCCACAGACGCGACTGAGATCGCATGAGAGCCTCTGTTACATTCATTAATTTCTATTCAATGTTGCTTCTTTGAGGACGCGACGTGCCCGTTAGTGGCGTGTCCGTTAGCCTGCCCGTTCGGTCGCTGCAATGCCAACAGATGGGCGATTCGTTTTCGAAACGATCGAACTCAGAAAAAGTACAAATTGTGAATAAGATTTTCTCTGGACACTCACTTTGTCGACGGCTTCCCGCTTGTTCAAATTGCTTCTGGTGACGTACTCTTTGTGATAGAAGTTGGCGAACAGTGCAATCATGGAGAGGCCGTACACCATGCCGGAGTACTCCATCCAGATGGGGACGGCGCCGCAGCCAGTTAGCAGGGAATGAGTGCCGACCAGCATCCCGATGAAGAATTGAATCTGCGGACAGTTTCATTAGCCAAGTATGATTGTTTTAAATCTACACACGTGGGGAGTTTCACTGGACGCATTTAGAGTGGTGCATGGATTCCTGGGATTCAGGGCTTTTGTGCTTTGAGTGTTGCGTGCATTGGATTGCTGCATAAGACTCTCCCTCACCAGTTGCAGCCGGGTCAAGTACCGCTTCCACCACAGGAACTTCTGCACAGCCTCTCCAAGGGAGCTCAGCCCATAGTAGGTGTACATGAGCACGTGAATGAAGGAGTTGATCATGGCGCCGAGGAAAGACTGACCGCCGGCCACCCACTTCACGCCGATCCACCAGATCGGGAACATGGTGGCGTGGTGGTAGAGATGCAGAAAGCTGATCTGCGTGTTTTTCTTTCTCAGCACAAAGAACATTGTGTCCATAAACTCGATACACTTGGAGAAGTAGTACCACCACAGGGCCTTGGCGATGCGAACCTCGTAGGGATTGTCCGAGTAGTCGATGTGCTGGCACAGGTAGTTGTAGTTGCGTTTCCAAGAGCAGTACAGTAGCTGAAATTATTGCCGCGTGCTTAATTTAACTTTTCAGGCCATTGAATAAAATAAGGTTGCAATTTTGTCTACCACTCTACTGATACTACGAGCGTAGCAGTAGACTGCAGGCTAAAGTCTGTCAAGAAAGAATATATTTAGAACAAAAAATATCCGTAGATATCTCGGTTATCTTCAGTTACCTCGGAGAATATGTGAAAGTTGAGCACCACAAGGCAGATATTGTAGGCGAACAGGGGCCAGCGCAGGCGGAAGGGCTGGCGGCTGGCCATGAGGCGCTGGCCGACCTTCACCGCGATCAGGTAGCCGAACATCAGGGCCCAGGTGGGCCAGTAGGATTTCATTAGCGGCCAGTCTGCCACGCGCTTGTCTGCGGAGTGCAAAAATAATAACAGCATATTGTGAATATTGTGATTATCGTGCTGAAAATCAAAGTTATCAGAAGGCAATGCGATAATAACATCCGAATCGGAGGTCGTACGAGTGCAGTCAAGCGTTGGCAACAGTTCCTATAGCAACCATTACAGATAGGAGCTCTAATTGAAATTCTAATTCCAATGGTTTCACTCACCGGCTTTTCTCAGCCAGAATTGGTAGCTATCGTAGAAGTGAGCGGCCTGGTCCATTATGAGATCCATAACTGATATTTATAATTCTAAACTAATCTACAGAACAGGGAATTGAGATGGCGGAGTTCGATTGGAACCGAAGACTCAGAAGGAGCAGCAGACTACAGGGCTATGAAACAAAGCGGTACCGGGATTAGACAGAGATGTTAACGGGATTTGTCCGCACCCCAGGACGGCTGAGATACTATAGCAACTGACGGAGGATTTTATGAAGGCATCAAAGCCAAGGTACGCCTATAAAGGCTGTGCTCACTAAGCCCTACTCACAAATGCAGGCAGGCTGGGGGGGAGGGGAAGGGGATAGATGAGTCTGTTGAGCACAATGGTAGGAGAGGCAGAGCATTCTTGTGCAGAGTTTGGGACAGCCGGGGAGTGGCAGCAATGCAGAGAGAGCGGGTTGTCTGCCAGAACACAAGCTCTCAGCAGCCCCAACCTCACACACCCATTCTCCCACGAGAAGCCGTCCGTAGCGTACACTAATTCAGAAGTTTCTCTACCCACTCCGTTCTTCTGTCAACCCCCTGCCGGCGCGGTAACCATGGGAACCAAATCTGAAAGTTTCCGAGACCCTTGGGCAGGCAGGCTGAGAAGCTCCCGAGAAACAATAGTCGCATAGCTGAGTTTCTATAGGCTCTGCTCTCCTTTGCGATCTACAAAGCGAATAAGGTGAATGGAAATTGATTCCGTCAAGACAAGAGTGCGGATCCTCGCAGTTACCATGGCAACTGTACGAGTTGCAACAGATTATAAATCTCTACAATATAATTTATTAGTTTATTTTATTAGTTTAGTTTAATTTATTAAGTTTGGAAGGTCATTTATGGTTCAGGATTGTCATTAACAAGCATTTAACCACTTATTTTGTAGGAATGATATATTCCAACGTAATACACCTTTTTGCTTTAGTCCAGTTTGGTGCGTTGCCAAGAGCCAAGTAGAGTTCTTATATTCACCATAGACTAAGATAGGGTTGTAGCCTAGTGGTTAGAGCTTCAGACTCACGACTGAAAGGTCGGGGGTTCGATTCCTAATCCACTCGGAAAAATTCGTGTCCTTGAGCAAGACACTTAACTCTGAATCGATTCAGTTCACCCAGCTGTAAAATGGATACCAGCATTGGCTGGGGTAATTGCATGAGGGCGACCCCCCCAGTCCTTGGACTGGACAGCCGTACGCAGCCTTAAAATGCGCCGCGCAAAAACCATAGGGTAGGTGTAATAAATTATTATCATTGTTATTATATTAGCACGTAGAATAAGAACTGAAAGCAGCAGGCAAACTCCGGCCAGCGAAGCCTCTCCATCCGGCCCTCGGACCTTTGAGAAGAGACAAACCTTGAGCGGGCCGGATTGCTATTGTAGTCTCTTCTCAGCTCCCTTCTCTCTAATCTCCTCTCATTTCTCTCCTCTACTTTATCCTCTCACCTGCTCTCCCTTCTCTCCTCTCTTTCCCTTTCGATTCTCCTCTCTTCTTCTATTTCATCTCTCATTTCCTTTCGTCTACTCTCTTTTAGCCTCGCCTCGCCTCTCCTTTCTCTCATCTGTCATCTCATCTCTTTTCTCTCTCCTCTCTCCCCTCATGCGCTAGGTTGTCTATCTGGCCTCGAGGTAAAAAAGTTTGCCAACCTCTGCCATAGCGTGATAGGGAAAGACTTAGTCAATGCACCTCGACTGCAGATAAATGTACCAATAACTGCGCTATACGGACACCAGTTGCGCAAAAAGTATTTAAAAATAAGAAATTAACAAATTAAGTCAAACAAATAACTATAAATGTTTGCTGTCATAAAAAAAGATTGCAGCTATGCTAAGAAATCGAATATCCGAGAACGCAGTTTATTAAAATACAATTTTCTGCAGCTGAGCAGACAGACACTGGCAGACGCCAAAGGCTCATAAATGCCTGAACACATTGGTTAGCAACCAAAAAATCATCCACAACAGAAAACATGGCTGACAACATATTGATGAACCGGATGAAGCAGCAATTAAAATAGGAGCTAACAAGGCTAATAACTGCAGATATACTGCAGGACTTCTGGTCTGAAACCTCTAGGACACTTTCGTAGAAACAGAAAGCCAAGCTGGTTTTTTGTTTTACAGCCTGTCTCATGGGTGCAGCTACCACCAGTTTCAATTTTTCATTCAAGTTCCATAGTCTCTGCAATTCATATTTTATTTTGAGTAATTCCTTGGGGTTTTCAATCATTTGGATACAATGATACAATATGAGAATAACTAGATGGGCCACTCAGCACATTTGCGTGTAAGCTACTATCAGTTCAGTAGTAAGTTAAACTGAAGCATTTTAATGTATTTTTAAAGTCAAGGTTCATTTATGGGCTCTTCCAGATTAAACCTTCCAACGACGCCTTTCCACACTACCCCCCCCCCCCGCCTCGCCCGTTATTGCCTTCCACGGAATTCCAGCCTAAAGCTGCCATGTACATTTCAGTGGACTGGCTAATGTACATTATGGCTGAACCGATTAGCTTTGGCTTCTAAACTTATCAAAGTCATTTCAGCTGCCTTTTTATAAAAGCTTATGTATTCTTATTTGCTACTGAATTGAAAGTAGAAAGCTGTTTTACTAAGTACATATGCCTGAGTGGCCCATCTACTTATTCAAGTATCTGTGGCCGCAGGTAACAAACGGTCACTTTAATATGCACGAACTGAAAAAGGCGCTGGACTGCTCTTAAAGTCAGAAAGACACTTTTCCGTCTGCGTGGACACTCCTCCAAGGGGGGTCAGCGGACCTCAGCCGTGACCAGGTGCAGCGGCCGGCCAGTCAGGCAGCACTGGCGCCGACTGTGCTTCAACTTGGAGAAGCCGGCCGCCTCCAGGGCAGCCAGGCTGTCCAGCAGATCCGGCCGGCCGAGCTCCGCGACCAACCGGCTGGTCAGCCAGCAGTCGGCCACCGCCACCAGCCGGCCGTCCGGACGGAGCACCCGGTAGGCTTCTCTGCAGGCCCCGGCCAACTGAGCGCGGGGCAGCACGCCGAAGCAGTTCACCTGGAATTGGGGCGGGGCCGGTGGGGCGTTGGGGAACCATAGCTTGCAGGGTTAGGTTTAGCAAGCCCTGATGGACGGGGGGCAGCACCACCTTAGCAACTGGGGGCAGCAGCACCTTAGCAACTGGGGGCAGTGGCACCTTAGCAACTGAGGGCAGTAGCACCTGAACAACTGGGGTCAGTAGCACCTTAGCAACTGGGGTCAGCAGCACCTTAGCAACTGGGGTCAGTAGCACCTTAGCAACTGAGGGCAGTAGCACCTGAAACAACTGGGGTCAGTAGCACCTTAGCAACTGGGGTCAGTAGCACCTTAGCAACTGGGGTCAGTAGCACCTTAGCAACTGAGGGCAGTAGCACCTGAACAACTGGGGTCAGTAGCACCTTAGCAACTGGGGTCAGTAGCACCTTAGCAACTGAGGGCAGTAGCACCTGAACAACTGGGGGGCAAAAGCACATAAAGAACCGGGGGGGGCAAAAGCACATAAAGAACCGGGGGGGGGCAAAAGCACATAAAGAACCGGGGGGGGCAAAAGCACATAAAGAACCGGGGGGCAAAAGCACATAAAGAACCGGGGGGCAAATGCACATAAAGAACCGGGGGGCAAATGCACATAAAGAACCGGGGGCAAAAGCACATAAAGAACCGGGGGGCAAATGCACATAAAGAACCGGGGGGCAAATGCACATAAAGAACCGGGGGGCAAATGCACATAAAGAACCGGGGGGCAAATGCACATAAAGAACCGGGGGGCAAAAGCACATAAAGAACCGGGGGGCAAATGCACATAAAGAATCGGGGGCAAATGCACATGAAGAACCGGGGGGGCAAAAGCACATAAAGAACCGGGGGGCAAAAGCACATAAAGAACCGGGGGGGGCAAAAGCACATAAAGAACCGGGGGGGCAAAAGCACATAAAGAACCGGGGGCAAATGCACATAAAGAACCGGGGGGGGGGCAAAAGCACATAAAGAACCGGGGGGGGGCAAAAGCACATAAAGAACCGGGGGGCAAAAGCACATAAAGAACCGGGGGGCAAATGCACATAAAGAACCGGGGGGCAAAAGCACATAAAGAACCGGGGGGGCAAAAGCACATAAAGAACCGGGGGGCAAAAGCACATAAAGAACCGGGGGCAAATGCACATAAAGAACCGGGGGGGGGCAAAAGCACATAAAGAACCGGGGGCAAATGCACATAAAGAACCGGGGGGGGCAAAAGCACATAAAGAACCGGGGGCAAAAGCACATAAAGAACCGGGGGCAAATGCACATAAAGAACCGGGGGGGGGCAAAAGCACATAAAGAACCGGGGGGCAAATGCACATAAAGAACCGGGGGGGGGCAAAAGCACATAAAGAACCGGGGGGGGCAAAAGCACATAAAGAACCGGGGGGCAAATGCACATAAAGAACCGGGGGGCAAAAGCACATAAAGAACCGGGGGCAAAAGCACATAAAGAACCGGGGGGGGGGCAAAAGCACATAAAGAACCGGGGGCAAAAGCACATAAAGAACCGGGGGCAAATGCACATAAAGAACCGGGGGGGGCAAAAGCACATAAAGAACCGGGGGCAAAAGCACATAAAGAACCGGGGGCAAATGCACATAAAGAACCGGGGGGGGGGCAAAAGCACATAAAGAACCGGGGGGCAAATGCACATAAAGAACCGGGGGGGGGGCAAAAGCACATAAAGAACCGGGGGGGGGGCAAAAGCACATAAAGAACCGGGGGGGGGGGGCAAAAGCACATAAAGAACCGGGGGGCAAAAGCACATAAAGAACCGGGGGGCAAATGCACATAAAGAACCGGGGGGCAAAAGCACATAAAGAACCGGGGGGGCAAAAGCACATAAAGAACCGGGGGCAAAAGCACATAAAGAACCGGGGGCAAATGCACATAAAGAACCGGGGGGGGGGCAAAAGCACATAAAGAACCGGGGGGCAAATGCACATAAAGAACCGGGGGGGGGCAAAAGCACATAAAGAACCGGGGGCAAAAGCACATAAAGAACCGGGGGGCAAATGCACATAAAGAACCGGGGGCAAAAGCACATAAAGAACCGGGGGGCAAAAGCACATAAAGAACCGGGGGGGGGGCAAAAGCACATAAAGAACCGGGGGCAAATGCACATAAAGAACCGGGGGGGGCAAAAGCACATAAAGAACCGGGGGGCAAATGCACATAAAGAACCGGGGGGGGCAAAAGCACATAAAGAACCGGGGGGGCAAAAGCACATAAAGAACCGGGGGCAAATGCACATAAAGAACCGGGGGGGGGGGCAAAAGCACATAAAGAACCGGGGGGCAAAAGCACATAAAGAACCGGGGGGCAAATGCACATAAAGAACCGGGGGCAAATGCACATAAAGAACCGGGGGGGGGGCAAAAGCACATAAAGAACCGGGGGGCAAAAGCACATAAAGAACCGGGGGGCAAATGCACATAAAGAACCGGGGGGGGGGCAAAAGCACATAAAGAACCGGGGGGCAAATGCACATAAAGAACCGGGGGGGGGCAAAAGCACATAAAGAACCGGGGGGGGGGGGCAAATGCACATAAAGAACCGGGGGGGGGCAAAAGCACATAAAGAACCGGGGGGCAAATGCACATAAAGAACCGGGGGGGGCAAAAGCACATAAAGAACCGGGGGGCAAAAGCACATAAAGAACCGGGGGGCAAAAGCACATAAAGAACCGGGGGGCAAATGCACATAAAGAACCGGGGGGCAAAAGCACATAAAGAACCGGGGGGCAAATGCACATAAAGAACCGGGGGGCAAAAGCACATAAAGAACCGGGGGGCAAATGCACATAAAGAACCGGGGGGGGCAAAAGCACATAAAGAACCGGGGGGGGCAAATGCACATAAAGAACCGGGGGGCAAAAGCACATAAAGAACCGGGGGCAAATGCACATAAAGAACCGGGGGCAAAAGCACATAAAGAACCGGGGGGCAAATGCACATAAAGAACCGGGGGCAAATGCACATAAAGAACCGGGGGCAAATGCACATAAAGAACCGGGGGGGGCAAAAGCACATAAAGAACCAGGGGGGGGCAAATGCACATAAAGAACCGGGGGGCAAATGCACATAAAGAACCGGGGGGCAAATGCACATAAAGAACCGGGGGCAAATGCACATAAAGAACCGGGGGGGGGCAAAAGCACATAAAGAACCGGGGGCAAAAGCACATAAAGAACCGGTGGGCAAAAGCACATAAAGAACCGGGGGGGGGGCAAAAGCACATAAAGAACCGGGGGGGGGCAAAAGCACATAAAGAACCGGGGGGGGCAAAAGCACATAAAGAACCGGGGGGGCAAATGCACATAAAGAACCGGGGGGGGGCAAATGCACATAAAGAACCGGTGGGCAAAAGCACATAAAGAACCGGGGGGGGGGCAAATGCACATAAAGAACCGGGGGCAAATGCACATAAAGAACCGGGGGGCAAATGCACATAAAGAACCGGGGGCAAAAGCACATAAAGAACCGGGGGGCAAATGCACATAAAGAACCGGGGGCAAATGCACATAAAGAACCGGGGGCAAATGCACATAAAGAACCGGAGGGGGCAAAAGCACATAAAGAACCGGGGGGCAAAAGCACATAAAGAACCGGTGGGCAAAAGCACATAAAGAACCGGGGGGGCAAAAGCACATAAAGAACCGGGGGGGGGGCAAAAGCACATAAAGAACCGGGGGGGGGCAAATGCACATAAAGAACTGGAGGCAAAAGCACATAAAGAACCGGGGGGCAAATGCACATAAAGAACCGGGGGGCAAATGCACATAAAGAACCGGTGGGCAAATGCACATAAAGAACCGGGGGGCAAATGCACATAAAGAACCGGGGGGGGGCAAAAGCACATAAAGAACCGGGGGGCAAAAGCACATAAAGAACCGGGGGGGGCAAATGCACATAAAGAACCGGGGGCAAATGCACATAAAGAACCGGGGGGGGGCAAATGCACATAAAGAACCGGGGGGCAAATGCACATAAAGAACCGGGGGGCAAATGCACATAAAGAACCGGTGGGCAAATGCACATAAAGAACCGGTGGGCAAATGCACATAAAGAACCGGGGGGCAAAAGCACATAAAGAACCGGGGGGGGGCAAATGCACATAAAGAACCGGGGGGCAAAAGCACATAAAGAACCGGGGGCAAAAGCACATAAAGAACCGGGGGGCAAAAGCACATAAAGAACCGGGGGCAAATGCACATAAAGAACCGGTGGGCAAAAGCACATAAAGAACCGGGGGGGGGGGGCAAAAGCACATAAAGAACCGGGGGGCAAATGCACATAAAGAACCGGGGGCAAATGCACATAAAGAACCGGGGGGCAAATGCACATAAAGAACCGGGGGGCAAAAGCACATAAAGAACCGGGGGGCAAAAGCACATAAAGAACCGGGGGGCAAATGCACATAAAGAACCGGTGGGCAAAAGCACATAAAGAACCGGGGGGCAAAAGCACCTGAAGAACGGGGGGCAATAGCAAATAGCACCTGAGGAACTAAAGATAGCAGCGCCTGAAAAAATCTATAAAGGGGTAGCAACACCTGAAGACCCGGGGGAGCAGACACTGAAGAATCGGCAGCCGAAGCCAACCTAGGCTAAGCTACCTGAGCAACCAGGTTGCAGCTGCCGGTGGCCACAGGCAGCAGGTCGTCGGCCTGGCAGTGGAACAGCTTTGCATTGTCGGGCTCGCCGCCAAGCTGCGCCGTTGCCAGCTTCAAAGCCAAGCTGCTCGCGTCGACGCCCAGAAGGCGAAGCTCGCCAACTGGCCGAAGTCGTCGCAGCTCGGCCAGCGCGTGCCCGGCGCCAAAGCCAACCTCCAGGCAGGTCGCCGGCGAGGCGGGTGTTGCTGCTGGCAACAAATCAATGCAAGCCTCGGCGCACAGGCGGGAGGCGTGCTGCTGCTCATGGGAGGCGAGGCGAAATGCCAGGCGAGCGAGGTGGCCAGTGCGATTGCCAGGACAGGCAAAATTGGCCAGCACCAGTTGGCGCAGTCGCCTGGGTAGTGGCAGCGATAGTGGACCGCGCATTCTATTTTAGCTGAATATTCTCTAAATGCCTACTGATAAGTAGCGCGATCAGGCCTTAAGTAATTTCTGCAACATAAAAAAATATTTAGGAACAAATTTATTGCTGAATTTTGAATTTTAATTAAATGTTGATTGATATTTTAATGATACAAAGAAAAAGCATTAAAAACAAAGTTATAAAATAACAGGATAAAGTAGCATATTGCCAATAGGTATATATTAGATATTTTGGAAAATCATTTATCTACATCTGCACAAAAATAATATATCATTTAATTATATATTAAGCTTTAACTTTACTAGATAATCCTTAGTTAAGATCTATATCATTCAAAAAATCTAAATATCTTTTTGTAGCTTAATACATATAGACCTAATACATAATTAAACTTAATTAGACCTAATACGTATTAAACTTATTTAATTTTATCCAATGAAAAATATTATTTTGTTTTTTTTAAATTACATTGAATAAAACTCAAGCTAGCATGCTAAATTCCACTAGTAATCTAGTGCCCCCTTTAGGATGCCCAATAAGCAAGGAGCAAAGTTTTGGTTTATCTTGGTTGAAGATTGTTGATCAACAAAAACTTTGATTTATCGCTATGTCTCAATGCTTCAATAATTTGCTCTGAAACTTTTATTACTTCTTGACGCATGTCTCAGCTTTGCAATGACATCTTAGACACATTATTCCCTTTTGTATTTCCCGAGATATTTGCTTCCAAAATGTGTTTGTAAGGGGTGCCAATGAATTCGTCTTTTGACACACTTTGCATTCATCCCAATTTTTTTTTCTTTGGGACAAAAAATTTCTGCTTACAAATTTTTAAAGCTAAATATGGCGTCAGAGTAAGGAATGCATCCCGAAACATGAATTCATTTTTTGTTTGAATTATCTGCCCAAAGAAAAAATATCTGTCGGGGTGAATATCTGTTGGGGAACCCACACATCTTGCTGTCATATATAATAGGCTAAAATTGATATTTACCTTCTGTTGTACATGGGAATCCTTTTGCACTAGGCTTATGGTTCAATTTAGGGCCTAATCTCAATAGTACAAATGAAAAAGGTAAATCTAAAGGAGGGTTTAGATCTAAAATGGAAAGATAGGCCTTTATTCTATTGGTCCTTTGTTTTGCTTGGTCTCTCAAAATTTTCTTCACAAAATTAAATATCCTAACTAAAGATTAAGCTAGGCCTATTAAAAATATTTCTTTTTTGTTTACTTTAGAGTTTTATAAAAATTTTATCATATTTACTAGGCCTACTTGATATTATTGAAAACTAAAAAAATATTTAGTCAAAACTCATTACAGTTTCACCTAAGTGATATATAGGACTATTCAAATATTTGATTTGATATTTAACAATATAGATCATTGCCATAGTGTAGATCATGTAGTGCACGCGAGAATTTTCCCGCGTGCATTTTCAAAAGTGGCGTGCACCGGCGTGCGATTAGGTAAGTGGCGTGCATTTGGCGTGCATAATGCACACTACATAAATACACTGGCGTGCCTGGCATGCGCCGCGTGCCGCGTGCCTGGCACCTGATGTGGCAAAGCTGCCAATGCAATGGTAAGCAGACATAAAATACGTATTATTGCATTTAACTTTTGAAAAAAAACTATTATAAATAAACAGTGTATAAGACTGTTAAATAAATTAATGTATGAGAAATACACGTTTTTAAAGATATATCATTTCTTTTGTACATCGTTTGTTGCTTTGTTTTACACAATGCAATTTAAAATACGTTTTTTGTATTCAATTTGAATTTTAATTTATCGGCGTGCATTCGCTTGTCGTCGGCGTGCTTTTGGGAATTAGCTTTGGGTCGTTTCTCGCGTGCACTTAGCATGATCCACACTATGGGATCATTGATGCATAGCAAATAGGTTTTATAAAATTAAGATAGCTAGCCCAGTACTATGCTGCCATGTCATGTATAAAATTTGTATTGCAAGGTATGAAGGTATGTCAAGTGTTGCCTTCTTAGTTTTTATCATGTAAGATGTAAGCCTAGTATTTTATGCACCAGCCACATCATGTCATTTTCTTTGTATGACGTGAGTATTACACACACAAATGTAGCTACACTATAAACTACACGGCACGTCTACACTGATTACACTACACCACGACCATACAGCATAGATGAATGAGGCCGAAGGAGATGGCATGGGGTGGCCGGGTGGGTGAGTGAGACTGATCATGCAAAACACCAACAGTCAAGCTCGCAAGAGACGAAAAGCTGTGCTTACTAATTACTATATTCTCTCAATACGACAATACCACTACCAAGAAAGGAGAGGTTGAAGACTCGCAGATCATGTATCGAATCGTCGAATCGAATTAAACCTAGGCCTATTCGTCGCCGACGCCGACAAGATCTAAGATGATTGACTACTGGATCTCTCGCGCGATTTCTGGTTGGGTTTTGAGGTGTTTAAAAACTTATCGAATAATGAACTAAGTAAATTAAAACAAATTGTAACAACCTAGGGCCTTTTCATATTGCTTGTTCTGGTTGCAGAATCAGAACCAATTTGTGAAGTATAACTTTTTGTCTTCATAACTAGAGGGAGGTACGTGCTATAAAGTTTTTATTATTAATTGAATGACAATCGCCAAGAAGAAAGTGAAAAATAGTGCTAAGCGAGGTTGTTAAGGCAGTCAGACATTCAACAGAATCAAATAGTTATACTGCTGTTTTTCTTGGAAGATCCGAACCGATTCTGATTCTGGAATTGGTAATATGAAAAGCCTCCAAGACAAGTAGGCTTTTCAAGAAGATCGATTCCAGAACCAGAATAATTCCGATTCCGGAACCAGAATCGGTAGGAAAATGAAAAGCGTTAAATTTTTCTATTCTTTTTTAGTCTTATCAAAAGATTATTAAGTAAGTAATTAAGTAATTATATTACTTCTCAAAAGATAACAATATTTTTATCTAAAATAGCTCGTTCAAAGTTTCGTAAATAACATTTAGGCGCTCTTTCAAATACTACTTTATTACAAAACTCGTACGATCGTACTTAAAATGTATAAATATTGCCTTCTACTCTTGAATTATTTTTTAAATACACTGAAATATATTGGCCAAACAGGCTTCTTGCCTGAGCCAAACTTGCTTACTACTACTACTACTACTACTACTACATGTACTACTACTACTACTACTACTACTACTACTACTACTGCTACTACTACTACTACTACTACTACTACTACTACTACTATTACTACTACTACTACTACTACTACTACTACTACTACTACTACTACCACTACCACTACTACTACTACTACTACTACCACTACCACTACTACTACTACTACCACTACTACTACTACCACTACTACTACTACTACTACTACTAATACCACTACCTACTACTACTACTACTACTAGTACTACTACTACTACTACTACTACTACTACTACTACTACTACTACTACTACTACTACTACTACTACTACTACTACTACTACTACTACTACTACTACTACTACTACTACTACTACTACTACTACTACTACTACTACTACTACTACTACTACTACTACTACTACTACTACTACTACTACTACTACTACTACTACTACTACTACTACTACTACTACTACTACTACTACTACTACTACTACTACTACTACTACTACTACTACTACTACTACTACTACTACTACTAAAATCAAGAAACCAGTATTCTTTTTCAAATGTTTGAAATGTTATTTCAAATTCGTCCTTTTGTTTCTATAGAAATACGACAAAGGATCGAGAAAATTTCTCGAACCGAATACCAGAATTGGATCACGATTCTGGAACCGATTCTGAAAACGGAACAGACAATATGAAAAGCTTCGAACCGATTCTGGTTCTGGAATTGGTAATATGAAAAGCCTAAAGGTGATTACAATCAAAAGGATGTGCAGGCAAACAGCTAGAAACAGAACCGAAGGACTCGAAATATAGAATTTCATGGAAGCTAGCTGAGAGAAGCATTACTTTTTTGCTTTAAACCTGCTCAGCCATTTTTAGGCTGGTTCGACCCCTCGGAACTTCAAAAGACCCTACAGATGAATGATTTCAAGAGTTTTTAATGGTTCAAGTCTGTGTTTAGATTGTTTTATACGATAGCTAATTAAGTAGAATTTTTGGTACATTTGCTGTCATTACGAGACTTGTGAGTGTTGGCAATAATAGATTAATGCACATTTACATGTACAAGATGTGTGATATATTAATTGTATTGATGTACTGTGAAATAATGCCCCCATGGTACATGTGCATTGTTTGTCGAATGAGGCATGAGCATGTTATGTCTGTATGTATCTGACTGTCTGCTGTGGTCATTGGACGTCAGATGAGCCAGATGTCTATATATTATCTTTCCTCCATGATATTAGCCATATAAGCTGCCATGGTAGAGATTTGCTATACCCACGATATTGACGCAATGATGCATGCATATGTCTTTTTATCTATATACATCAAAGCACTCGATCGATGGGCTTTACAAACGTAAATGCCTATAATGTTGATGAATGCAAACGACCCATGCATCGCAGCTGTGTATATATTTTTCTGTTGAGGATCGGGATGACGGGATGAGTACATGCAAACCTCAATAAATTCACGCATATTCTGACATAAGCTCGTATATATATCAACATCCTTAACATGTGCGTGTCAATTCAGCAGTAATTTTTGTGGGTTTATTTTTATTATACGTATATACATTTGGAATATGGAAATAAGGAAATGCAGCAGCTCAATCGTCTAAAGGGATTCTCAGGACTATAATCCCGAATGGTTCCTACATGTACAGTCCCTTGTAGAGTAGAGAATCGATCAGTGTAACATATAACTGGTATTCATATTCACATATGATGTATGGCCGTTATACGAGCAAATTTTGCTTGATAGAGCCAAATCCCCATTCTCGGGTATGCATTCTCGATACCCGATTTCAGAAGTACAAGATTAGTTGCTAAGGCTTTGAGTGAGTTTTATCTCTTGCTAACTATTTCTTGGTAATAGACTCCGGATAAAATGAAGCTGATATTCGGTCTGAGTAACCATGAGACACGTCTATCCAGATCAGATCAGTTAGGTTTAGCTGATAACTTTTTAATGAACCGCTGTCCGTAGTTACTAACCTGAATTTAAGACCGTTCCGCGGACCAGTTAACCTTGGTTTACTTTTATACGTTATCACTAAATATCTTCATGAAACAGACACGAAGTTTTTAAGTGATCCAATTTTTTGTGACTGCACGAGCAAAATTAAGTGATGCTTTTGATTAATTGTTTATGCTTGTCTGTTGGCTGATTCTGACACATAACAGCTTCACTATAAATCTGATACCGCGTCGTGCAAACCGACTTTGAAAGCAAATAAACAAAATTGACAATACGCTTGTATAGCTCCACGATTTTGTGCTTGCTTGTCGTCTCTAATTTTGCAGTGATCATGAGATAACGATACTACAGGTAGACACGTGGTGCAGGGACGGTGCGTTGTTTTATACCATATCATCAATGCATGCGTACCTCGCAGTCGCTACCGACAACTTACCGAATCGTGTAAATAGTCGCATACGAGTCGGCACTTGCATGTGATCAATGCATACAGAGACCTGCAACTGCAGGTGCCAAAGCAGCACATACACAGCATGGCGCCACCCGAATCTAATCTTTCCCGCCGCTCCAAATTTTACATACGCTAGTGTTCAGTTTAGGGGGCAATTTGATATGCAGCATGGTTAAATTACTACGCATACAAGTATACATGTATATTATAATTTAAAATATGTCGCATTGCGTTACAATTTACAGAATCAGCACACAAGACTAGACAGACCGAGACCACACAAAGCAGACAGATACGAGTATCAAAACCAGAACAGACCAGAAAAAATTAAATGAAGAAACCGAAAAATGTGGCACAAATCACCACATTTCAAGATCTCTACAAACAGAAAAATTCTAGCGGAGCCAACCCAGAAAACTGTGGAGGATAAACGGATCAATGCTTAGCAAAAGGCCACGAAGGTGTGGTCTACAGGCAAGGCAGTAGGCAAAAGGAAGGAGGAATAACCTTTGAAAAATCTGCACCGCTGGGAAATGGCATTCGATGGCCTGGCCCGTGCTGTGCGCTGTGGGGGGGGTTATAGGGGCAACGGTGGAACAGACAGAATTTTTGGGTCAATACTTCGTGACCGCATTCTGCTGCTTGTCGGATGCTGGAGCGAACGGGTAGGAGCCCTCCAAAAGCTTTGATCTCCAAGAAACATTCTTCCCTTGCCCGTCCCCAAGCGACGCAGATGCCAGACGTACGCTGAGCCATAAATCCCCACTTTCTGCTTTTGCTGTGCACTCTGATTTTAGAAGATCGCCATCCAGACAGACGATGGGCTGCTGGCAAGCAGCTGCTGCGTGTCTGTACGCGGAAGCTCTTCGAGACTGGCAAGGCCTGCAATCTGCGCGGCTGCGCCGGCCCTTCTGCAACCCCATGACTTCCCCATACCGGCTTGCGCACAGGGGAGGCCTTGGCTTCGCCTATTTCAACTTCATCCACTCCGGATCCACGGATCCTCTTTTGCTGCCCTAATCTTCCTCCAGAACCGCGCTTCAGCAGCTTTTCCTCTCATTAGCTAGTTAGACATCAATCTCAGTCTTTTTTGTAGAGTTCCTATAGGGACAAAGCTCTGCTTTCTTGGGTAAACCCAGTGTTGACTCTTGGTTCCAAAAAAACTATTTAAAACGATGGATCCGGTAACGATGTAAGTTCTCTTTGATTGACACATATAACAGACTGTTTCTTAGAGATTCGCACTACGCATATGATATGCGCAATACAGTTTGAATGCGTCCTTGGTATAACTCAGTAGGTTTTGTCAAATTCTTCTGGCTCTTGTCCAGGAGCTGGGACTTGAGTATATATGAAAAATAGCTTTAAATTGCGTTTTGCATGCGGAGTCGATTTCTTAACCAGAGATATGCGCGCATTATCCACCTAGCGTGTTTTTATTTAGTCGAATTTTTTACCCTTTGACAGCAAACATGTTGATCAGGGTCCCCCTACCTCCCTTCTCTTTTTGCTGCACTTGCCCGCGCCTTGCCGTTGACACCGCCAAGTCCCTAAACCAGACCGCAGTTTAATATTTGCTCAACCAACCAACCCATGCAGTCACCGCGTACACTCGCTTATATATGCCATGTACATTTGGCGTGACGTTTCTTTAGTTTGCATCACGCAAATAAACAGCGGGGTTGGGTGCCAATGCAGACAAGTACAAATCTTCGCAGCTGTCATATTTACACTAACAAATGTTTTAAATGAACTGCCTCATTCCTTCTTATCTTGTTCCTCCTTATGCTCACTCAGCGAGACGACCAACACGTCTCAATGTAACAACCAATCTCAAGAAGATTATCAACCGATAATGTACACTTAATTCAACGCATGTGCGGCAGGCCCTCCCCCAGTCCTACGAGAGCCTAACCCCCACTCCCCCGATTCCGCCGCGTATTTTAGCTCAGACACAACCCCAACACCTCCCGCAGCGCCTGAGATTTCATTGCCTGCCTGCACAGATCACACTGTGTCCACTCCTGTGCAGCCACTGCCAAGCTGGGAGCGCCGATCAATCACACAAGCCACTCCCATTCGACTAAGTTTAGTTCCCTTCGAGTGAACTCCTTAACTGTCTAATCCTACAAGACAGCTCGTCAAAATGGGGAACTTATTTAAAGGCCGAGGAGGTCAAAGAGGTCAGGCGAGACCGGCAGATGCTCAACCGGTTAGTGGGTAAGTAGTCCCTAATGATAGTAAGGAGATTGTGCTGACATGCTGCAGTTGCTTTCAAAACTCTTGCATGTCAAGTCACGGGGAACTACTAACTGCATAATCCTCTCCTATGAATGTGTGAATGCTATTATTTCCGTTAAACCAGTTTCAAATGAAGCTGCATGAGAGACACCAATTCTTTTGACCTTGCTTCGACATTTTGTTTTAGAAAGCTTTTTAATCTGTCTATCCTGGCTGTTCCGCTCCCATAAATAACGTAAAATCCAATTTCAAAACAATCAAAACAACAAAAAATCTGAGTGCATGCATGAACTACTACTTATACTACTACACACAAAATAAACTAAAATATTCCTTCATGAATCATGAATCATAACAGGTAATGCAGTTTAATTAATTTATTTTTATACTAAACGAACTATATCTAAGCAAAAATTAAACAAATTCTCCCCCATAGCGGCGCGAGCAACGAGGTGGACCCAGCCGTCATTGCCTATCTCGAGGATGGATTCCAAAAGCTGCAATCCGATCCCAACTGCAAGTCCCTGCTAAAAAAACATCTTACTGCCGAGGTGCTGCAAAAACTAAAGGGCCTGAAGACGGCCACTTTTGGATCCACCCTAAAAGATGTCATTCAGTCAGGTAATAGGAATCACAAGAGACTAAATCTCAATCACGAAGTGTTGTGTGCATTCAAAACAAACCCCAAAACACTATGACAGGCGTGGAGAACCCCGACTCCGGAGTGGGTGTCTACGCTCCCGACGCCGAGGCGTACACGGTGTTCGCCGACCTGTTCGACCCGATCATCGAGGAGTACCATGGAGGCTTCAAGCGGACTGACAGGCACCCGCCGTGCACGCTGGGCGACCCGAACCAGTTCGGTGACGTGGACCCGGAGGGAAAGTACGTCGTGTCGACCCGAATCCGGTGCGGCAGGTCGGTGAAGCAGTTCCCGTTCAACCCGAACATGACGGAGGAGCACTACAAGCAGCTGGAGGAGCTCGTGTCGGGCACGCTGAAGGACATGTCGGGCGAGCTGAAGGGCACGTATTACCCACTGACCGGGATGACCAAGGAGGTGCAGCAGCAGCTGATTGACGACCACTTTTTGTTCAAGGAGGGCGACCGGTTCCTGCAGAAGGCGAACGCGTGCCGCTACTGGCCGACGGGTCGCGGCATCTACCACAACGACAGCAAGACGTTCCTAGTGTGGGTCGGCGAGGAGGACCACATGCGTATAATCTCGATGCAGAAGGGAGGCTGCATCCGGGAGGTCTACGGCCGGCTGGTGAACGCGGTGAACGAGATCGAGAAGCGGATGGCGTTTAGCCACGACGAGCGTCTCGGCTTCCTGACCTTCTGCCCGACGAACCTGGGCACCACGATCCGCGCCTCGGTGCACATCAAGCTGCCCAAGCTGGCCGCTGGAGGCCAGGAAGCTCTGCAGCGCGTGGCCGACCGGTTCCAGCTGCAGGTGCGCGGCTCAGCCGGTGAGCACTCCGAGGCTGTCGGCGGACTCTACGACATCTCCAACAAGGAGCGCATGGGTCTCACCGAGTTCGATGCTGTCAGCAAGATGAACCACGGCATCGCCGAGCTCATCCGCATGGAGAAGGCGCTCGAGCAAGGCGTCGACACCGAGGTCGTCAGCTACATCGAAGCCGGCTACCAGAAGCTGCAGGGCGACGCCACTTGCCACTCACTGCTGAAGAAGCACCTCACCAAGGAGGTGGTCGACAAGCTCAAGAACATGAGCACTCCGTCATTCGGATCAACTCTGAAGGACGTGATCCAGTCTGGTGAGGAGACTCTGATTTCTTGGTTCTTTCACGTGTTTATTGAATTGTACGCATTGCTAAAACTGAAGTATTCATACCGGCATTTGCTTACAATTTTCAACAATGCACGGATATTGTTTTTGCTGACAAAATTAACGCAGTAATACATTAGTGACCACGGTTCTCATTCAACTGTGCATGCATTCTTTGTACCTTAAAGGGGAATTTCACTGAACTAATTAAAGGTCCTTAAGTACCTGGTTGTCATTGTGCCGTTTAGTGTGTCAGTTTTGATTCAGACTGGTGTATCTGTTTCGATTCACTCTGGTGTATCGGTTTTGATTCACACTGGTGTATCGGTTTTGATTCAGACTGGTGTATCAGTTTTGATTCAGACTGGTGTATCAGTTTTGATTCAGACTGGTGTATCAGTTTTGATTCAGACTGGTGTATCTGTTTCGATTCACACTGGTGTATCATTTAGTACAAATTGATTTACTTACAAATAAGGGTTGGTACTGGAGTTGTTGATAAGCCTGATGTATTTACTTGTTACTGATAGGTTATTCTTGATGAAGAGCATGCAGATGAAGCATATTTTTACGGTTTCTGAACCCTTTAAGTATAATCTTTTGAGCAGTCTCTTCTGAGCTAGTTGGGTATGAGTTTTTGGTTAGGGTGCAATTGAGCAGAAGGGGACACATGTGGTTTTACGGCGCTGTAGTACGTATTTTGTGGTGCTGCAAAAGGGTGTAACAGCATTGGATTAAGTGAAGCAAATTACTGTTTTCAGGCGTGGAGAACCCCGACTCCGGAGTGGGTGTCTACGCTCCCGACGCCGAGGCGTACACGGTGTTCGCCGACCTGTTCGACCCGATCATCGAGGAGTACCATGGAGGCTTCAAGCGGACTGACAGGCACCCGCCGTGCACGCTGGGCGACCCGAACCAGTTCGGTGACGTGGACCCGGAGGGAAAGTACGTCGTGTCGACCCGAATCCGGTGCGGCAGGTCGGTGAAGCAGTTCCCGTTCAACCCGAACATGACGGAGGAGCACTACAAGCAGCTGGAGGAGCTCGTGTCGGGCACGCTGAAGGACATGTCGGGCGAGCTGAAGGGCACGTATTACCCACTGACCGGGATGACCAAGGAGGTGCAGCAGCAGCTGATTGACGACCACTTTTTGTTCAAGGAGGGCGACCGGTTCCTGCAGAAGGCGAACGCGTGCCGCTACTGGCCGACGGGTCGCGGCATCTACCACAACGACAGCAAGACGTTCCTAGTGTGGGTCGGCGAGGAGGACCACATGCGTATAATCTCGATGCAGAAGGGAGGCTGCATCCGGGAGGTCTACGGCCGGCTGGTGAACGCGGTGAACGAGATCGAGAAGCGGATGGCGTTTAGCCACGACGAGCGTCTCGGCTTCCTGACCTTCTGCCCGACGAACCTGGGCACCACGATCCGCGCCTCGGTGCACATCAAGCTGCCCAAGCTGGCCGCTGGAGGCCAGGAAGCTCTGCAGCGCGTGGCCGACCGGTTCCAGCTGCAGGTGCGCGGCTCAGCCGGTGAGCACTCCGAGGCTGTCGGCGGACTCTACGACATCTCCAACAAGGAGCGCATGGGTCTCACCGAGTTCGATGCTGTCAGCAAGATGAACCACGGCATCGCCGAGCTCATCCGCATGGAGAAGGCGCTCGAGCAAGGCGTCGACACCGAGGTCGTCAGCTACATCGAAGCCGGCTACCAGAAGCTGCAGGGCGACGCCACTTGCCACTCACTGCTGAAGAAGCACCTCACCAAGGAGGTGGTCGACAAGCTCAAGAACATGAGCACTCCGTCATTCGGATCAACTCTGAAGGACGTGATCCAGTCTGGTGAGGAGACTCTGATTTCTTGGTTCTTTCACGTGTTTATTGAATTGTACGCATTGCTAAAACTGAAGTATTCATACCGGCATTTGCTTACAATTTTCAACAATGCACGGATATTGTTTTTGCTGACAAAATTAACGCAGTAATACATTAGTGACCACGGTTCTCATTCAACTGTGCATGCATTCTTTGTACCTTAAAGGGGAATTTCACTGAACTAATTAAAGGTCCTTAAGTACCTGGTTGTCATTGTGCCGTTTAGTGTGTCAGTTTTGATTCAGACTGGTGTATCTGTTTCGATTCACTCTGGTGTATCGGTTTTGATTCACACTGGTGTATCGGTTTTGATTCAGACTGGTGTATCAGTTTTGATTCAGACTGGTGTATCAGTTTTGATTCAGACTGGTGTATCAGTTTTGATTCAGACTGGTGTATCTGTTTCGATTCACACTGGTGTATCATTTAGTACAAATTGATTTACTTACAAATAAGGGTTGGTACTGGAGTTGTTGATAAGCCTGATGTATTTACTTGTTACTGATAGGTTATTCTTGATGAAGAGCATGCAGATGAAGCATATTTTTACGGTTTCTGAACCCTTTAAGTATAATCTTTTGAGCAGTCTCTTCTGAGCTAGTTGGGTATGAGTTTTTGGTTAGGGTGCAATTGAGCAGAAGGGGACACATGTGGTTTTACGGCGCTGTAGTACGTATTTTGTGGTGCTGCAAAAGGGTGTAACAGCATTGGATTAAGTGAAGCAAATTACTGTTTTCAGGCGTGGAGAACCCCGACTCCGGAGTGGGTGTCTACGCTCCCGACGCCGAGGCGTACACGGTGTTCGCCGACCTGTTCGACCCGATCATCGAGGAGTACCATGGAGGCTTCAAGCGGACTGACAGGCACCCGCCGTGCACGCTGGGCGACCCGAACCAGTTCGGTGACGTGGACCCGGAGGGAAAGTACGTCGTGTCGACCCGAATCCGGTGCGGCAGGTCGGTGAAGCAGTTCCCGTTCAACCCGAACATGACGGAGGAGCACTACAAGCAGCTGGAGGAGCTCGTGTCGGGCACGCTGAAGGACATGTCGGGCGAGCTGAAGGGCACGTATTACCCACTGACCGGGATGACCAAGGAGGTGCAGCAGCAGCTGATTGACGACCACTTTTTGTTCAAGGAGGGCGACCGGTTCCTGCAGAAGGCGAACGCGTGCCGCTACTGGCCGACGGGTCGCGGCATCTACCACAACGACAGCAAGACGTTCCTAGTGTGGGTCGGCGAGGAGGACCACATGCGTATAATCTCGATGCAGAAGGGAGGCTGCATCCGGGAGGTCTACGGCCGGCTGGTGAACGCGGTGAACGAGATCGAGAAGCGGATGGCGTTTAGCCACGACGAGCGTCTCGGCTTCCTGACCTTCTGCCCGACGAACCTGGGCACCACGATCCGCGCCTCGGTGCACATCAAGCTGCCCAAGCTGGCCGCTGGAGGCCAGGAAGCTCTGCAGCGCGTGGCCGACCGGTTCCAGCTGCAGGTGCGCGGCTCAGCCGGTGAGCACTCCGAGGCTGTCGGCGGACTCTACGACATCTCCAACAAGGAGCGCATGGGTCTCACCGAGTTCGATGCTGTCAGCAAGATGAACCACGGCATCGCCGAGCTCATCCGCATGGAGAAGGCGCTCGAGCAAGGCGTCGACACCGAGGTCGTCAGCTACATCGAAGCCGGCTACCAGAAGCTGCAGGGCGACGCCACTTGCCACTCACTGCTGAAGAAGCACCTCACAAGGAGGTGGTCGACAAGCTCAAGAACATGAGCACTCCGTCATTCGGATCAACTCTGAAGGACGTGATCCAGTCTGGTGAGGAGACTCTGATTTCTTGGTTCTTTCACGTGTTTATTGAATTGTACGCATTGCTAAAACTGAAGTATTCATACCGGCATTTGCTTACAATTTTCAACAATGCACGGATATTGTTTTTGCTGACAAAATTAACGCAGTAATACATTAGTGACCACGGTTCTCATTCAACTGTGCATGCATTCTTTGTACCTTAAAGGGGAATTTCACTGAACTAATTAAAGGTCCTTAAGTACCTGGTTGTCATTGTGCCGTTTAGTGTGTCAGTTTTGATTCAGACTGGTGTATCTGTTTCGATTCACTCTGGTGTATCGGTTTTGATTCACACTGGTGTATCGGTTTTGATTCAGACTGGTGTATCAGTTTTGATTCAGACTGGTGTATCAGTTTTGATTCAGACTGGTGTATCAGTTTTGATTCAGACTGGTGTATCTGTTTCGATTCACACTGGTGTATCATTTAGTACAAATTGATTTACTTACAAATAAGGGTTGGTACTGGAGTTGTTGATAAGCCTGATGTATTTACTTGTTACTGATAGGTTATTCTTGATGAAGAGCATGCAGATGAAGCATATTTTTACGGTTTCTGAACCCTTTAAGTATAATCTTTTGAGCAGTCTCTTCTGAGCTAGTTGGGTATGAGTTTTTGGTTAGGGTGCAATTGAGCAGAAGGGGACACATGTGGTTTTACGGCGCTGTAGTACGTATTTTGTGGTGCTGCAAAAGGGTGTAACAGCATTGGATTAAGTGAAGCAAATTACTGTTTTCAGGCGTGGAGAACCCCGACTCCGGAGTGGGTGTCTACGCTCCCGACGCCGAGGCGTACACGGTGTTCGCCGACCTGTTCGACCCGATCATCGAGGAGTACCATGGAGGCTTCAAGCGGACTGACAGGCACCCGCCGTGCACGCTGGGCGACCCGAACCAGTTCGGTGACGTGGACCCGGAGGGAAAGTACGTCGTGTCGACCCGAATCCGGTGCGGCAGGTCGGTGAAGCAGTTCCCGTTCAACCCGAACATGACGGAGGAGCACTACAAGCAGCTGGAGGAGCTCGTGTCGGGCACGCTGAAGGACATGTCGGGCGAGCTGAAGGGCACGTATTACCCACTGACCGGGATGACCAAGGAGGTGCAGCAGCAGCTGATTGACGACCACTTTTTGTTCAAGGAGGGCGACCGGTTCCTGCAGAAGGCGAACGCGTGCCGCTACTGGCCGACGGGTCGCGGCATCTACCACAACGACAGCAAGACGTTCCTAGTGTGGGTCGGCGAGGAGGACCACATGCGTATAATCTCGATGCAGAAGGGAGGCTGCATCCGGGAGGTCTACGGCCGGCTGGTGAACGCGGTGAACGAGATCGAGAAGCGGATGGCGTTTAGCCACGACGAGCGTCTCGGCTTCCTGACCTTCTGCCCGACGAACCTGGGCACCACGATCCGCGCCTCGGTGCACATCAAGCTGCCCAAGCTGGCCGCTGGAGGCCAGGAAGCTCTGCAGCGCGTGGCCGACCGGTTCCAGCTGCAGGTGCGCGGCTCAGCCGGTGAGCACTCCGAGGCTGTCGGCGGACTCTACGACATCTCCAACAAGGAGCGCATGGGTCTCACCGAGTTCGATGCTGTCAGCAAGATGAACCACGGCATCGCCGAGCTCATCCGCATGGAGAAGGCGCTCGAGCAAGGCGTCGACACCGAGGTCGTCAGCTACATCGAAGCCGGCTACCAGAAGCTGCAGGGCGACGCCACTTGCCACTCACTGCTGAAGAAGCACCTCACCAAGGAGGTGGTCGACAAGCTCAAGAACATGAGCACTCCGTCATTCGGATCAACTCTGAAGGACGTGATCCAGTCTGGTGAGGAGACTCTGATTTCTTGGTTCTTTCACGTGTTTATTGAATTGTACGCATTGCTAAAACTGAAGTATTCATACCGGCATTTGCTTACAATTTTCAACAATGCACGGATATTGTTTTTGCTGACAAAATTAACGCAGTAATACATTAGTGACCACGGTTCTCATTCAACTGTGCATGCATTCTTTGTACCTTAAAGGGGAATTTCACTGAACTAATTAAAGGTCCTTAAGTACCTGGTTGTCATTGTGCCGTTTAGTGTGTCAGTTTTGATTCAGACTGGTGTATCTGTTTCGATTCACTCTGGTGTATCGGTTTTGATTCACACTGGTGTATCGGTTTTGATTCAGACTGGTGTATCAGTTTTGATTCAGACTGGTGTATCAGTTTTGATTCAGACTGGTGTATCAGTTTTGATTCAGACTGGTGTATCTGTTTCGATTCACACTGGTGTATCATTTAGTACAAATTGATTTACTTACAAATAAGGGTTGGTACTGGAGTTGTTGATAAGCCTGATGTATTTACTTGTTACTGATAGGTTATTCTTGATGAAGAGCATGCAGATGAAGCATATTTTTACGGTTTCTGAACCCTTTAAGTATAATCTTTTGAGCAGTCTCTTCTGAGCTAGTTGGGTATGAGTTTTTGGTTAGGGTGCAATTGAGCAGAAGGGGACACATGTGGTTTTACGGCGCTGTAGTACGTATTTTGTGGTGCTGCAAAAGGGTGTAACAGCATTGGATTAAGTGAAGCAAATTACTGTTTTCAGGCGTGGAGAACCCCGACTCCGGAGTGGGTGTCTACGCTCCCGACGCCGAGGCGTACACGGTGTTCGCCGACCTGTTCGACCCGATCATCGAGGAGTACCATGGAGGCTTCAAGCGGACTGACAGGCACCCGCCGTGCACGCTGGGCGACCCGAACCAGTTCGGTGACGTGGACCCGGAGGGAAAGTACGTCGTGTCGACCCGAATCCGGTGCGGCAGGTCGGTGAAGCAGTTCCCGTTCAACCCGAACATGACGGAGGAGCACTACAAGCAGCTGGAGGAGCTCGTGTCGGGCACGCTGAAGGACATGTCGGGCGAGCTGAAGGGCACGTATTACCCACTGACCGGGATGACCAAGGAGGTGCAGCAGCAGCTGATTGACGACCACTTTTTGTTCAAGGAGGGCGACCGGTTCCTGCAGAAGGCGAACGCGTGCCGCTACTGGCCGACGGGTCGCGGCATCTACCACAACGACAGCAAGACGTTCCTAGTGTGGGTCGGCGAGGAGGACCACATGCGTATAATCTCGATGCAGAAGGGAGGCTGCATCCGGGAGGTCTACGGCCGGCTGGTGAACGCGGTGAACGAGATCGAGAAGCGGATGGCGTTTAGCCACGACGAGCGTCTCGGCTTCCTGACCTTCTGCCCGACGAACCTGGGCACCACGATCCGCGCCTCGGTGCACATCAAGCTGCCCAAGCTGGCCGCTGGAGGCCAGGAAGCTCTGCAGCGCGTGGCCGACCGGTTCCAGCTGCAGGTGCGCGGCTCAGCCGGTGAGCACTCCGAGGCTGTCGGCGGACTCTACGACATCTCCAACAAGGAGCGCATGGGTCTCACCGAGTTCGATGCTGTCAGCAAGATGAACCACGGCATCGCCGAGCTCATCCGCATGGAGAAGGCGCTCGAGCAAGGCGTCGACACCGAGGTCGTCAGCTACATCGAAGCCGGCTACCAGAAGCTGCAGGGCGACGCCACTTGCCACTCACTGCTGAAGAAGCACCTCACCAAGGAGGTGGTCGACAAGCTCAAGAACATGAGCACTCCGTCATTCGGATCAACTCTGAAGGACGTGATCCAGTCTGGTGAGGAGACTCTGATTTCTTGGTTCTTTCACGTGTTTATTGAATTGTACGCATTGCTAAAACTGAAGTATTCATACCGGCATTTGCTTACAATTTTCAACAATGCACGGATATTGTTTTTGCTGACAAAATTAACGCAGTAATACATTAGTGACCACGGTTCTCATTCAACTGTGCATGCATTCTTTGTACCTTAAAGGGGAATTTCACTGAACTAATTAAAGGTCCTTAAGTACCTGGTTGTCATTGTGCCGTTTAGTGTGTCAGTTTTGATTCAGACTGGTGTATCTGTTTCGATTCACTCTGGTGTATCGGTTTTGATTCACACTGGTGTATCGGTTTTGATTCAGACTGGTGTATCAGTTTTGATTCAGACTGGTGTATCAGTTTTGATTCAGACTGGTGTATCAGTTTTGATTCAGACTGGTGTATCTGTTTCGATTCACACTGGTGTATCATTTAGTACAAATTGATTTACTTACAAATAAGGGTTGGTACTGGAGTTGTTGATAAGCCTGATGTATTTACTTGTTACTGATAGGTTATTCTTGATGAAGAGCATGCAGATGAAGCATATTTTTACGGTTTCTGAACCCTTTAAGTATAATCTTTTGAGCAGTCTCTTCTGAGCTAGTTGGGTATGAGTTTTTGGTTAGGGTGCAATTGAGCAGAAGGGGACACATGTGGTTTTACGGCGCTGTAGTACGTATTTTGTGGTGCTGCAAAAGGGTGTAACAGCATTGGATTAAGTGAAGCAAATTACTGTTTTCAGGCGTGGAGAACCCCGACTCCGGAGTGGGTGTCTACGCTCCCGACGCCGAGGCGTACACGGTGTTCGCCGACCTGTTCGACCCGATCATCGAGGAGTACCATGGAGGCTTCAAGCGGACTGACAGGCACCCGCCGTGCACGCTGGGCGACCCGAACCAGTTCGGTGACGTGGACCCGGAGGGAAAGTACGTCGTGTCGACCCGAATCCGGTGCGGCAGGTCGGTGAAGCAGTTCCCGTTCAACCCGAACATGACGGAGGAGCACTACAAGCAGCTGGAGGAGCTCGTGTCGGGCACGCTGAAGGACATGTCGGGCGAGCTGAAGGGCACGTATTACCCACTGACCGGGATGACCAAGGAGGTGCAGCAGCAGCTGATTGACGACCACTTTTTGTTCAAGGAGGGCGACCGGTTCCTGCAGAAGGCGAACGCGTGCCGCTACTGGCCGACGGGTCGCGGCATCTACCACAACGACAGCAAGACGTTCCTAGTGTGGGTCGGCGAGGAGGACCACATGCGTATAATCTCGATGCAGAAGGGAGGCTGCATCCGGGAGGTCTACGGCCGGCTGGTGAACGCGGTGAACGAGATCGAGAAGCGGATGGCGTTTAGCCACGACGAGCGTCTCGGCTTCCTGACCTTCTGCCCGACGAACCTGGGCACCACGATCCGCGCCTCGGTGCACATCAAGCTGCCCAAGCTGGCCGCTGGAGGCCAGGAAGCTCTGCAGCGCGTGGCCGACCGGTTCCAGCTGCAGGTGCGCGGCTCAGCCGGTGAGCACTCCGAGGCTGTCGGCGGACTCTACGACATCTCCAACAAGGAGCGCATGGGTCTCACCGAGTTCGATGCTGTCAGCAAGATGAACCACGGCATCGCCGAGCTCATCCGCATGGAGAAGGCGCTCGAGCAAGGCGTCGACACCGAGGTCGTCAGCTACATCGAAGCCGGCTACCAGAAGCTGCAGGGCGACGCCACTTGCCACTCACTGCTGAAGAAGCACCTCACCAAGGAGGTGGTCGACAAGCTCAAGAACATGAGCACTCCGTCATTCGGATCAACTCTGAAGGACGTGATCCAGTCTGGTGAGGAGACTCTGATTTCTTGGTTCTTTCACGTGTTTATTGAATTGTACGCATTGCTAAAACTGAAGTATTCATACCGGCATTTGCTTACAATTTTCAACAATGCACGGATATTGTTTTTGCTGACAAAATTAACGCAGTAATACATTAGTGACCACGGTTCTCATTCAACTGTGCATGCATTCTTTGTACCTTAAAGGGGAATTTCACTGAACTAATTAAAGGTCCTTAAGTACCTGGTTGTCATTGTGCCGTTTAGTGTGTCAGTTTTGATTCAGACTGGTGTATCTGTTTCGATTCACTCTGGTGTATCGGTTTTGATTCACACTGGTGTATCGGTTTTGATTCAGACTGGTGTATCAGTTTTGATTCAGACTGGTGTATCAGTTTTGATTCAGACTGGTGTATCAGTTTTGATTCAGACTGGTGTATCTGTTTCGATTCACACTGGTGTATCATTTAGTACAAATTGATTTACTTACAAATAAGGGTTGGTACTGGAGTTGTTGATAAGCCTGATGTATTTACTTGTTACTGATAGGTTATTCTTGATGAAGAGCATGCAGATGAAGCATATTTTTACGGTTTCTGAACCCTTTAAGTATAATCTTTTGAGCAGTCTCTTCTGAGCTAGTTGGGTATGAGTTTTTGGTTAGGGTGCAATTGAGCAGAAGGGGACACATGTGGTTTTACGGCGCTGTAGTACGTATTTTGTGGTGCTGCAAAAGGGTGTAACAGCATTGGATTAAGTGAAGCAAATTACTGTTTTCAGGCGTGGAGAACCCCGACTCCGGAGTGGGTGTCTACGCTCCCGACGCCGAGGCGTACACGGTGTTCGCCGACCTGTTCGACCCGATCATCGAGGAGTACCATGGAGGCTTCAAGCGGACTGACAGGCACCCGCCGTGCACGCTGGGCGACCCGAACCAGTTCGGTGACGTGGACCCGGAGGGAAAGTACGTCGTGTCGACCCGAATCCGGTGCGGCAGGTCGGTGAAGCAGTTCCCGTTCAACCCGAACATGACGGAGGAGCACTACAAGCAGCTGGAGGAGCTCGTGTCGGGCACGCTGAAGGACATGTCGGGCGAGCTGAAGGGCACGTATTACCCACTGACCGGGATGACCAAGGAGGTGCAGCAGCAGCTGATTGACGACCACTTTTTGTTCAAGGAGGGCGACCGGTTCCTGCAGAAGGCGAACGCGTGCCGCTACTGGCCGACGGGTCGCGGCATCTACCACAACGACAGCAAGACGTTCCTAGTGTGGGTCGGCGAGGAGGACCACATGCGTATAATCTCGATGCAGAAGGGAGGCTGCATCCGGGAGGTCTACGGCCGGCTGGTGAACGCGGTGAACGAGATCGAGAAGCGGATGGCGTTTAGCCACTACGAGCGTCTCGGCTTCCTGACCTTCTGCCCGACGAACCTGGGCACCACGATCCGCGCCTCGGTGCACATCAAGCTGCCCAAGCTGGCCGCTGGAGGCCAGGAAGCTCTGCAGCGCGTGGCCGACCGGTTCCAGCTGCAGGTGCGCGGCTCAGCCGGTGAGCACTCCGAGGCTGTCGGCGGACTCTACGACATCTCCAACAAGGAGCGCATGGGTCTCACCGAGTTCGATGCTGTCAGCAAGATGAACCACGGCATCGCCGAGCTGATCAAGATGGAGAAGGAGCTGGATTAGGAATTTTTTTTTAGTTTTTCACTCTGGACTTTATTCTTGTCTTGTCCCCTCGTATTGTTAACTTTTTGTGAGAATCTAACCATATCTTTTCTATTCACCCATACGCTCGTAGCTTTAGGCACTGTTTTAAAGACTTGTTGCTTCTTTCCTTTTCACGGCATGCGTTCATTGTTTAGGTCAGTTTGTTGAAGACAATATTATTTTCTTGCGGTTTCTTTTTTGGCTGCTTTTTAAGGCGCTATTCTGTCTTTTTGAGTACATTTGACTGAGAGTTTGAGTATTCTTTTTTGGTAATGCCCTTTTTTAAAAACAACTGTTAGGAAAGCCTAGAGAGCATAGTTTTTTGGAAGGATTAGATCTGAGCACCTTGCAGCACTACCTGATACCACAGTCCTTACGGATGTTTAGCTTGCGCTATTTTCAGTTTTTGCCTTTGTTTTTGAGTTTCAGATCCTGTTTTGCTTTTTATGCCTTATGTGCCGTGTTTTTTGTTTGAGTGCACCTCTAAAAATTCGAATGCCCCTATAGGAAACCTTTTGAATAATTATAGTTTAAAAATATATATATATATCGATTGTGACGCATATTCTCCGGTTATTACTGCGTTTAGGCTATCCCAAAAAAATTCTTTGCGAGTTTTTCGTTCCTTTAGTCGTTGTAAAGAAGTACAATCTTCTGTAGGAGCGTTGCTTGGTTTATTGTCTTACTGACTGTCATTATGAAATGTACATATCTAATGGCAACAATTGCTAGCTACGTACGTCAGCCTACGGAAAGTTAGCATTGAAACATAACCAAGAATCACCTGATACGAGGAGATGAGCCATACAGAATCTCCGAGCGAAGGAGGCCTGGGTTATCTCCGCTATCCATGTCTATCCATCTCGTTGGTTTGTCTATGGTGGCAGAGAGGTACGCTACTGATTATCACCGCTTATTTAACACTGGGGGAATAGACTAGGCGCACAGGCAAAGTGTATTACATGCTCGAAAATTTGACTTAAAATATGGTGCTACCGCGGTCGCAGCTCAATCTGTTCGCTAGACAACGACACATGAGAACATATACGCTCGTATGCGCGGGCTTACGAGTACGCAAATTGAGTAGGAGCGCAAAATCTGGTAGCAGGGTAGTAGTTGTTGCATACAGAGTGGGGACTTCACGCATCATGCAGCCAATGTACATAACGTATTGGTGTTGCTGCGGCCTGTACATGTACATGTAGTCTTACCGACACGACAGTAATGAATCTGCAAACCAATTGGACATTTACTTATTTAAAGCTGGACAAGTATTTTAATTTTTCCGGAAGGTCACACACACTAGAATAAGTAGATGGGGGCCATGCAAAACAGCTTTCTACTTTCAGTTCAGTAGCAATGAAGAATACATAATCTATTCTAGGAATAAAGGCAGCTGAGATGACTTTGATAAGTTTAGAAGCCCAGCTTGCAGGCGTAAACAGCTTGCTAATTGGTTCAGCCATAAATGTACATTAGCCACTGAATTGTAGAGGTAGAAGGAGTTTGAGGGTTTAAGCTTGGGGGGGTAAGAGACAGTGAAATAAGCCTTGTCTTTAAATAAGAATACTTACTGAACTGAAAGTAGCTTACACGCAAATATGCTGAGTGGTCCATCTAAGAATTACGCTCGTAGATATTCTAGTAGTATCCGTGGGAGATTGATAATGAAAACAGTAGAAAAGTTTTCCGCTAAATGAAAAATGACGACATTATTCTCAAAGTAAAACGCATGTGATGAAGTTGCGGGTAGGGTAAGCCCAGCTAGCTGTAAATAAAACTTAACCATTACCAACGTATTACGTACCTTTGCTTTTGTAGTACATTTATACAGTATGTTCTTTATGTACTGTCATCAGAAATTAAATTTACCATATCAATTACTGAGTAGTTGAGTTCTAGATAAGCATGTAGATCGTTTGAAATTCGATCAAAGTGCGTGCTGTAGCCTATATTATCATTAAATGCTGTACATGAGTACGTTGCATAAAATGAATGACATTTGGTTAGGAATTGCTAGGAGCATAATTAACATCAATATTTCGTTTTACAACCTCCTGGGGCTGGGTGGTTTTTTTATGCATTTTTGTGACTTTTACGCAGCTACAAACATATCTTCGCGCTGCTTATCTGGCGATTATTTAAAAATTACTATTTCGCGGAATTTTTTTACTCGATGAGTTAAAATTTTACATTAGCTTTGTTTGCACTCATAAACTCAATGTCCCCGACGCCTTTCCTTGCCTTGACGGGATGGATTGGAACTTTTGAGTAGAAAGACATCATAATATTTGGAATTTTATTTATGCGTTGTAGGTCTTTAATAGCCTAAGTTTAATTGCTCTCAACCGACATGTAATTCAGTAATTCTAATTGGAGTTGATAATAGTTCTTTGGCTCAATATAAAAAAAATGACTACAATTAAGCCTTTATATACTACTTAAATCCAACACTAATTGGATTTGTATCTCTATATAAAATTATCATTTATCTGATAGAGTGAAAACTTAGCATTTATCTTAATGGGAATGGTCTATTGCCATTGAGTCCTTAGAATATATGGCAATGTTTTTATATTTAATTAAATTATTTTGACACAGATTTCTTTTTAGTTGCAATGTCCAATTTCAAAATTTATTTAGGAAAGTATTGGAAAATTTTTCCAAATTTTTTTGAAAAATGTTGCATCCTGATTGCAAAAAAACTTTAAAAACCTAGTGCTAGCACCAGAAAAAACATTTTTCTTTCCTTTTCAGTTTTAAAAAACAGTTTTTAAAAAATAAATTTTATGCATCAGGATTCAGGATATTGTGGGTGGGCAGGGCCCCACATCCACGGTGGTGCAGCGTACAATTATGTGTCGTAGCATGCCATTGCACACCATGGGATACTTTCTCTAAACCGTGGTACGCCATGTATGCCAAAATTGGCCCAAAATTTCCCTGTGTACGCCGAAATTTTCTAGGTAAAATGCCATCTTCCTGACTGTAGTGCTAGAATACAAAATCACTTCCTATTTAGCTATATTGCTTATGTATGGCTATAGTATTCCTACTTCACAAAAAAATAGATTTTGACTCTAAATCTTAAATAGGCAAACTAAAATGAGTTTAATAAAGTATAAATAAGATATAAAGTCTTTCTTTCAAACATAAGTGTGTTTATTATAAAAGCACCTATTTCCTAAGTATTACTTAGGTAAAATTGATACTAGAAGAAGTCATTTAGATAAGAATGAAAAAGGTCATTAATGGTTTTATACTAGCTATAAAACTGAATGGTTCCTAAAAATATTTATTGTTATTAGTATTATACAATAATAAAAATTGATCAAAAATGAGTAACTAGACAAAAACTAGACTAGTAAAAATTATTATAAATAATTTAGATTGAGATATAACTAATAAATACACTTGTTTATGGTAAATAAACTATAGGCTTAGCAAACTAATTAAGTTTGATTATTTAATTGTTAGTTAATATACCAGTTTTTTATAGCCATTGTTTATTAATGTTTAATATTATAAAATATTGTCTTTAAATATACCTAAGTCTATACTTTTATATTTTTAAAGTCAAATTTCTTTATTTGTTTATAAAGTTTATTTAAACTTAATTAATACTATCTTTATTTGATATAAATTTAAATTTAAAATCATTCAATGAGCAAAATGTAGCATTAAAATGTGATTTTTTTTCTATTTTTTTAATATTTAGCAAAAGAAATAAGGATGTATATATAGTATATCATAATAGGCATATTTATCTAAAAGAGATATTTTTGAGTAGGGCTTGCAAATTGAACAAATTTAACAGCTTAAATATAGCAAATTCTTAATATTTATTATTAATATCTTATTACAGACATACATTAGTTTGTTTATAGAAAATATGACCTAATTTTCATAATTCCACTTGAAATATTTACCAATGGTAAAAATTGCAGCTAATATTAGAATCTTTATTATTTAAGTATAGAAAGTATTCTTATTATGGCAATATTAGCAGGGAATACCTAGGAAGAGGCAGAGGCAGTTGCCCCCCATTTTTGGCAGACAAGAAATGAAAAGAAAGGACAAAGTGCATTTTTGCCAAAATCAAAGTTCTTCAAGCCTATGGAATTGTTAAAACCCACAGAAAGTTTTTTTTCTATTTTATAATTGACTCAATTATTACCACTTGTAATATTGGGCCTGTCACTAAACTAATCTAGAATCAAGTGTAAAATTTTGAATATAATTTACTGTAGCCAGCCAGGGCAAGACTGGCATGTCTTTCATCAGCCGCATTCTGAAGCCCTCGACACGCCCTGGTGAGGCAGAAACTGCTGCGGGGTCGCCATCGCTGCTGCCATCTCAGCAGCCGCAGCAGCAGGGCAAGCCAAAGCAGCTGGCGCAGCGCCGGCCTGTTAGAAGCCAGGCGGTGGAGCCGGCAGACACGCTAAAGATTGTCATCCGCGGCGACAGTAGCGTTGGCAAGTCCTGCCTGCTGGCGCGCCTGCAGGGTGGCGCCTTCATTGAGGAGTACGCGCCAACTGAGCGCCCGCGCTCCGCTATCATTCGCTGGAAATGCGACTCCAGATCTGCCACGCTGCAGGTGTGGGACGCCGTGGACTCCGGGCGGCCCAGGCGGGCTCGGGCGGGTCTGAAACTGGCCAACGACTGCGACAATCGAAGTCCGGGAGGTGCTGCTTCGGGTGAGAGAGACTGTCTAACATTTAAGAGTGCGGGATGGATCTGGGATTCGCTTTCGAGCAGGTTAGGATCATATCTTGTCCTGTTAAGAGCTGTCTGTTATGCCGGGATGTTCAGTCCATATCCTTGAATCCCCACAGCTGCTGTCAGCGGCGGCTCAGCCGGCAGCGACGAAGCGGCAGCGGCCGCAGCCTACGCTGGCTGCCACGGCGTGGTGCTGATGCTGGACATGACGAAGGCCTGGACGATGGCCTACGTAGAGCGGGAGCTGGCCAGGGCGCCGCCGGACCTGCCGGTGCTGGTTCTGGCCAATCACCGAGACATGGGGCACCACCGGAGCGTCACCGCCGACCAGGCCCGCATGGCCATCCGGGAGAGCGGCCGGCGGCTCGAGATCACCCGCTACGCCGAGTCCTCCATGCGAAATGGCTACGGGCTGAAGTATGTGCACCGGTTCCTCTGCCTGCCCTACCTCTGCGCTCAGCGACAGCGACTATTGCAGCGGCTAGAAGCCAACACCGAGGACAGGACTACCGCTGTGCTGGAGCTGCAGCTCGAAGAGGAGGAGAGTCGCCAGGCCAATGATGGGTGCGTTTTCTGGCATATCTTTGCTGGGTTGGACGGTGGAGTCTGGGGGATTGGAGTGTCTAGGATGGAGTCTGGAGCGGATTGGAGTGTCTAGGATGGAGTCTGGGGGATTGGAGTGTCTAGGATGGAATCTGGGGGATTGGAGTGTCTAGGATGGAGTCTGGGGGATTGGAGTGTCTAGGATGGAGTCTGGAGCGGATTGGAGTGTCTAGGATGGAGTCTGGGGGATTGGAGTGTCTAGGATGGAGTCTGGGGGATTGGAGTGTCTAGGATGGAGTCTGGAGCGGATTGGAGTGTCTAGGATGGAGTCTGGGGGATTGGAGTGTCTAGGATGGAGTCTGGGGGATTGGAGTGTCTAGGATGGAGTCTGGGGGGATTGAAGTGTCTAGGATGGAGTCTGGGGATTGGAATGTCTAGGATGGAGTCTGGGCGGATTGGAGTGTCTAGAATGGAGTCTGGGGGATTGGAGTGTCTAGGATGGAGTCTGGGGATTGGAGTGTCTAGGATGGAGTCTGGGGATTGGAGTGTCTAGGATGGAGTCTGGGGGATTGGAGTGTCTAGGATGGAGTCTGGGGGATTGGAGTGTCTAGGATGGAGTCTGGGGGATTGGAGTGTCTAGGATGGAGTCTGGGGGATTGGAGTGTCTAGGATGGAGTCTGGAGCGGATTGGAGTGTCTAGGATGGAGTCTGGAGCGGATTGGAGTGTCTAGGATGGAGTCTGGGGGATTGGAGTGTCTAGGATGGAGTCTGGGGGATTGGAGTGTCTAGGATGGAGTCTGGGGGATTGAAGTGTCTAGGATGGAGTCTGGGGATTGGAATGTCTAGGATGGAGTCTGGGCGGATTGGAGTGTCTAGAATGGAGTCTGAGGAGGTTTGGAAGGCGAATTGATTTAACAGGGGTGGGTTTTGGTTAGTTTAAATAAGTGTATTTTGCTATTAGAAAGCTAAACCA
The DNA here is from genome assembly GCA_002269645.1 of Macrostomum lignano. Classification (NCBI taxonomy): domain Eukaryota; kingdom Metazoa; phylum Platyhelminthes; family Macrostomidae; genus Macrostomum; species Macrostomum lignano. The sequence continues at coordinate 24,304 of NIVC01001443.1, read as the reverse complement.
AAACGACAGGCTTACAACTGTATTTGTTTAATTTATTGTTAGTAGCACGTAACGGACATTATAATCGCTATCTGATATAACAAGAAAAACACGCTGTTAATAACCGTTCTATTTGTTTTGTTTAATTGCAGGATGGATCACACACGTTCAAAAAAGAAAGAAGACGCATCGAGAATTTCCGATTCCAGGTAAGTAACATCCAATTTTATTAAGAATTGATTTTTTTGTATCTAGCTGGGCTATGGCCTATGGGTACCGAGTATTTGTTTTAAAATTTCAATATAAAGTTGCAATATAAATGCAAATGCATTTTTTAATTCATGTTTAATTTAAAATTGTTGTTTGAAAATTTCTGAAGCATCTACTTTATATATTTAATATTTCAAAAGGCATACGGCATGCATTTGCGGCTTGTAAAACCTTGGCCGATATGTATCGAAAACACTTTTCACGCCTACAAAATTTTGCTAGGTATGAGTTTTCTATTGTTAAATTTATAATGAGTTTTTAATGAGCTGTTGTTCAACATTTTTAAAGAGAAAATCAAAACAAAATCTAAAATACTTAGTTTGTAGAATTTTTTCATTTTTGATTAAAAAAATAAAATCGCAAAAAGTTTTTGTCAGAAGTGGGATTCGAACCCACGCCCTCAGAAGAGGACTGCGACCTGAACGCAGCGCCTTAGACCGCTCGGCCATCCTGACCTGAGAGAAGAAGGTGCTGCATTTCTATTATATAGTTGAGTGTAGGCGTGTTTTCGCGTGTACAGTAGTCGGTATCGATCTGCTTCATAAATCATTGAGCGAAATCAGACGGCTTCCAATAAAATTAGCGATGCTATAAAGTGCAGGAGGGCAATATTAAATTAAATATCCTCTACTCTACTCTATCTCCAACTTGACCCAGCCAACAACAGACTTCGGTCACCGACGCCGCGCCTAAGACCCCGTCTCCGCTCAGTCCGCTGCCGTCACAGTCACCTCCCGCTGTTGTCGGTCGATTATCCGCGCCGCCCGCCCGTCTGATTCCCGGCGCCGAGCAGTACCTGATGGAGCTGCGTCGCGCTCAGCTACCCCAGCCTCCGCAGCCGCCTTCGCCGCAATCTCAGCAGCCTCAGCCTCCGCCTCATCATCAGCCAAAGCTGCCGTCTTCGCCGACGCCGCCGCCGCTGTCGCCGAGCCGACCCGAGCCGGCTGGAGCGGATGATGAAAGGAGCAGCCAGTCCTCCAGTCAGCGCAGCCCGACTGCTGCTGACGCTGCCGAGGTCGGCGTCGATGCGATCGACGGCGTCGCGAATGCGGATGTCGATGTCGCCGACGATGTCGACAGCGATGACGCTTTACCCGGAGCTGTCGTGTCGACCCGCTTTGACGATGTTGCTGAACTGGATGATTCTGCAGTGGCTGCTTTTGCTGCTGATGCCGATGCTGTTGATGGCGATGGTGATGAAGCTGAGGATGCTGAGCAGGTAGAGACGGTCGCAGTGCCGCCTGCCCCTGCTCCGGTGATTGACTGGGGACCTCTCTTGGCCAAGTAAGTTTGGAAACGATATATTTAGATAGGAACAATTGCTGACAGAAAGCTTTTGCGTGTTGTGGTCAATATTGAGCCATTTTTGTGTCATCATCGCCTTCTGTTTGTGCTCTAGTTAGTTAACTTTGTGTGGGACATTGTTGTCCTCAGGAGGGTCATATTGTATGATCGCTTTGGGTCATCTCTGCCCACCCACTAGGGGGACTATGAGTCATCACCTCTCCCTAAAAAGGTTCATTTTGAGTTTAAAAATGATAATTTTGTGTCATTGCTGTCACAAAAAGGGTCATTGTATGGGTCGTTGGTCATCGCCGTTCTCAGAATGGTCATTGTGTGGGTTATTTCTGTCCCCAGTATGGTCACTGTAAGGGTCATCGCTGTTCTCAGAATGGTCAAAGTGTGGGTCATCGCTGTCCTCAGAATGGTCATTGTATGGGTCATTGCTGTCCCCAGTATGGTCACTGTAAGGGTCATCGCTGTTCTCAGAATGGTCATAGTGTGGGTCATCGCTGTCCTCAGAATAGTCATTGCATGGGTCATTGCTGTCCCCAAAATGGTCACTGTAAGGGTCATCGCTGTTCTCAGAATGGTCATAGTGTGGGTCATTGCTGTCCCAGAATGGTCACTGTAAGGGTCATCGCTGTTCTCAGAATGGTCATAGTGTGGGTCATCGCTGTCCTCAGAATGGTCATTGCATGGGTCATTGCTGTCCCCAAAATGGTCACTGTAAGGGTCATCGCTGTTCTCAGAATGGTCATAGTGTGGGTCATTGCTGTCCCAGAATGGTCACAGTGTGCATCATCTCTCTCCAGAAGGGTCACTTTGTAGGTCATCGCTCCCCAAGGCCTATTACGGTCTGTGTGCTGATCGTCTATTGACAGAAGACTCTCTTGTCTTGATAAGTTCAACATTGGCTCACACTACCAGGTACGAAGACGAGCCGGCAGAGTCTCAGGTTCTGCCCGAGCCGTCAGCTGAGGAGCAAAAGCAGCAGACCAAGAAGAAGCGAAAGAAGAAGACAAAGCAGCAACAGCAGCAGCAGCCGGTGGAGCCGGAACAGCCCGAGCCTCCGGTCAGGCCGAAGTCAAAGTCAAAATCGAAAGTCAAACCAGAAAAGTCGGTCAAGACAAAGTCGGGCAAGCGAGCAATTGCTTCTGAGCAGCAACAGCAGCAGCAGCAGCCGAAAGCAGTTCTGTCCAAAGAGGAAGAGGAGCTGGAGCGGTTTCTAAATGAATAAAACCTCAGCGTCAGCAAGCCATTTCAGTTGACCCAAGAGATGCATGGATTTCAACAGTGATCGATTTTCTTGTCTCTCCCCCTCTCTCTGTTCCGCTCTGCTTTTTGCATTTCTTCAACTCGAATTGTGAGCGCAATGAGCCATCGATTCAATCCATTTGCCTACCGTATTGTGGTCAACGATTTGTTAAAGTTAGTCTGTCCCAGCATTCTATACTACTGATAAGGTCTGCGTATTAGTAGTGACACGCGGTTGCGGTATTTTAGCCTGGTGTTTCCTATAATTGATTATCTTATTGATTGTTTTCTGTTGAATTTCGCTCTATCCGAATCTGGAAATATTTTTCTGTCTCTTGATTGATGATAGTATTGATCACAAAACTAGTTTGATTCCTCACCTGCCGCCTGATGCCAATTAGTGTCTATCTTCATGCCAGCAGGCACTTGCTTTCTGTCAGTGTCTGTCAATCTGTGTCTGTCTTGACTGTTGTCTCTGAGATTCGCCTTTCGCGCTGGACTTTGTAAACGCGTTTACAGAAATTGAAAAAAAACTAATTATCTTCCTTCTGCCTGTTGTCGGCTAGCTAATCTTTCTAATATTATATAAAGTCATATTCATATTTTGTGTCTTTTGTCTGAATCTTATGCTTGATTTTGTTCTGTGCTTTTTTAAATGCATGCAGGGTTATTATGGATATTATGGATACTGTTGACAAGCAGACAGGTAGCTGGACTGGTAGATAGGATAGACTGGTAGATAGAATGGACTGGTAGATAGGCTGGTAGACCAGTCTTCCTTACTGTCTACCCTAGATAGTATAGACTGGTGGATAGGATAGACTGGTGGATAGGATAGACTGGTAGATAGGATAGACTGGTAGATAGGATAGACTGGTAGATAGGATAGACTGGTAGATAGGATAGACTGGTAGATAGAATGGACTGGTAGATAGAATGGACTGGTAGATAGGCTGGTAGACCAGTCTTCCTTACTGTCTACCCTAGATGGTATAGACTGGTGGATAGGATAGACTGATACATAGGATAGATTGGTATAGACTGGTAGATAGGATACACTGGTAGATAGGATACATTGGTAGATAGGATACACTGGTAGATATAGAGAGACATGTGGACAGATAGACAGGTAGGCGCGACAATGACATTTGATAGACAGGTGGATAAGGAGGCAGGCAGGCACTGCCAGAGTTCGAATGCTTCATGCCCGGACGCCCCCGCAGTTGCGTCGTTCGCTTCACCGTCTCTGCCAGCTGGCGGTCGCGCCGGCCCCAGCAAGCGGCCTCCGCTGCCGCGGCCTGGCGGGCGCCACCACCACCTACCTCGACGTGTCGGTGCCACAGGACGATCCCACGGTGGCCCGGCTGTACCAGGCGGTGCTGAACCAGCAGCGAACCGGCCTGGCGCAGGCCATCACTCTGGTGGAGTCGCGCCATCCGGAGAAGCAGGCGCGGGGCCAGGCGCTGGTGAACCGGCTGCTGAAACACCTGGCCCAGCGGCAGCACAAGCGCTGCTTCCGTGTTGGCATCACCGGGACCCCGGGCGCGGGCAAGTCCACCTTTATCGAGTGCATTGGCCAGGACCTCGTAAAGCGGCAAGGCAAGCGAATCGCCGTGCTCACGGTGAGTCTACCCTTACTGTCTACCCAGTCTCCCTACTGTCTACCCAATATCCCTTACTATCTACCCAGTCACCCTACTGTCTACCCAGTCTCCCTTACTGTCTACCCAGTCTCCCTTACTGTCTACTCAGTCTCCCTTACTGTCTACCCAGTCTCCCTTACTGTCTACCCAGTCTCCCTTACTGTCTACTCAGTCTCCCTTACTGTCTACCCAGTCTCCCTTACTGTCTACCCAGTCTCCCTTACTGTCTACCCAGTCTCCCTTACTGTCTACCCAGTCTCCCTTACTGTCTACCCAGTCTCCCTTACTGTCTACCCAGTCTCCCTTACTGTCTACCCAGTCTCCCTTACTGTCTACCCAGTCTCCCTTACTGTCTACCCAGTCTCCCTTACTGTCTACCCAGTCTCCCTTACTGTCTACCCAGTCTCCCTTACTGTCTACCCAGTCTCCCTTACTGTCTACCCAGTCTCCCTTACTGTCTACCCAGTCTCCCTTACTGTCTACCCAGTCTCCCTTACTGTCTACCCATCTCTCTGTCTATTCTTCTCTCTACTTTTCTGACTCAAATTGCTCCAATCTCTTTTTTAAACCAGTGCTTTCAAAATATTGTTTGCCCTAAATTTCAGGTGGACCCGAGTTCAGGCGCCACAGGCGGCTCGTTGCTAGGCGACGCTACCCGCATGCCGGAGCTGTGCGTGCACCCCAGCGCGTTTGTTCGCTCAACTCCCAGCGGCGGCAGTCTCGGCGGCGTGGCCCGCTACACCCAGAATGCGGCTGTGCTGTGCGAGGCGGCGGGATTTGACTGCCTGCTGATTGAGACTATGGGCGTGGGCCAGGCTGAGTACCAGGTGAGGCTCACGAGGCTGAGAGCTGAGAATGGGTGTACAGGTGATGAACAGGTGGGGAACAGACGGATGGGTATAGGAGACGGATACAGGGGTAGGGAAGACGTCTATAGGGGTAGGGGAGACGGATAGAGGGGTAGGGGAGACGGATGGAGGGGTAGGGGAGACGGATGGAGGGGTAGGGGAGACGGATGGAGGGGTAGGGGAGACGGATAGAGGGGTAGGGGAGATGGATAGAGGGGTAGGGGAGACGGATAAAGGGGTAGGGGAGACGGATAGAGGGGTAGGGGAGACGGATAAAGGGGTAGGGGAGACGGATAGAGGGGTAGGGGAGATGGATAGAGGGGTAGGGGAGATGGATAAAGGGGTAGGGGAGACGGATAGAGGGGTAGGGGAGACGGATAAAGGGGTAGGGGACACGGATGGAGGGGTAGAGGAGATGGATGGAGGGGTAGGGGAGACGGATAGAGGGGCAGGGGACACGGATGGAGGGGTAGGGGAGACGGATAGAGGGGCAGGGGACACGGATGGAGGGGTAGGGGAGACGGATAGAGGGGCAGGGGACACGGATGGAGGGGTAGAGGAGACGGACAGATGAGTCGCCAATCCTTACAAAGTGCGCCGCCCGCGCCCACTCGCCAGGTTAATGACATGGTAGACATGTTCCTGCTGCTGCAATCGCCTGGCGGTGGCGACGAGCTGCAAGGAGTGAAGCGCGGCGTCATGGAGGTGGCGGACCTGGTGGTGGTGACCAAGTGCGACGGCAACCTCATCCCCGCGGCCAACCACGCGGCCACGGAGCTCAGCAGGGCCCTGCGCACCTACCAGCGCATGAAGCACCCGCTGTCTGGCTGGCGGCCCCGCGTCCTCCGCTGCTCCGCCCTGACTGGCGAGGGCGTGCCGGAGGTTTGGCAGACTGTGATGGAGTTTTTGGAGCGGGTGACCGACTCTGGCGAGCTGGTGCAGCACCGGGTGGCCCAGCTGGAGAAGTGGATGTGGCTTCACGTGCGCGAGCACCTGATGGACCTGTTTAGGGAGAGTCCGGCTGTCGCAGCCACCCTGCCGGCGCTGCTTGACGAGTTGCGCCAAGGCCTGAAGTCTCCCGGCAACGCGGCCGACCTGCTGCTGCGCTGCTTCCTGGAGAACCGGGCCAGATAAATTCCCGCGATTGAACGCAAAACCTGTAATAAGAGTAAATTGTCTACTGACTACTGGCAGTAGAGTAATTAGCAGCGTATATTTATGTTTTATTTTATCTGTGTGTAGCCCTTTTCTCTACAAGCTTCAGCTGCTCTTGCCATGGCTTTTCGATGTGGTGAGAGCATTAGCTTAGTGCAGGCGCCGGCAAACTTTTTTTACCCAAAGGGTCAGATAAAGAATCCAGCGCATGACTGTGGCCCAGGAGAGAAGAGAGAAGAGAAGAAAGAGAGGAGAGAAGGGAGAGGAGAGGAGAGAGAGGAGAGGAAGGGGGTGAGAAGGTAAGAGAGAGGAGAGAAGACAAAAGTGAGGAGAGAAGAGAAAGAGAGGAGAGAAGAGAAAGAAGGGAAGAGAAGAGAGAGGAGAGGAGAGAAGGAGGAGGAGAGAGGAGAGGAGAGAAGGAAGAGAGAGGAGAGGAGAGAGGGAAGAAGAGAGAGGAGAGGAGAGAGGGAAGAAGAGAGAGGAGAGGAGAGAGGGAAGAAGAGAGAGGAGAGGAGAGAGGGAAGAAGAGAGAAGAGAGGAGAGAGGGAAGAAGAGAGGAGAGGAGAGAGGGAAGAAGAGAGAAGAGAGGAGAGAGGGAAGAAGAGAGAGGAGAGGAGAGAGGGAAGAAGAGAGAGGAGAGGAGAGAGGGAAGAAGAGAGAGGAGAGGAGAGAGGGAAGAAGAGAGAGGAGAGGAGAGAGGGAAGAAGAGAGAGGAGAGGAGAGAGGGAAGAAGAGAGAGGAGAGGAGAGAGGGAAGAAGAGAGAGGAGAGGAGAGGAGAGAGGGAAGAAGAGAGAGGAGAGAAGAGAGAGGAGAGGGGAGAAGGGAGAGGAGAGAGGGAAGGAGAGAGAGGAGAGGAGAGGAGAGAGGGAAGGAGAGGAGAGGAGAGGAGAGAAGGGAGAGGAGAGCATATTAGAGAGAAGGGAGAAGAGATACAAGCCTTGAGCGGGCCGGATTGGTATATCGTGAAAGGACCCCGAGGGCCGGAGTTGCCGACCCCTTGGCTTAGTGACTAAAATTGTCTAGAAATTGTCTTTTATTCTAATCTCATACCGCAACATACAACCCCTACAAAACGAAAGATCTTAGAGCCAACAACGCTTTCATGTTGTATTTTTTAATGTGCTTTTTTGCTGAACTGGAATGAACTGGAGCAATCTTTTTTTAATTATTATAAATCCCTTTAAGTACACCGAGCCCAGATTGCACTGGAGAGTTATTATTAGTGTCAATTAGTTGCTATTAATAGAATTAATTTAATTTAGTCAAAATCCTTTGTAAGCCTCTTGCACCGTTTTACTTGCTTTTATTTTTTGACCTGATTGAGACCAGATCTGACCTGACTGAGACCAGATCTGACCTGACTGAGACCAGATCTGACCTGACTGAGACCAGATCTGACCTGACTGAGACCAGATCTGACCTGACTGAGACCAGATCAGACCTGACTGATGCCAGAGACAAGACCAGACAGATACCAGAGACAAGACCAGACAGATACCAGAGACAAGACCAGACAGATTCCGGACAAGACCAGACAGATACCGGAGACAAGACCAGACAGATACCAGAAACAAGACCAGACAGATACCGGACAAGATCAGAGACCAGACAATGAGACAGATACCAGAGACAAGACCAGACAGATACCAGAGACAAGACCAGACAGATACCGGACAAGACCAGACAGATACCGGACAAGACCATACAGATACCAGAGACAAGGCTAGACAGATACCGGACAAGACCAGACAGATACCAGACAAGATCAGAGACCAGACTTTTATTTTTTGACCTGATTGAGACCAGATCTGACCTGACTGAGACCAGATCTGACCTGACTGAGACCAGATCTGACCTGACTGAGACCAGATCTGACCTGACTGAGACCAGATCAGACCTGACTGATGCCAGAGACAAGACCAGACAGATACCAGAGACAAGACCAGACAGATACCAGAGACAAGACCAGACAGATTCCGGACAAGACCAGACAGATACCGGAGACAAGACCAGACAGATACCAGAAACAAGACCAGACAGATACCGGACAAGATCAGAGACCAGACAATGAGACAGATACCAGAGACAAGACCAGACAGATACCAGAGACAAGACCAGACAGATACCGGACAAGACCAGACAGATACCGGACAAGATCAGAGACCAGACAATGAGACAGATACCAGAGACAAGACCAGACAGATACCGGACAAGATCAGAGACCAGACAATGAGACAGATACCAGAGACAAGACCAGACAGATACCAGAGACAAGACCAGACAGATACCGGACAAGACCAGACAGATACCAGAGACAAGGCTAGACAGATACCGGACAAGACCAGACAGATACCAGACAAGATCAGAGACCAGACAATGAGACAGATACCAGAGACAAGACCAGACAGATACCAGAGACAAGACCAGACAGATACCGGACAAGACCAGACAGATACCGGACAAGATCAGAGACCAGACAATGAGACAGATACCAGAGACAAGACCAGACAGATACCGGACAAGATCAGAGACCAGACAATGAGACAGATACCAGAGACAAGACCAGACAGATACCAGAGACAAGACCAGACAGATACCGGACAAGACCAGACAGATACCAGAGACAAGGCTAGACAGATACCGGACAAGACCAGACAGATACCAGACAAGATCAGAGACCAGACAATGAGACAGATACCAGAGACAAGACCAGACAGATACCAGAGACAAGACCAGACAGATACCGGACAAGACCAGACAGATACCGGACAAGATCAGAGACCAGACAATGAGACAGATACCAGAGACAAGACCAGACAGATACCGGACAAGATCAGAGACCAGACAATGAGACAGATACCAGAGACAAGACCAGACAGATACCGGACAAGATCAGAGACCAGACAATGAGACAGATACCAGAGACAAGACCAGACAGATACCGGACAAGATCAGACAGATACCAGACAAGATCAGAGACCAGACAATGAGACAGATACCAGAGACAAGACCAGACAGATACCAGAGACAAGGCTAGACAGATACCGGACAAGACCAGACAGATACCGGACAAGATCAGAGACCAGGCAATGAGACAGATACCACTAGTAGCTAAGAGCAGCTAGCAGCACTTGCAACTTTAAGAGGCCGAGCCAGAGCACTGTAGAACAGAACTCGGCAAACTCTGGCAGACAAAGAACCAGAGAAAGACCAGTCACAGAGAGACAGACAGATACCAGAGACAAGGCTAGACAGATACCGGACAAGACCAGACAGATACCAGAGATCAGAGACCAGACAATGAGACAGATACCAGAGACAAGACCAGACAGATACCAGAGACAAGACCAGACAGATACCGGACAAGATACACAAGATCAGACCAGACAATGAGACAGATACCAGAGACAAGACCAGACAGATACCGGACAAGATCAGAGACCAGACAATGAGACAGATACCAGAGACAAGACCAGACAGATACCGGACAAGATCAGAGACCAGACAATGAGACAGATACCAGAGACAAGACCAGACAGATACCGGACAAGATCAGACAGATACCAGACAAGATCAGAGACCAGACAATGAGACAGATACCAGAGACAAGACCAGACAGATACCAGAGACAAGGCTAGACAGATACCGGACAAGACCAGACAGATACCGGACAAGATCAGAGACCAGGCAATGAGACAGATACCACTAGTAGCTAAGAGCAGCTAGCAGCACTTGCAACTTTAAGAGGCCGAGCCAGAGCACTGTAGAACAGAACTCGGCGGCCCTGTGGAAACTCTGGCAGACAAAGCCGCGCAACTCAGAAAAGTGAAAGCTGACGAGGCGGCGGAGTCAGCGATCCGAATTTCGAGTGCTGTCCCGGAGTCTTTGTTCCCCCCCCCCCTGGCTGCCATGCGGCTCCGGATTGCGTTTGCGCCCGTCACAGCCAGCCAGACCTTCTTGGCACCGGGAAGTTCGGATGCAGGGCGGATGGCTGAGAAGTGGAAGGAGGAGCCGGGAAGTAGGCGGGCGCTCCGGAGTTGGCCGAGTAGAAAAACCTCCCTGACAGGCCGGGCCGGGCCGGCCGGCTTTACGCGTCGCCAACTTTTCCTTTCGCATCGGGCGCCTATAAGATGATGGGTGGGAGGAGGAGGAGTCTGCAGTAGGGGAAAGGTGACGATGCTGAGTTGCGCGGCAGCTGGTCGCATTTGCATAACTGTCTGAGATTGAGCAGCCCCTCGCATTATATTTATATACACCATAGCTATTGGCTTCAATGTCAATGGGCCCGCGAATTTTCTGGTCGAATGCGTCCTCATTTATGCGGTCTTCGAGGACTGGTGGGCCGATTTTTTTCACAGCCAACACCTCCCCCCCACGCCTCAGCCTTGGCAGTTCTTCAATTCTGTCAAGACGGCGCCAGGGATCTCAGTCAGTCAATAAAATATCGCATTTGTCACACTGACAGGCGGCGGCCGGGCTGTCCTGGCATTCAAAGGGCACTCGCGGCTAGCAATGGTCCGACAGCTGGGCTGGAGACGGTCGCTAGAGTCGCGTATCTCGCCTCGCCGAAGGCCGTTGGGGGATTGGTTTGTCTGTCCCGCAGTTGTCGGAGCTTGTCAATTTTTTCCGTGTTTTATTAATTACTCTATTTTTGGCAGACTTGCTTATCTGTCAGGGGGCGCTACCTTGGGGACACCATCGTCAGGGGTGCCACCTTGGGGACACCATCGTCAGGGCCGCCATCTTGGGGACACCATCGTCAGGGCGGCCATCTTGGGGACACCATTGTCAGGGGCGCCACCTTGGGGACACCATTGTCAGGGGCGCCATCTTAGGGACACCATCTTCAGGGGCGCCACTTTGGGGACACCATCTTCAGGGGCGCCACCTTGGGACACCATCTTCAGGGGCGCCATCTTGGGGACACCATCTTCAGGGGCGCCACCTTGGGGACACCATCTTCAGGGGCGCCATCTTGGGGACACCATCTTCAGGGGCGCCACCTTGGGGACACCATCTTCAGGGGTGCCACCTCGGGGACACCATTGTCAGGGGCGCCATCTTAGGGACACCATCTTCAGGGGCGCCACTTTGGGGACACCATCTTCAGGGGCGCCACCTTGGGGACACCATCCTCAGGGGCGCCACCTTGGGGACACCATCTTCAGGGGCGCCATCTTGGGGACACCATCTTCAGGGGCGCCATCTTGGGGACACCATTGTCAGGGGCGCCATCTTGGGGACACCATCTTCAGGGGCGCCACCTTGGGGACACCATCTTCAGGGGCGCCATCTTGGGGACACCATCTTCAGGGGCGCCACCTTGGGGACACCATCTTCAGGGGCGCCACCTTGAAGACACCATCTTCAGGGGCGCCACCTTGAAGACACCATCTTCAGGGGCGCCACCTTGGGGACACCATTGTCAGGGGCACCATCTTGGGGACACCATCTTCAGGGGTGCCACCTCGGGGACACCATCTTCAGGGGCGCCACCTCGGGGACACCATTGTCAGGGGCGCCACCTCGGGGACACCATTGTCAGAGGCGCCATTTTGGGGACACCATTGTCAGAGGCGCCATCTTGGGGACACCATTGTCAGAGGCGCCATCTTGGGGACACCATCTTCAGGGGCGCCACCTTGGGGACCCCATCGTCAGGGGCGCCACCTTGGGGACACCATCTTCAGGGGCGCCATCTTGGGGACATCATCGTCAGGGCGGCCATCTTGGGGACACCATCTTCAGGGGTGCCACCTCGGGGACACCATTGTCAGGGGCGCCATCTTAGGGACACCATCTTCAGGGGCGCCACCTTGGGGACACCATCTTCAGGGGCGCCACCTTGGGGACACCATCCTCAGGGGCGCCACCTTGGGGACACCATCTTCAGGGGCGCCATCTTGGGGACACCATCTTCAGGGGCGCCACCTTGGGGACACCATCTTCAGGGGCGCCATCTTGGGGACACCATCTTCAGGGGCGCCACCTTGGGGACACCATCTTCAGGGGCGCCACCTTGGGGACACCATTGTCAGGGGCGCCATCTTGGGGACACCATTGTCAGAGGCGCCATCTTGGGGACACCATCTTCAGGGGCGCCACCTTGGGGACCCATCGTCAGGGGCGCCATCTTGGGGACACCATCTTCAGGGGTGCCACCTCGGGGACACCATCTTCAGGGGCGCCACCTCGGGGACACCATTGTCAGGGGCGCCACCTCGGGGACACCATTGTCAGAGGCGCCATCTTGGGGACACCATTGTCAGAGGCGCCATCTTGGGGACACCATTGTCAGAGGCGCCATCTTGGGGACACCATCTTCAGGGGCGCCATCTTGGGGACACCATTGTCAGGGGCGCCATCTTGGGGACACCATTGTCAGGGGCGCCGCCAATTTGGGGACACCATTGTCAGGGGCGCCGCCAATTTGGGGACACCATTGTCAGGGGCGCCATCTTGGGGACACCATTGTCAGGGGCGCCGCCAATTTGGGGACACCATTGTCAGGGGCGCCGCCAATTTGGGGACACCATTGTCAGGGGCGCCGCCAATTTGGGGACACCATTGTCAGGGGCGCCGCCAATTTGGGGACACCATTGTCAGGGGCGCCACCCTGGGGACACCATCGTCAGGGGCGCCATCTTGGGGACACCATCGTCAGGGGCACCACCTTAAGGACACCATTGCCAGGGACGCCGTTAATTTGGGGACACCATTGTAGATACCATTGTCAGGGGCGCCGCTAATTTGGGGACACCATTGTCAGGGGCGCCGCCAATTTGGGGACACCATTGTCAGGGGCGCCGCCAATTTGGGGACACCATTGTCAGGGGCGCCACCTTGGGGACACCATCGTCAGGGGCGCCATCTTGGGGACACCATTGTCAGGGGCGCCATCTTGGGGACACCATTGTCAGGGGCGCCGCCAATTTGGGGACACCATTGTCAGGGGCGCCGCCAATTTGGGGACACCATTGTCAGGGGCGCCATCTTGGGGACACCATTGTCAGGGGCGCCGCCAATTTGGGGACACCATTGTCAGGGGCGCCGCCAATTTGGGGACACCATTGTCAGGGGCGCCGCCAATTTGGGGACACCATTGTCAGGGGCGCCGCCAATTTGGGGACACCATTGTCAGGGGCGCCGCCAATTTGGGGACACCATTGTCAGGGGCGCCGCCAATTTGGGGACACCATTGTCAGGGGCGCCGCCAATTTGGGGACACCATTGTCAGGGGCGCCACCTTGGGACACCATCGTCAGGGGCGCCATCTTGGGGACACCATCGTCAGGGGCACCACCTTAAGGACACCATTGTCAGGGGCGCCCTGGTAAAAAGTAGAATGGTGTAAGAATTTTAGTAGCTCGTAAAAATACGACCATGTCACGGTGGCGCGGCGAGAGAAGCCTCTCGTTGAGATCCGGGCTTCAAAGTCTGCGATCGGGGAGGGGGGCAGAGCAGACAAAGAGGATCGGCGAGAGGAGCAAAAAAGCTCGAGAAGAAATCCCTTCTTGACTTCGGCAAGGCCTGCCTGCCCTTCTCCTTATTTTATTCCCAATATTCGAATCGATCAACCGAATTCGAGGGCCCGGGCAAATCCCCAGACAGGCTACGGATAGTGGTCCCCGTCAAAGGGGGGTCCAGCGTCCCCGCTCTCCAGCTTCCCTTCTCCATCGGGCTTATAAAGCCTTACCTGGCGCGTTCTCTCCTGCGCTCGGTCAGCCGTGCGCGCATTTATTGGGGGATCCGGGGGGGGGGGTCTGTCTCCCAGCGATCCCATTTCCCATGCAGTCGCTGATCATTCGAGGGCCTCTCCGCTGCGTGCGAATCTGCAGTCTTCCCAATTCTGCCTTGGCTTCCTCCTGTAAGCCTCCCCCATCCCACGGTACTACGGGACCCAGGTGCCCTTGCTCGAGCACCTTCGTGCTCAAGTGCGCTGGCTGCGCTGGTGCTCACAGCCGGTGTGAGCCTCTCTTGTTGGGCCGGGTTTGAATTTCCTTTGTCACTCATTTGCGACACCAGCCTCTCCCGATGGAGCATCAGTTTCTAATTGATGAACCGCTTTGTTCACTTTCTGCGGGGACTCCAGTTTACAACACTGTTCAAATAGGTCACTTAGAACACAGAGAGCGCCAGATTAGAATCCAGAGAGCGCCAGATTAGAATCCAGAGAGCGCCAGATTAGAATCCAGAGAGCGCCAGATTAGAATCCAGAGAGCGCCAGATTAGAATCCAGAGAGCGCCAGATTAGAATCTAGAGAGCGCCAGATTAGAATCCAGGAGCGCCAGATTAGAATCCAGAGAGCGCCAGATTAGAACACAGAGAGCGCCAGATTAGAATCCAGAGAGCGCCAGATTAGAATCCAGAGAGCGCCAGATTAGAATCCAGAGAGCGCCAGATTAGAATCCAGAGAGCGCCAGATTAGAACACAGAGAGCGCCAGATTAGAATCCAGAGAGCGACAGATTAGAATCCAGAGCGCGCCAGATTAGAATCCAGAGAGCGCCAGATTAGAATCCAGAGAGCGCCAGATTAGAATCCAGAGAGCGCAGATTAGAATCTAGGAGAGCGCCAGATTAGAATCCAGAGAACGCCAGATTAGAATCCAGGAGAGCGCAGATTAGAATCTAGGAGAGCGCCAGATTAGAATCCAGAGAGCGCCAGATTAGAATCCAGAGAGCGCCAGATTAGAATCTAGGAGAGCGCCAGATTAGAATCTAGGAGAGCGCCAGATTAGAATCTAGGAGAGCGCCAGATTAGAATCTAGGAGAGCGCCAGATTAGAATCCAGAGAGCGCCAGATTAGAATCTAGGAGAGCGCCAGATTATAATCTAGGAGAGCGCCAGATTAGAATCTATTAGAGCGCCAGATTAGAATCCAGAGAGCGCCAGATTAGAATCCAGAGAGCGCCAGATTAGAATTAGAGAGCGACAAATTAGAATCTGGAGAGCGCCAGATTAGAATCTAGAGAGCGCCAGATTAGAATCCAGAGAGCGCAGATTAGAACCCAACTGACAACATTCTAAATGTACAAGATGGGTAACATTGTGGATCTTGAATATTTACGAGTAAGTGGGAAGTGTAGACTTACTTGTAATCAATTGGGTTTACGAACATCGAATATTCACCTGACTGAACCCGAAAGCTGATCCACAGTCCTGAATGATTAATCAAAGGTGAGAAAACTTGCGAAACTCGAGATCAACATCTTTTTCGCGCTGCCAAGTAGGCAAATCAACAACAGAAACAACACACAGAGTTGTCAGTGCGTCTCTTTTGCCCCTTCGAATGTTTCTTGATCAAGAGTTTCCTCTTGCAAGTCGCGTCCACGGAGTCCTGTGCGCACCTCTTGCTCAGAACTTTCTCTCTCTGATTGGCTGAAGCCAAGCGGAAAACTATAATGATGAGCCCTGCGGAGCCCCGGGGCTCGCCGGGGACCTGCATGCGGTGCGCAAACAAAGTGGCCTAATTGAACCGGAGCTACCCGGACCCCCAGGCGGACAAACATTCGCCACAACCCGGGGACGAATTGAGAATCAACACGCGGGAGGGGCGAGATTTTTCTGTTTCGTGTTTGGGAAATTTATCCCCTAAAACCTTCGATGCCTATGCGAGCGACTGATCGAACTCCCAGAGCTGGGGAAATTGTTCCGCATTCAGCCAAGCGAACTGGAGGGAGTTTCGCTTGCTGGCTCCCCTCCTCGAATGCCTTGGCCACTTTCTCCCAGCCAAGGAGGCCCAGTGCAAGGACCTGGAAGGGAGTGTTTGACAAGCTTGAAAATTTCCAGTTGCTTCCGCTGGCTCGCAAACTTGATTGAATTCGACAAACACTTGTGAAGTTCCGAGCTTGTGAAGTTCCGAGCTTGTGAAGTTCCGAGCTTGTGAAGTTTTGAGCTTGTGAAGTTTCGAGCTTGTGAAGTTTCGAGCTTGTGAAGTTTCGAGCTTGTGAAGTTTCGAGCTTGTGAAGTTTCGAGCTTGTGAAGTTTTGAGCTTGTAAAAGCAAAAGTATTGACAGCAGTTTTAAGCTTTTGTTCAGAGCCGCTGTTTTATCGGGCCTCCAGCACCCCAGCTTCCTAGTCCCAGATCTCCTTGGCCCCATACGGAGCCCCGCATCCCGCAGCCCCCCCCCCCATCTCCCTTTCACAACCCCGATTTCACGCCCGGCTGGGCCGCCACAGCCAGCAAGATTTGACAAAGTCTGCTGTTCTGTGAACAGTGAGCACCCCATTAGCCGATCTGACGTTTGAGTCCCATATTCTCTATTATTATATCATGATGGCGAATTTCAATTTCGATGCAGCCTCTCAGCTTTAGTCTTTTTTTTGCTTTTAGAATTCGTATTAAACTCTTTACAGGTCTGCGCTGCTCCGAGCTCCATCTTCTCAAATCCTCGCTTTGACTGCTTTGTGATCCCAACTTGTTAGCCTTTGCTCCGAGCACGCACTGTTCACCCGCCTCCCCCCCCCGCTTCCCCTAATTACCGCACCTGCATTCGCCTTCTGCTCTGGAGCTCCTTCCCCACGCGTTTCTCACTCGTTTGCTTAGGGGAGCCACTATCAGCTGCTGCTGATCGCTGAGGGCGCTAGCGGCATTCTCGCGTGCCTGCGAGAGATCCTCGGCCCTGCCTGATCTGTTGATCAAACTGGCATCCTTGTGCTGCATGAGTTGGGAGCTTTTGTGCGATCTGCATCAGTGCGTGTTTAAAAACCCGTTCGTAGCTATCCCAATAATGATACTTAGTTATCCCATTGCTGCTAGCCTCCATTCCCCAATGCCAGCTTCCATTCCCCAATGCCAGCTTCCATTCCCCAATGCCAGCTTCCATTCCCCAATGCCAGCTTCCATTCCCCAATGCCAGCTTCCATTCCCCAATGCCAGCTTCCATTCCCCAATGCCAGCTTCCATTCCCCAATGCCAGCTTCCATCCCTGCAGCTTCCATCCCTGCAGCTTCCATCCATGCAGCTTCCATCCACGCAGCTTCCATCCATGCAGCTTCCATCCATGTAGCTTCCATCCATGCAGCTTCCATCCATGCAGCTTCCATCCCTGCAGCTTCCATTCCTTTCTCCCAATACATGTAAGGCTACAGAATCCGAACCAGACGGCCCAGACCCAGCAATGGTACATGCACATTATTTCAATTAGAGCTCCATTGTCAAGATTCAGATTTAAGGCGTCTCAAAGTCACATCGATACGTCAGTCAGGTGATCTGTAGGTAATTAATAATTGGGTACATAGACAAAAGTGAGTGACACACACTTCACAGCTGATCAATCTTGCTGATCTCGGTGCAGTTGATAGCGAGATGGCTACAGCTGGGTAGGTGCGGAGGAGAGAGTAGAAGGCAGAGATGAAACGTCAAGATAACTCGGCTCGGGATCTGAGATTCGCGCGCGCCTCAACGACTCTTGACTCGCAAAATTGTTGTTATTGCATTGTTTGAGCAGCAGTGCAAAGCCGCCATCCCGGAGGGGCGGGGATCAAGGGGGGGCGCCTCAGTAACCCAATATCCTCAGGCCACGACTTTAACAACACCGACTTTTGAGATCGAAAATAATACTCTAACAAGCCGATGAGGCACCTGATTGAGTCGCCGGTTCATAAATAAGTTCTCGCTCATTTCTCTCGCGCTGTTCCAGAGTAAATAGCCATAGTTGCTATGCTCACCCTCTCTCTCTCGGGGTTCTCAGACCGGCCTCTCTACACACGGCCTGGGCTGGAATTCTCAGATTTTCCCAAGACCTGCGGGCCCAAGCTGCAGATGTCCCCCCCTCTGAGCTCCTTCCGCTCCGCTGACCGCCACCGCGGCTCCCACAAACAGTCCGCAGACCCCCCCCCCCCGTCTTCCGCTTGCCTGCCCGCGCACAAAGTCGCTCTGCGCTCCCCTTTCTCCCCTCCAGCCCCGCCGAAGTCTTGATCGCTTGCCCCCCAACCCAACCCCCCGGTGCGTCGCCTTCGCTCCACGGACTCGGGACTCGAACCTGGGCCGCCGTCGCCGCCGAGTTGCCGACACTTTGTGACGAAAGCAACCGGAAGACAAAAGCTTTTTTTCAAAGTATTTTGTCTGCTGGGCCTTCCTCTACCATTGGCGGTGCGGTTGGGAACTCCCCGCGGTGAATGGGGAAGGCGCTCAGTTCTGAGAGGGAGATTGCAGGGGAGGTTAAGTCCCTCCAGAGTTCCGATGGGGAGGCAGATTTTCTGCTGCACTGATCCGCAGGAATTTATCCCCATTGTGGGCCGGGAATCTGAGCCCTATGCTCAGGAGGTTTGCAAACACCGCCTTGCCATGTGATTTGCCCAGCGGGAGGTCTGCTTGGGAAAAATTTGCTGGCCTCATCATACGCGGGATGCTGGATCCGGCGGGACTGCGCCATCATCGCTCTTAGAACTGATAATTTTGGCCTTTGAGAACTTTTCAAGCCGTGTGCAGAGAAATTCAATCAGCACAAAGAGAAGCTGAATTGGGGTAGCGAGCTCGGCGATTTGCATCTTGTTTGTCCGAATGACTTTAGTCTTGGAGTAATCGAATTCGCCTGTCATTGGCTGTCTTCCCGCCGGCTCGCTTCAGTGGAGACTGGCTTCTGCCGTCCTCCCTGTACCGCTTGGAGCAGGTTTTCCGCCCCCCTGTACCGCTTGAAGCAGGTCTTCCACCCCCCCTGTACCGCTTGGAGCAGGTCTTCCGCCCCCCCCTGTACCGCTTGGAGCAGGTCTTCCACCCCCCTGTACCGCTTGGAGCAGGTCTTCCGCCCCCCCCTGTACCGCTTGGAGCAGGTCTTCCGCCCCCCCCCAAATCACTCGGATGCTGGTCTTCCGCCCCTCAAATCACTCGGATGCCGGTCTTCCGCCCCTAAAATCACTCGGATGCCGGTCTTTCGCCTCTCAAATCACTCGGATGCCGGTCTTCCGCCCCTCAAATCACTCGGATGCTGGTCTTCCGCCCCTAAATCACTCGGATGCCGGTCTTCTGCCCCCCCCCCCAAATCACTCGGATGCCGGTCTTCCGCCCCCCAAATCACTCGGATGCCGGTCTTCCGCCCCCAAATCACTCGGATGCCGGTCTTCCGCCCCCCAAATCACTCGGATGCCGGTCTTCCGCCCCCCAAATCACTCGGATGCCGGTCTTCCGCCCCCCAAATCACTCGGATGCCGGTCGTCTGCCCCCCAAATCACTCGGATGCTCGTCTTCCGCCCCCCAAATCACTCGGATGCTCGTCTTCCGCCCCCCAAATCACTCGGATGCTCATCTTCCGCCCCCCAAATCACTCGGATGCCGGTCTTCCGCCCCCCAAATCACTCGGATGCTGGTCTTCAGCCTCCCCCCACTAGATCAATCGGTAATATTTGCCATCATTGCGAGTCTCCCAGTGAATTTGCAGCACCTGTTTTTCCTGACCCAAGCAGCTTTGAGAACACAGGAGAAGCAAAGGCAGCCAGGACGAGACGAAAACGAGATTCTAATGGACCCCGGTCTGTGGGACGCAGCGATGCGCACCTCGAGTATTCGGTGTGGGATAAATATCCCTGGGGAGAACGGGTCAGGCCTGAGAGCGGGAGGGGCTGAAAAGGATTTCCCACAGCTCTCCGCATCCCCAACACACAAATTAGCAGAGGCTTGGGATAAATGCACCTCGCAGAATTATCCTCCTTCTCTTCACCGGCGCCCCTCCTGCGGGTTTCCCATGAGCAGCTTCCTGCAGCCTCTCCGGGCCTTCGTCTGTCATTTGCCTTTCGTTTCCAGGCTTCTCAGCCCACCTGCATTCCGCAATCAGCGGCGCCCCGGCTCATCCCCAACTCGCGGGCCTGTGCCGCCAGGCGAGCGGAAAATCAGGTTAAAGGGAAAAATGCCCCGCGGATGTTTTTGCGACTGCTGCGCGTAAATGTAAAAATTCTTTTCTCCTCTTTGCTGCGCGCGGCTTCTGTTTTGCTGGCAATCGATCTGCCCTGCGAGACTGCGCTGGGATGCTAGATTGGGACACAGAGAGAGAAGCGAGTGGACAGAGAAGGGTAGGTAGGTTGAGTAGGCTGTGAGAGTGGATAAAGAAGGGTAGGTAGGTAGAGTAGGGTGTGAGAGTGGAGAGAGAAGGGTAGGTAGGTTGAGTAGGCTGTGAGAGTGGATAAAGAAGGGTAGGTAGGTTGAGTAGGCTGTGAGAGTGGAGAGAGAAGGGGAAGTAGGTAGAGTAGGGTGCAGGAGTGCATGGAGAGAGAAGGGTAGGTAGGTAGAGTAGGGTGCAAGAGTGCATGGAGAGAGAAGGGTAGGTAGGTAGAGTAGGGTGCAGGAGTGCATGGAGAGAGAAGGGTAGGTAGGTAGAGTAGGGTGCAGTAGTGCATGGAGAGAGAAGGGTAGGTAGGTAGAGTAGGGTGCAAGAGTGCATGGAGAGAGAAGGGTAGGTAGGTAGAGTAGGGTGTAAGAATGGACGGGGGGTAGATAGCTGTAAGTCATTCAACTTCCCTGCAGGTTGCAGATTGCCGTAGCGGTTTTGGCCCTGAAAAGTCATATCTCATCCGCCTCAATATCAGAGCGATGGCGATTTGCGAGAGTCTGTAGATCTGAGCTGCCCTGTCTCACTTGGCCCTCAGTTCTTCTCCGCCACTGCCGGCCTGCCTTACGCTCGAATAATCCGATAATGACCCCCTGCTCAAAGTCGGTTTAGCACCGCAGAGATTTGCTCCGAGTCCCCAGATTTTCAATCCAAGGAGTCTCCAAGGCCAGTGGGTGGCAGCTGAGGGCGTATAGCGTGCAGAGTAGGTAACCAATGCCCCCCCCAAGATAACCAGCTGACAAAAGAGACTGGGCTTCGGGATTCCGTCGATGGTCGCTCGCCCGCCACCGGTCCTACAAAAGAATCCCTTTGGTCCGTCTCTACCCATATTTTAGACCGCACGAAACTGGGATAAAACCGGCCAACACGCGATGTTGATCACGCCATGCCCACCACCCCCCCCCAGATTCTCAAATCTTGACTTTGCGCCATTTTGTGAAACTACTCAAGCCAGCCGATCATGAATCAAGTCTACAAAGAGGAGTTTGTTGTTTAACAATAATAATATGCTCTTCATTAATTATTCAGTTAGGTCTTGGAGACGGCAGAAATGATTTTGTGCGTGTGTGTTGTTTTTTTAATGTCTCGAGCAGGGAAGCACAGGGCCGGCCGGCTCCATCAGTCAGCAGCCTCTGCTCGGGCTGAGATGGATCGATTCCAAATGCTGAAGGGTTAAAGCTTTGATGAGGAACTGAGGGATGGAGATTGGCCATCCAGAATCCTCTTGTGTCCGCAGCTGATTTGAATTTTTAATCAAGTGCCCCAGCGGCTTGGCAACTGCAGGAGATTTCTGGTGGGTCGCGCATTAGCATAATGAGGTCATGGGATTTTGGCAGGCCTCTGGCGGTGACAGCGCAGAGACAGCCGGGGAGCTCAGGAGAGACTCTGCCACCCCCCACCTCTCGCCCGAAAGCAAAGTTTCCAACTGCATCAGAGTCGGGGCATGCAGCTCTCTTCTCTGACTGACTCTGAGCTCTTCTGAGTTTCCATTCTTCCGCTTGCCTGGACTCGCAATCTCAGCTCGCAATTTCGAGTCAGCCAGTGCTGCTGCTTTTGCCCACGTGGCGACCTGCGCGTCCTCAATATTTGAGAAGAAAGTCACGACTATACATTTCATACATTATATCATTTGAACAGTTTTGGCTACATTTAAAAAAAGATTCGCCCTAACAAATTGATGCCGCGGTTGCTATGGCGACAGTGGCGAGCTACTTGTGTATCCAGCGCAGTAGCTGTTTGTCTGTTCTCTTCCTTCGGCCAGCTCCGTTCTCAGTGGCGCAGTTTCAAGTAAAATAATCTTTTCTTTCTTTACTAAATTTCTTTTCCAACTCCAATTTCGAATCTGGAGAGAAGGCAGCAGTTCTGCATGGCAACAGCTCGGATTAACAGTGACAAAAAACTGAGTTTGCATAACCCGCTAACGAGTTTGGCCATCACAGATGCGAGCTTTAATCCGCTAACAGCCATGCAGTATGGGGCCCGCTTGGCCAGATAAACAAGAGGATTCATGCAGATTATTGTTTGTTACTGACCGCCTTGTACTCCACAGTGGCCGCAAGTTAATCCTTTCACAGTTTCTATACGCTGCTCATAGGTGTGACTTTGCCCAACAAATTCACACTTATGACCAAACTAAACTGCCTTTGTTATCCTTGCATGCCAACATAGCACAGACGGCAGTGACAATAAGACTCTGATTGAGTCTTTGCAATATAGGGACTTAAGTAGGTCGGGATATAGTGGGTCAGGATTTAGCAGGTCAGGATTTAGTGGGTCAGGATTTAGTGGGTCAGGATTTAGCAGGTCAGGATTTAGTGGGTCAGGATTTAGTGGATCAGGATAGAATGGGTCAGGATAGAATGGATCAGGATAGAATGGGTCAGTATAGAATGGGTCAGAATACAATGGGTCAGGATACAATGGGTCAGGATACAATGGGTCAGGATAGAATGGGTCAGGATAGAATGGGTCAGAATACAATGGGTCAGGATACAATGGGTCAGGATACAATGGGTCAGGATAGAATGGGTCAGGATAGAATGGTCAGGATAGAATGGGTCAGGATAGAATGGGTCAGGATAGAATGGGTCAGGATAGAATGGGTCAGGATAGAATGGGTCAGGATAGAATGGGTCAGGATAGAATGGGTCAGGATAGAATGGGTCAGGATAGAATGGGTCAGGATAGAATGGGTCAGGATAGAATGGGTCAGGATAGAATGGGTCAGGATAGAATGGGTCAGGATAGAATGGGTCAGGATAGAATGGGTCAGGATAGAATGGGTCAGGATAGAATGGGTCAGGATAGAATGGGTCAGGATAGAATGGGTCAGGATAGAATGGGTCAGGATAGAATGGGTCAGGATAGAATGGGTCAGGATACAATGGGTCAGGATACAATGGGTCAGGATAGAATGGGTCAGGATAGAATGGGTCAGGATAGAATGGGTCAGGATAGAATGGGTCAGGATAGAATGGGTCAGGATAGAATGGGTCAGGATAGAATGGGTCAGGATAGAATGGGTCAGGATACAATAATGGGTCAGGATAGAATGGGTCAGGATAGAATGCGGTCAGGATAGAATGGGTCAGGATAGAATGGGTCAGGATAGAATGGGTCAGGATAGAATGGGTCAGGATACAATGGGTCTCGTATCACCAGAGCCACGAGTTATGGAATGCATATGCAAAAGCTACAGCAAAAAGTCAAGTCATGTTATCAATTGCGCAACTTTTAGCGATAGAGTGGCTGGACGGAGGCAGAAGGGTGTTTTTATTGCCAACAAAACATGCCCCATAGACGAACGCACACAGATGATCATTGAGTTAAAATTCAATTACAGTTGTTGATATTTAATATTGCGGTGAAAAACTGGCCATTGAAACTCAATTCCTACTCCCCCCTCAAGGCAGCAGTTGACTGAAATGCTCGCTATGTTTGTTTATAGGGACCTGCTGAGCGGGAGTTTAACTCAAGCCAGAAGCCTTGAGCAGCTCCCGCAGTCATGCGCCCTCGAGGGCATAAAACTGCTGATGTCTCGGGCTCATCCAGGGAGCTAACTGCCCGCGCTAAAATGTATAAAAATCTACAATCAAAACAGTTTTATAAGCTTGTCAAGACATTGTGCCTCGATTATGATCGGTGGACTTCATTTGAGTAGGGGGGGGGTCGCGCTGTCATTCCATTACTCTCTCCTATACTCGATTCTGCGCGAATAAAATTTCTGTGTCCGTTTCAAAATGCAGGCTTGCTTTTTCCCTTTCTCTATAAAATACTCTGGCTGCTCTGAATAATGCAGAAATACCTGCCGCTTCGCCAGCCGTGT